>ML681963.1:118450746-118563674 GCA_007922195.1 Podocnemis expansa
TTCGAAACAAGAGTTCCGAAACAAGGTTGTTTCGCCCCCAAGTGGGGTTTAACTTGTTTCGAAACAACTGTGCGTCGTGTGAACGTGTTTTTTTTGTTTCGAAACAACGAGGTTGTTTCGAAACAAAAGTGCTGTGTGAATACAGCCTAAGACTTTATCTGATCTAATACATTATAATTTATTGTTTGTACTATGCAAGTAACTGGAGTTTTTAACTGAGTTTATGACTTCATTTAGCTAGGCACAGTACAAACGTAAGGAGACAAGCACTTCCCGGTAGTGCTTAGAACTTAAATAGGTAAGTCAAGAGTAGGGATATACATTATTTCCATCTGGCACAGAGGAAATTGAGATAGTGAGAGTCTTGCCCAAGGTCACACTGCAAGTCTATGATACCACTGGGAATTGCACACATCCCCAATCCAAAGAGTTCACCACAAAGACATCCTTTCTCCTGACCAGCAGTATTTAGTTTCACTGGTGGGCATTTTTCTCTGAGCTTTATCCAAATTTTTCATTTTTAAATGTCATCCTATTTCTATTAACTGTGCCTCTCATACCATGCTAAATAACCTCACTGACATCACTGAAGAGTTTTTGTCCTGTCCCCCACTCTCTTCCACCCTACTTACTCATTGGCCAGGTTATACTTAAAAATTCTTTTCAGTTTTCATCTTAGATCAATCCTGCAGCTGCTGGCCCTTTTTTTACTTTGCCCTGAATTCATTTCAGTTTGTCTTCATCTTCCCAGTGAAGAAGTTCCCAGAACTCACTACAGAATCCCGTGGCAGTCTTCCTACAGTTATACAGGGAAGCCAATTTAATTTTAGTTTTCTATGTGATTACTGCCTAGAATGACCAGATAGCAAATGTGAAAAATCAGGATAGGGGATAGGGGATAATAGGCATCTATTCAAGGAAAGGACTTGAATATCAAGATTGTTAATAAAGCTGGGACATCTGGTAACCCTGTTGCAGCAGAGCACATTATGGTAACAAAAGGGTTCCACGTTACAGACATTGTAAGGTTAAAGTAAAACAGCATAACCCTCTTCCAAGCATCTTAGTGCAATAAAGTTAGCCATCCAACAAAGTTTTCAGACATTAAGGCTATGTACACACTAGGAAGTTTTGTTGGTATACAGCCACCACTATATATTCATATCCCTGTTATGTGTCCACACTATCTCCTTCTGTCAGTGGATTGCATTCACACTGTCAGCTCCTTTGTTGACAGTGAGCAGTGCACTGTGGGTAGCTATCCCATGGTGTAACTACAGGCAGGGAGCTTTGGGAAGAGTTTGCAGTGCTTCATGAGACATGCACTGTGTCATGTGATGAAGGTTTCTGAATCTCCTGTTCCTTTGACAGCTGCTTTTAAACTGCTCTGTTGGCCAAATGGACACTGCTGAACACAAACACAAGAAGCCCACAGAAGCAGGGGTGGGACTGAGTGAGTGTTGGTGCAAAAATGCGTGCACGCATGCACACACACACACTGGTGGAGAGAGACAGACAGAGAGTCTGTGTTGTGGACAGTGTGTCTGCACCCCTCCTATGAGTCGAGACAGCAGAAGCTGAAAGCAACCAATCCCAAGGCTGAAGCTGCTATACAGACAGATAATAGATGGTGTCCCCTGTTTCCTCCTTGCAGCACAGATGAGTCCAGTGCACCCATGGAGGTCAGGGAAAGGGTCCCTGCCTCCCTCCCTGGCTCTGCATGGCACATAAGGAGTTATACAGACTCCTGTAATTTAGGGCAGATAGGCAGGGTTGCCTTTGCTTGGCTGTCAAGTTAGTTATCAACAGTTGTGTGTGTTAATTGAAAACTTCTTTTTTGTTTTGAAAACTTTGAGACTTTGAAAGGGAAGGGTGGAGGCAGACAGCTGCAAGCAGCCACGATCAAACAAGTGTCCATAGTGGTGCTTATAGTGTCATGCTGGGATAATAAGGTGGCTATCTTTAGTGATAGAACCTAAGAACAGTGTCTACATATGTGCTTTTTCACAAAACATTTCCAAAGAAGGCTCTATGCCTCTTGTCTAGGTGGTTTTATTTTGTTGAGAAAACCAGGTGGTGACACTCTGATAATAGAGGATGCTATTGCACAGAGAGAAACCACTCAGACCAGTGGTTTCCAACCTTTTTTGGCTCGAGGACCACAAATATGATTTTTACAACCTTGAAGGGCTGTTAGTCTCAGCCAGCAGCCCCTTTCTCCCCCCACTGTGGTCAGAGGGAAGGAGTTCAGTGAGGAGACTTTCCAGACCCTCTGAATGCAGTAGGGAAAGTATGTGCTCGACCTGGGTCCCTAGGCAGTAGTTCCCTTCTGGAGCCAAGGGGATGGGAAATCAGTGTTTTCCTCTCTCTGGCTCCAGCAGGGACCAAGCACCCAGGGGCCCAGGTGTAGTGCTTTGCCATGCTCTCTGTTACAGCCAAGAGAAGAGGAACACTGATCTCTCCTGCAGCAACACGCTTGCATCAGCAGTGCACGTCATCTGTGTATTAGACAGCAAGCAGCTCCCTGCTCATGTTAGTGGTAGGGGAGCTGAGGATCACTCTGAAAAACCCTGTGGGTCATGGGTTGGGAATCACTGCCTCAGACTAACATACCAAAAACAAAAAAAAATGAATCTCAATTTTGGCATCAATGCGGGATATGTGCCCTTCTCTCTGAAATTTAATGGTGTTTATATGATCAGAACTATGGATTGGCTGATACTCGAATGTCTGTTTATTCTCTTTCAGAAGCCATAATCTCAAGAATTAATATTTCACTCCGAGTCCAGATATATAAATGTGACAAAGCTGGAGAATAGTGAGATGTTTTTGTAATTCTTATGGCTGAAATCAGAGTCTTTAAATCTCCAGTTCCCTTCTTCTTGACAATCATTCCAAGCTATTCCATATACTTTTCCCAATTGCATTCTCCAGGATTGTAAAGCTGCCAATAGAAGTTTCTCTGGCCCTTTAGCCTTCTCACTGATATTGTCATTCCCTCTGATCTCATAATGCTCTCATCATTACTGAGCTCGACTGTGACAGAAATTGAAAGGAAATCAGAGCACTGAAGGAGCCTTCAAAATTGTTGTGTGGTCCAGTTAAGGGCCTTTCTTAATAGCAGCCTTAGTAACAATAACAGAAATGTAAACATTGCTTCTTCCTATGTACTCCTATGGGCACATAGCTCCCAGAGATGACGAGAATGGAGCTGGATTTTGGAGCTCATTCCACATTGGGCCACAGAGCAAGCCAGCTACATTGTCTGCCTTGAGCCCAGACCTTCTCAAGGATCTCCAGCTGGGGCACAGGGCCTCTTCCTGACCTCCAGCTGAATATATGTAACTCCACACTGCCTGCAGTCAGCAAAGTGGCTAATTGCCACAGTTTGGTTTGCTCTTTAATACAACCCAGTTCTATCTGAAAAGGGGACCCCACAAAAATGGCAAGTGAAATAATTGTTCAGAGTCGGTAATCTGGAAAGGGGCATTGGCATTTGCTTGACAGGTTTAAATTTAAAAACAATATAGTAATAGTTATTTTAATTTGTCTCCTAGCATTGGAAAATCTATTAGGTATTTAAACAGAGAGCTTCCAAAGTACCAAAATCCCAACCTCAAGATCTGGGCCAAATTTCCTTCTTTTCACAGTCATGCCATGCACACATCCTCTGTTCACTTCTCTCTTGCCTTATGAACAGGGCAGTATTGAACTATACAGCATTCTACTCTCTGGGATACTTTGAGACTAGTTTGACTTCAGTGGGATTTGAGGTTGCTCAGCACTTCTCCAGTTTGGTGAGCAAAAGACTCTCTCTATATTTGGGTACTCTGCCAGAGTAGGAACTATAAACCAAAACAGAACTAACTGACATAAATTAGATCTATCTGTGTTCTTTGACTAAAAATATTAGAGAATGAACAGGGACCTCGTCCTTAGACCATATGATAGATACAGCAGTATTCGTTAATGAGAATTCTCAACTCTGATTGAACCAGTAGGAGTTGAGAACTTTTAGTCAGTTGCTCCTTCAGGACTAAGACCTTTACAACGATTTTGCTGTCATTTTACAATGAGACTGATGACTTCAACTGACAATGAGGCCCCAAGGTGAAAGTCATCTAGCCACATTTTTTGGCAAGAAATGGTAGTTTGTCATTCATATGCACAATGTAGGAGTAGTGCTATGAGATAGTTTTAAGTAACATCTGCTGCAGGTTATATGTAGTCAGGACAGTGTTAACCATTTCAAAGCCTTCAAGCTCAGTGAAGTCTTGAGAAGAACTTTTCAACTGGCATCTGTTGTTTTTGCTTGGAAAGCTGTCATTAATAAAGAAATTAACTTACTTTCCCCCTCTCACAATGAGAACTTTGGTCTCAAAGGCTGTGTTCACACACAGGCATTATTTCGATACAAGTTGTGTCGAAACAACTTGTATCAAAATAATGCCTTATTTTGAAATAACTTAATTCGAATTAACAGTTTGTTAATTCGAATTAAGGAAAAAAGCTCAAAGTGAAATAGCAGTTTCAGACAACAGTTATTTCGAAACAAGTCACTGTTGTTTCAAAACAACATGTTCGGACAGCATTGTTTCGAAACAATCATTTCAAAACAACATTGTTTCGTCCCCACATGGGGATTAAGTTGTTGCAAAACAACGCCGTTGTTTCAAAAGAATGGGTGCCATTGTTTCGAAACAACCGTGCATCGTGTGAACAGGGTATTTCTTATTTCGAATCAACCTCTGTTGTTTCGAAACAAGAGTGCTGTGTGAACACAGCCAAAGTGATCAAACCCATTACAACAAAGGGACATTAATATACATTGACTCTGTGTGGCATGAAGCTCTATTCAAACTTCCTCCTTGCTTTTGTGACCTTCTGCTTAGCTCACCATTTTCCACAGTCTCTCTGACAATGCCCCGAATTATAAAATCAAACAGTAAGAAATTAGTGACTAGGGCTGGTCCACATTTTATAAATGAACAGTTTCTCATTTACCAAAACCCAATAATCAGAAATGGTTTTCAGTAGATGAGAAGCCTTGATACGTATTTTTCATTTCACAAAATATTGTGAAAAAAAGATTCATTTCAATCACTTCAAAATGTTGTAATTTCTACATTTTTCCACATATAGGTTTTCATTTTTTGACCAGGTGTAGCAAGAATAAAAGACACGATCAAAACAGGTACTGAACCAATTCACAGGGGCATTCTTCCAACCACTTTTGATGCATTTTTTTTTTAAATTTGCCCTGTGCAATAACCCCCCAGCATTCTATCTGTTTGAACAATATTTTTGGAACCTGTATGGCAAAAAGGGTTCTACTCATGTGAGATAATCTATTATTAGATGTCCCTCCTCAACATGGGATAATGCATCTACCCTCATCAAATAAACACAGCATTTTCTGACTTAACATTGAGGTAACAGGAGAGAAAAATGGCAGATTTCAATATGTTAGCAGCAGCAAGAATGCTAACAGCTCACTATTTAGGGGAGAAATAGAAGCCAATGTCTTCAGGCTCAGACATCTGTCTCATACGATTTGCCAAGAAATTCTGTAACTATGAGTTCTAGTAACATTAATGAACATAACATAGCTGTTATTGAAGAGAAATGATCATTCTAAAAGGTTAAAGAAAACATTATATTTCTTGCCCATTTTATAACTGTATTAGTGTGATATTCTTCCAGAAAGCTAGACACTAGATTGTATCTTGGTTTGTAGTTTCATTGAACTCCCTTGTAATTACCCTTATTCATTAATTTAATCAACTACTTGTTGCATTCAAAACTGATGATGCTGTAATGACTGTGTGCTATACATCCTATTTGTCTGTAGCAAACTACCCAGAGATAATTAATGCTGTCAGGCACACTTACCAGCCGCTGATGCAAACTTTATATTACAGCACACTTGTTGGTTGTTCAGTCAGCTTCATCCAAGACTATGTTGCCCTCCAGCCAACAATGAATCAGTAACTTAACACAACACAACTCTTGTACAGACTGTGCAAATTAATCAAGGAAACAATTGTTTTATTCTACTTCAATTCCTCAAATTCTTTGTTCTGTTCTCCCTAGTGTCATATACAGGATGATGCCAAAACACCTGAATTGTATAGTTAAATAGACTCCAGCCATTGAACTGAAAAAATGCACCTACTACAAAAAAAAAAAATACCATAGGCATTGGCTTTTCTTTTAAGAGCTTCTAATCTTCAAGCCTTCCTGTACTCATAGGCTGTGTTCACACACAGGCATTATTTCGATACAAGTTGTGTCAAAACAACTTGTATCGATATAATGCCTTATTTCGAAATAACTTAATTTGAATTAACAGTTTGTTAATTCGAATTAAGGAAAAAAGCTCAAAGCGAAATAGCAGTTTCAGGCAACAGTTATTTCGAAACAAGTCACCGTTGTTTCAAAACAACATGTTCGGACAGCATTGTTTTGTCCCCACATGGGGTTTAAGTTATTTCGAAACAACACCATTGTTTCAAAACAATGGGTGCCATTGTTTCAAAACAACCGTGCGTCGTGTGAACAGGGTATTTCTTATTTCAAAACAACATCTGTTGTTTCGAAATAAGAGTGCTGTGTGAACACAGCCATAGTTCCTTATGCAGTTTCTCAAATGCAATACTAGTAAGCAATTCAAATTTTTTCAGTGCACTATATTTGATTGAGATATGCTGTCACCATGTTGCCCTTTTTCTCTATAGCTCGTCATATAATCTACTTAGTGCAGTCAGTTTATATATCAAAAGTTGTGTTGCCCCTCATAATCCTCTGAGTCTGCTTTAGTAGGTTAATTAGACATTAAAGGGAAATGTACTGACTGGTTCTTTATCCTCTTTTTATTTGTCCAAGCACACTTCTGACTCAAAAAACCACAATAGTAATGACAGTGAATGACCAAATCTACAAAAAACAAAGTTTCCTCATTGAACAATGTGTATTTATTAAAAGTATCTAGGAAAACATTTGATTTCCTCTTGCTATATTTTATTATCTAAAAAAAGTGCTTTAAAGGGAAGAATTGTGTATTTATAGAACACTAATAATTAATTATATTTAGTTAAACCACACATAATGAGGCAGCTGCAACTCAAGGCAGCAATTTTTTCTTCCATGCAGTGATCTGTTATTTGTTATATTTGTCCCCGAGTCTTTAATAAATAGATTCTTGTATCACTGATCTGGCTTTCAAGATTCAGAATTCAGGATGTGGAAGATGTTGCAATACCTAGTTTAACATCCTACAGACCTTCTTGAAGTCAAAGGGGGGGGGTTTAGAAATGGAAGTGGAATATTGATACTAAAGCATATATTCCACATATGTTCTGACAATGCTCTATGTTTAAAAGAAATGTTACATTGTGTCAAAAGTTTTCACTGAGACAAGCAAGGCAGGAAGTTAAGTCTAAGTCCCAGTCTACACAGGACAGTGGTGTTTTGTTAGGTATTTTTGAGGAGGGATTGGCTTTTTTTTTTTTCTTTTTTCTTTTTGGTAGAACCTGGGGCAGTGGCTCTTAACCTTTTGCAGGTCACAACACACTTGGTTGCATATCACGACCCTACAGGATACACCAGCCCACCCTCCCTAAACCAATTCCAGCCATTTCCCCGGCACACTTACCACTGTGTGGCAACACAGTAATGTGTCCTGAGCCAGTGGTTCAGAACCACTGACCCTAAGGTGTGAATTTAAACAAATGTATCGCTTTACCAGTATAATACTCTTCACGTCCCATGGAGACACCCATACCCTGTAACAGGTGCATTTGTGTGTTGGGGGTCTTTTCTTGTTTTTGATGCTCAAAAAAGCCATTCCCTGAAATAAGACTGTTCAGATGGTACAGGTTAGAATTAGTTGAATAATTATACCAGTGTAAATCTTAAAACCTGTCTGTGTAGACAAAGTCTGATGTTACAACAGATGGAGACAATAGAAATAAGGAATTAATATTAAGAATTAGCATAGATAATAGCAAGGGAACCAATTCCCTAGTTATAAGCCAGAGGTAGCAGTACAAATGAGAGAGACAGGACAGATTCATGGTTAAGGCACTCACTTGGGCTTTCAAAATTGTCGGTTTTGTTCTTGGCTCTTCCACAAACTTCCTGCATTGTGTTGGGCTAGTGTCTCAGGGCAGGTATATACTGTAAAATATTGCAGTGTCACTGCTATGCTGGTCTAGCACTTCAGTGAAGAGGCTACTATGTCAACAAATGCACTTCTCTTGTCAACACAATTAATTCACCTCTGCAACAAGCAGTAGCTATGTCGACAAGAGAAGCCCCCACCAACAAGCACTGTCTCCATTGGGGATTAGGCTGATATAACTGTACTGTTCAGGAGTGTGGATATTTCACACTGCTGAGTAACGTAGGTAAACTCGTGTATATTTATAGTCTAGACTTGGCCCCAGTCCTTTAGTTCTCCATCTATAACATGAAGAAAATAACATTGCCTTTCTCCTATGCTTTGTCTTAAATAGTCAGTTTTTGTCTTTTACAATGTGTTTGTACAACATCAAGCACAGTGGGACCCGGCTCTCAGTAGAGATAATAGAAATAGAACAGAAGATTGTCTAGATTATTATTTTCCTGTTGTTATAGAAAATATTCTAACAGAAATGTACAGGAATACAGATTTATATGCATAAATGCAGACAGTTGATGTGGCAAGAACCAAACAACTTGTGACATGACCAAGAAAAAAAATAACTTTATTACATATCAGTGAGACTACTTGGTTTATAGGAATAGCATAATAAATCAAAAGTATTCTGTTTTTCAGAAAAAATCAAAAGTAGGTGGTGCACTATACCTGGCAGGATATTTTCTTGTTACCCCCCAAAACCGTCTGCCAGGGGCCTGCTTCATGGAGATTAGACATGATGTTACATACTCACCAAGACTATTAAATCACATTGAGGTTTTTGATTATGCAAAGAAATATAGTTGAGTGGGTCTTTCCAAGAGTCTTAGCTCAGCTCACACAATGAGGTTCTTTCTATTTCACCCAATCAGCAGACCTGGGTTTGGTGTCAGACATCTGATTAACACAGAAAATGCCTGCTGAATCATTTCATTGTTATTTCAATAGGAATAAAGGGGCCTATAAAATAGAGCATGAATAATTCAAATAATGGACTATCCAGAGTCATTTTTGGAATATGTGATTTTTTTTTCCCTTTCAGAATTGTACTTTTCTTTTAAATGCCTGCATGATAAAAATACATTTCTGTAACTGCAGAATCTCCTTCCTCTTTGACTGTTCATTTTATAATGCAGAAGTGTCACAAATCTTGAAAATAGGAAAAGGGACAAAAATAAACCAGAGTTTTCCTTACCATAGAGAATAGAGATAGAGTGTGAAAATAAACTGACTTGTTATTCCAAGGGTAGTCACGACAGTAGAAAAGTGTACTTTCAGTGAAGAGTACAGCTAATTTTTAAGAGCATCACTCTGTCACCAAATGTACCCTGAGCACTTAGGGCCATGTCTTCTTTCTTAATGGGTATGTCTATTCAGCAGCTTGGAAGGGTGTTTCCCAGTGTGGGCAGATAGACAGATGCTAGCTTTGCTTGAGCCAGTGTACTAAAAATAGCAGTGTATCTGAGGCACCATGGGTGGAGGCTCAGGACAGCTGCCTAAGTACAAACCCCCACAACTCCCTGGATATGTCTCTGGGCAGCTAGCTTGATACTCTATCCATGACATCACTGGCTACATTCCTGTTTTCAGCATTGTCAGTCTATCTGCACTGGGAATCACACCTCCTAGCTGCTCTGTAGATATACCCTTTGTGCAGATCCAAAGCATCTTTACCTGGGAGGAAAGAATAACAGGACCACCCCCAACCTGTTCCTTGGCTGTTCTAAACTTCATCTTTGTTATACTCTCCTGTATTAATGGTGAGGAGAGAGACCCATGTAGCCTAACTCCAATTACTTTTTTGCATTTACCTTTAGCCCTTTCTGCGCCACAGCAGACAGATCTTCCATATTTCATTCACACAGGGTGAAGCTTAATGCAATTTAAGTCGAAGAAGTGAAACTTTATTAAACCCTGTAGATTGCTATGACCATGTGGCTAAGGTCCTTAATTCCCTGTGCCCCTTGTTCCCCTGGCATCTTGTCACTAACAGTCATTCCAGGGAACACTGGCCCTTTGACATCAGATTCACTGATCAAGATACATCTTCTCTCGGTTACAAAAATTACAATATAAACATTTAAAACAATACCCAGACGTCCTTCAGCCAGAGGTTGCCAGCAGCTGTCCGAGTTCAATTACCATCTTTAACACAGATTCAGCTAGTTATGTAGCCTTTGAGAAAGTTTGGTTTCCTCAATAGGTGACCACACGGAGAGTGACTCTTTTCTGTCTCCCTGTTATCTATCACCAAGTCTAGTCAACTAGTGTTCTGTGAAGTTCACTCTCTCTCTATGAGGTTTGTCTTTAGATGGTTTACAGTCTCTCCATTCTGTGATAATCACTATCTCAGTAGGCTGACTCTGTATGTTGTGTCTTCTGGCTCATGCTCCTGTTAACTGTCCTGTTGTGTAGTCACTTTGTATGACCTGGGTGTCACTGCATCCCTCATGATTCCTTGAGTTCACTCCTGGGGGTCTCTCTTATAGCTGAATTCTCCTATCTCCAAAGCTGGCAGGTGCTTGGGTGGCCTGTTGTACTCCATTCACTATTTTGTCTGATTGTTGGCCATCCTCTCTTAGTGGTATCTCCATCCTTCTGGCTGCAACAGGATTTCCCTTATTGGTTGTAGGATTTTTGTTCTTGAGTTCATCTGTAATGGCATGGGAGAGCTTTGGGTATTCTGTTATGCCAAAAATGCCAAGAGGAGATTTGAAGCAGAAGAAACTGCTGTCCTAATCATGGGAAAAGATGAGAACAGACTTACCACATATGCTGCCCAGTTGACCATGGGAACAGAATCTCCTCTCCTGGCAGTTATTGTATAGCTGGCAGGCATCACATCCTCCTACCAAAGAGAGGAGTTATGCATTCATTCTTGATCAGCAAACACACTCTTGAGGCTGTCTAAGATGTGTGAGGCATGTCATTTTTGAATAACATTCTTATATGGTGAGGCAGGGACAACAGCTCTCTCTACTTGAAATAGGATTCCATCCTCCACACTCTGCTCATCTTTAATTTGAAAAGTACTCCTCTCTCCAGTTCTTGGCTTTTCTTCTTTTGGCTACTCTACCAGTATCTATGTCTTGGCTGCCTGTAGTTGGATTTCCTTTTCAGTAGCCCCTTGGCTTTTCACTAGTTTTGCTGTTGAAATTGGGAGACGGTGCAGCATGTTAATGGATTTAATGTCCTGATCTCCTTCTGCCAGCTCATTGATATTGCATATATATGCTCTGCTCAGCATGTCAGCTAACAGCAGTAATTGTCTTGGACAATATCTGATCTCTGCCTGGTAGTGCTGGAGGTGTATCAACCTCTTGGTGCATTAAGAAGGGGTTTTGCTGTGATTGTCTCTAGGACACACTATTGCTGAGTGACCATGGAGGTGTTCTGATGGAATAGTTCCATTCTAAATACCACAGCCAGAAACTTTCTCAGTTTGGGCATACACTTGCTCAGCCTCTGACAGGACAGTCTTTGGTGGCATACGTGACCAGCTGCTCCTGTAAAAGAGCTACACTAATCTTTTCTTTGGCACATCACTAGAATGTCTTCGGCTTTCCTGGTGGGTAGTACTTCAGAACAGGGGCATTTTATTGTTTGTTTCAGTGTCAAATACCTGTTGCTGGGACCCTGCCCAGGCCCACTCAGTGTCCTGCTTAGTTAGGTGACATATAGGTTCCACTACTGGAGCTTAGCATAGACAGAAATTTTATCATTTATCATTCCTATGGGAAATTTGTACCCTTTCCCCAATCTATTGGAGTTGGTAGGTGTCTGCTTTGATCTTATTGGAATTTGTTTTCAGTTCCTTTGTGTTGACCAGCAGTCCAAGGTATGTCATGTCATGCTGCTGAGTTCCATTTTTCCTGGGTTGAGCTTCACATTCTTTTCTTTGTGTGACTGTAGAAAAGCTGTAGTTTTCTGTCATCGCCTTATTCAGTTTCTGTACCATTGGTCTTCATCTACAATGAGGATATCATCTGCAATTATTTTCACTCCATGCAGTGTCCAATGTCTGGGTGAGTCTTCTCTGGAGCAATACTGCTGCTCAGCTCATGCTTACAGGAGCATATAGTCATCTTTAGTGACCAGATGGTATTGCAAAGACTGTCAGCACCCTGGACCCTTTATCCAGTTTATGTGCCAAAAGCCATCCCTATCATGACAGACCAGCAAGTTGGGAAGTTCTGGCAAGATGTTATCGGTTGTGGGTGATGGATAGTGGCATTTTCAATTCCCGGTTCAGTGGCTGTGGGTCTGTGAAGAAGTGCAGCTTCTCTATCACCACTGCTTAGGCAGGCCGTACTGGCCTCTATGGCTGTTCAGAACCTCTGCTCTGAAAACTTTTGAGCTCCTTGCATACTGGATTATATTGTACCACTGGGATTTTCCTTCATTGTAAGCATTTTGACTTTCACTGTAGGATCTAATTCAAGTCGGAGCTTTCCTTCAAGGTACCCATCCTCTTTAAAAGCATCCCCATCCACTTTACAGTTGACTCCCTCATACATGGGACACCCCCTTTTGCTTTTTTTGCACAGCAGCTATGAAATTCTGGTGCTGCAACCTGCTTATATACATAGCTTGTATAGCTGTATTCATTAAGAGGAGTCTGTTTGCTTACCATCCACCACCACAAGGTTCAGCTGGTATTATCTGTTGTTTATGGGCTTAGCTACTATGAAATTACATTTTCCTAAGTGCTGAATTATGTTCTCATTGTACATTATTAGGCTGCTCATTCTTGTTAATGGGCATGCTCAAGTTCAGTTCACCTTGAGGAATCCCATTGCAGGAGGCCCTGCTATCCAGCTGAAATCACACAGGGCATTTCCCTACTGACATTTTTGCATGCCTGGAAGTTGATATTGTCCCATGCTGCTTTCCTGTCCTGACACCCTGAACCTGATTTACTCTTTGAATCAAGGAGACAGTCATGAAGTCTTCCTTACTGTCTGGTGAGCCATCTTCCTTCTATACAAATCACTGAATATTTCTGGAACCTTCCTCTGCTCTTGCACATACTGGGAAGAAGGTTCAACTTGCCACATCCCTTGCAAGGCTGTCCTCATGCTGGGCACTTCTCTTTTGCACACTCATGCTCTCCCCCATAGGAAATGCACATCACTATAGGTATGGAGCTTGGTCACCTGCTCTTCTTTGCTTTTGTCTAACTGTATATACTTTAGGAGTGCTATGTCCCCCATGACTTTCATGCATTCTCTTGAGGCTTCTATTGCATGTCAAGTCTACACATCTTATTTGAGATCACCTACATGGAACAACTGTTTCTGCAGATGGTGATCCTATGTGCCATACAAACAAGGAGTCCTGGGGCACTTAAAGGCTTATTTTTAAGTGTCACAAGATTCCTGGTTTGTTTTCCTGAACTGGCCACATGCCATAGACTCTCCTGTCCCAAATCAGGAAGTATGTCAAGTCCCTAAAATTGCATGTTATAGCCTGGAGTGTGTATGGGGGAGTTCTCTGACAATACAGATGGCTGGGTGGAGAAATAAGATGGAAGTGCTGAGCCAGGAGAAAGAAGAGAAAAACAATGCCAAGCTGGAAAGGAAGGTCCTGGAGTTTCCCATCTGAACCTGGAGCCTTAAGTTGACTTAAGGAAAGTCATGTCCACATTGGGCTTTTATTAAGTTGACTTAAGTGCTTGTTTAAGTCGACTTAATAACTCCAGCCCTCAAAGTTAGCTTAAGCATTGAAGTCAACTTTATTAAGTCAACTTAACATGTTGTAGATAGGATCGTCTATGCTGTGGGCTTTGTTAAGTCAACTTAATAAAGTCATCTTAACAGAGCCCCCCAGTATGGGGTAACCTTTAAGTAGACTTTGAAGTCAACTTAAGTTTTAAGTTGACTTTGTTAAGTCAATTTAAGGTTGACCTTGTTAAGTTGACTTAACTGAGACTTCTACTGTGGACATAACCCCTGATTCTGCATGAGTTTCCATGAATCCAGAATTGTCCACAATATTGTGACTGAAGGGTGCTAGCCCTCCCTACTTGGTTTGGTGGCCTCTGTCACTGTCAGCATGCCTAAGGAGGCAACACAGTGGAGCTATCCTCTCCATTTCAAATTGGGATTTTGTTATAACCTGTGTTCCTTCATAGTTTCACTCTGTTGTGGGGCACAGTAGTTTCCCAGGCTTCCAGAACTGCCATGAGATTTGAGGCAGTGGTGAGCTTTAGGTCAGATCTATGTACAGCTTAAACTCCTCCTTCCAGCAGATCCACCCTGAGTCGGGTTTTATTTTGCAAAATCCTGGACTCAGGCTTCCAACTGAATTCCATGGCTCACGTTGCTGGCTGCTGCGCTGCAGAAAACTCACAGCTCAGATGCTACTGTCATGTTTCACCCACAAATAATAACCTGACTGCAGGTTAAGCTGAACAAGTGGCACTTTATTAAACCCCCTGCAATGCTCTGCCAGCGTTGCTGTTTCTTCCAGTCTAATTCCCCAAGGTCCCTCAGTGTCCCATCCATAACAGTTTCTGAAAGGAACATGGGCTCTCTGACTGCAGCTCCACTGATCATCAGGGGCATCACTGGCGCTGGGCACCTGGCGCACATGCATTGAATCTCAGCGCTGGTGCCCTGGGTCTGGCGGCCTCCCTGCTCTCCAGCCCGATTGGGCCGGAGCTGCTGGGTTCAGCTGCCTGTGGCTGCAGCAGCCCCATCCCCAGTTGGGGATCTGAGGCTCGAATGCGGAGGCCGCTCCTGGTCCCGTCGCCAGCCACGGATCCAGGGCTCAGCCACCCACGGCTGCAGCAGCCCCGTCTGCAGCCGGGGATCCGGGGCTCGGCCGCTCGCAGCAGCGGTGGCAGCTCTGGCCCCGTCCCCGGCTGGGGATGCAGGGCCCAGCTGCCCACGGTGGCTTCCGGCCCCATCCCCAGCTGGGGACCGTGGCCTGCGACCAGGGGGCAGGGCCTGCGGGCTGGGGTGGGGTTTGGGGCTGTGCCCCAGATCCCTCCCTGGGGCAGCGACGCCCCTGATTATAAGGAAGCAGATAGGAAAAGGCTTTGGCTAGGGCAAAAGGCTAAAGACAGGAACCTGGGAGCTGGCAATCACCTCTTGTAATTGGTGAAAAAATTACCCCCCTCAGTGAGATAGCTATAGTGGTATAAAAGGTATGTAGACAAGGCCTAACATGAAATGTGAGCATGATCCTGGGGACTCAAAGGTTAGAACTTGTGGAGACTTGTGCTTGGAGCACTGAGAGTGCTTGTCTCCAAGTTCAAGTTATAAAGAGCATGGTATCAGGCTTCAGAAGGAACTGCTGTTCCACAGCGTTTGCCACAATATTCTGCCATGGAATCAATGGCACCTTGATTGGTTACAGGATGCCTGTAAAATTAATAATAATCAGAAATGAGTGAAATAGTTAAAGTTTTGGTTGACTTGTTACTTGGACTTCCTAATTATAGAAAATACCATACTTTCCAACACAGGCTCTTATTAGAACAGTTTGCTTTTCTCTCTCTCTCTCTCTCTCTGTCTCTCTTTTTTATTATCAGTCAAAAAATCTCTGGAAAGAGTTTTTATTAAAATCTACAAGTTATAACTTTTGTTTCAAGCAAGGGAATTCTCAACCCACTGAAAAAAGAGGTAAATCCTAATTTTCAAAAATAACTGCAGCCCCCCCCCCCCAAAGCTCTCAGAAGTGGTGGAATAAGGGGGTGTTCAAAGTTTTTTTTTCTTTTCTTCATTGGGTCTATTGATAAAAAGCTCAAGGGTTGCTTGCCAGTGACCTCAGTCCTTTTCATATGACCAGGGGATGCAAGCTGGAAGCTAAAGCTTGCCTTTAGTCAGTGATCTGTGAATAACCCTCAGTCCCTCAATGACGTGGGAGAAGCCTCCAAAGGGAGACAGTGAGTCAGAGAGAAGGAGGCATAGAGATTGCTTGAACAACCATTAGCACGTCATTGGTAATCCCAACGACACCTTTCACATCCCTGGCATTTGTCTTGATGCTCTCCACTGAAGTCTGATACTATGTTTTATTTAAGGCTTTCTTACTGCCTTCTGCAGATGTATGTGTTGCTGAAGTCTGACTGATTGCTTGTCTTTTGTGTTTACTAGCATTCTCTGATCTTGTTAGAGGGGGTATGTGGGATTCCTTGCATGGCTACATACCCATGCACTGATTGTGAAAATTTTATACAATATTTACATTATGATGATAAGAAACAGAAAGTTAGGTTAACTTATTTCAAAATGTATACCAGAAGTCTCTCTGTCTCTCTTGTTCTCTGTAATTGTTTTCCAATATGAAAATCTTATAACATGTAAAATATGCATACTGATTATACTAATTTTATGTAGTTTGTGTCTGTCTGATTAGGTGTGTTGTTTCTTTAAATTTCTATATTGATATCAGGCAGGAAGGCTTTAGGTAGACGCCTACAGTGAAGTAGCATTAGAGAGACGGAGTAGCTTTAGGGACAACACTGTTTACTCATTCTAATAGCTTTTTGTTTAGTATTTGAAGAAGCTCCTCCTTTGATTCTTTACCTCTGTGATATAAGGAGGTTGAAAGTTGGCATGTTTAGAACCTGCCTACGTAAGAGGAAAAGGAAAGATCTGTCCTTTAAAGCAGTGGTTCTCAAACTATGGGTTGGGACCCACTAGTGGCTTGCAGACCCTCAGGTACTGGGTTGTGGCATCCCTTGCTGCCCCCACTGAAAGACTGGAATGTATTGCTGAAAAATGTATTTGTTGGGTCATGGGCAAAAATGTTTTTTGTTTTTTTTCAAACCGGGTCCTGAGAAATTTTTTTTGAAAACCGCTGCTCTAAAGGACTTTCAGTTTGATATATCCATGGAATGGCCTGACTGAAAGATGCCCTTCACTTGATTCTAAACCACAAATAAGATTAAACAGCGAGCAATGAAGTACCGGATCAGCTCATTCATTTAGGTTTTGTTGGGTGTTTTGAAGCCAAGCATAGGACTTCTTTTGCTGTGCTCCAGTTCCACATCTGTAGAATGGGGATAACAGTATTGACCTTTGCACAGTGCTTCCAGATCTATTGTTGAAAAGGTTGTTTAAGAGCTAGATATTATTTATGATAGGTCTTTGCATAGGGATGGTCCAGTTTTTTCTGTTGAAACAGGCTTTTGATGAATCAAAATGTTTCATGAAAAATATCTGCTTTCCATGAAAAAATTGGGGAGTTTGGTCAAAAAGTGCCCCAAATCCAAAATATTTTTGCTAAAAACTGTAATATGTTGATTTGACTATGCTGCTGTGGTCCATCAGGACAGTTATAGTTCTTTGAGTGCTTGCTCATATAGGTGTGTGCTCACTTTGAAACTTTTTCCCTCAATGGTATCTGTCAGATTGGCTTTGGTGCATCCTGGAATCATGCTGTCATAGCACCAGTATATAGTGCTCTGCTGCCCCAATGCCCCCTCAATTCCTTCTTACAACCCATCATGGTGCTGGAACTTCTGCTTGTCCTTGCTTGAAATGCAAGGGTGCTCTGCAGTGGACTTTGGTTCCTCTTTTCAGTGTACAGTTAATAATGTAAGAATTAGAATTTACAGTTTAGAATAATTAGTAGTTAATAGTTTAGAATTCTGCTTACTGGGGTTACTCTTTCCCCAGAGCCAGGGCATGCCTTGCTATCCAGGATTTAAGGTATGTGCAACTTGCCGTAAGCCCATGCCCATTAGTGACCCCACTCTACCTGCTATAGGTGCTGCAGCAAGTCCCACCTCACAGATTTATAGGATATGTCTACGCTTACAAGTTTTTTCAAATTTAGGAAGCTTAATTCAATATAGCTTATACCCTGGCCAAGGAAGCATTTTATTATATTGAATTAAGCAGTTCCTTAATTCGAAATAAAGAGCCACTAATTCAAAATAATAAAACCTCCTTTTACTCCTAAGTAACGGTTACTTCAAAGTTATTAGTTTGAATTAAGCCATTCTAAACTGCAGAATAGGGTTACTTCAAACCAATTTGCCTATTCTTTTGCTTGCCTTCTCTTATTTCAAATTAGAGAGTCTAGTGAAGACTCTCTAGTTCAAATTAATAAAGCCCACTTTATTTCGAATTAGAGAGCCTTCACTTGACTCCTGATTCAGAATAATAATGTTGAATTAGTGCTAATTTGAAATAATAACTTTGATTTAAATTCAAAGTAATTATTTTGAATTAACTACTTTGAATTAATTTTGTAAGTGTAGACATAGCCATACCCTGTAAGGTTAGAAGTGGGAGTGCTGCAGGATTTGTAAAGGATTCAAACCCCATACCAAAAAGTAGAGAGCTAGAGGCTCTAATTACTTCTTATGAAGTCAGGTCTCCATCCTCTCTAGGAGCTAAGTGATGCTGGCTTGGTTCCAATCACCTCTTCCTAGGTGAAAAGCACACTGGCTTCTCTAAAACAAACAAGAGGTATGTCTACACTTGCAAGTTAGTTCAGATTAAGGAGGCTTAATTCAAAATAACTTACTACCTGTCCACACTAGGTTTTCATTAGTTCAAATTAAGGAATTCCTTAGTTTCCTTAGTTCAAAATTAGTAAAACCTGCTGGTTAGTTTGAGCAAAGCCCTTAGTTCAATTCTCAGTTTGAATTAAGGATGGTGGAAACTAGGATTAACCCTAAATTTGAAAGTAATAAATTAGAATTAAGGGCAGTTAGTTTGAATTAACATAGTGGACTAATTCTACTTAACGTTAAGTCAAATTAGTCCACTTTGTTAGTTCTAACTAATATGTTTGAGTTTAGTTCAAACTAAACTCAAACTTGTTAGTTCAAATTAACAAATTCAAACTAACTTTTCCTAGTGTAGACATAGCCAAAGAGTCCTGTGGTGCTTAAAGACTAACACATTTATTTTTTGCATGAGCTTTTGTAGGAGAAAATCCCACTTTGTCAGATGCTTTGAAAATGGGGGAACTTACAAAAAGGGAGGAAATAAATGCAGGAGAGTGTATGTCATGGGAACAGGTCACACTGTAACAGCAAATCGAAACAGTTGTAAAGATTCAAACATTGGGAAACAGCATACAGAGGAAGATGAAGTCTAATCACCTGTTGTAATCAGAGAAAAATCCAATGTTCCTATTAAGTCCTGAAGCAATGCAATTGAATTTGCAAATAAATTCAATCTGGCTTCTCTAAGTGACATTCAGTGTAGCTCAGCCTCTCTGGCACTGAGAGCAGGTCTCTCCATCTGTGCCCCAGGACTTTCCAGTGCAGACGAAGGCTGAACCTCCCTGGGACTCTCAGTGCTCTTCTTAGTCACTGGTGCGAGGAAGAACCAAATTAAAATGGACAGGAAGCACTCCTAACTCTGAGGCCCGCCAGTAACAAGGATGCTACTTGCAGAGTGAGAATCATGCTGGGCTATCCAGATTCAAAAGCTCCCAGTTCTGACTCTGGCCAGCCAAAGAACATATCAAGTCTGGTACCATTGGACACTCAACTGAGGGAGAAATATAGGAGGGTAGCCCTGGAATTACCATCTATGCCAGAGGTGATCGAAGCAGCAGAGGAGCTACTATCTTTCCTGGCTCCACCATCCCTCACCAGGCATGAAGGGGCACCAGAGAAAAGAGCTGCCATAGCACTGAAGCCCAGAGAAGGAAAAATCATTGATCATGTCACAGTACTGATTGCCTACTTCCTGGCACCACAACCAGCACCACACCAGTCACAGTCCAAATCCTTGGCAGAATCTTACACCTCCCACAGTCTGACTACTGGTACCTGATGGCTCATATGGGCCAAAACCTAGCCAGCATAGTGGTAGATGCCTGTGCAATGGTCTTTCTGGAATACTTGGGCATTCCAGCTGGTTCAGGGATCACAGGTGAAGAGATCTTACTCTGTTCTGTTAGAGTCTAGCACTCCTATTGAGCCCAGTACTGAGCTTCTGGACCTGGTAATGCAGATCCTTCCGGTGCCAAAGGACAGGATCATGGTCCTGTACCTGTCCAAACAGCTCCTCTTTCTTCCCTGATGAGGTGTTAGTGGGGGCTTTGATTGCACCTTCTTAGGACAACTACAGGGCACATCAGGACATCCTCAGAAGAGTAGCCCAAAATCTGGACATCCCAGAGGAGGAATGTGCAGAATCATCCCATGCCCTGATGGACATTTTGGCATTTTTAGGGCCATCATAAGTGACTTTGCCCCTGAACTGTGCCTTTCTGGAACCCATTAAGTCCCTGTAGCAGACTCCAGACTCCTTGCAAAACACTGCAAAGAGAACAGAAGCATTTTGTCCCCCCAAAAGGGGTTTGAATGCTTGTATACCCATCCTCCTCCAGTATCGTTAGTGGCGTCAGTGACCAGTGAGTGAGAGAGACAGGGACAGCAAGGACCTACTCCCAAGAACAAGGATGCCAAAAAGCTAGATCTCTTTAGAGGAAAAGATCTACTCATGGGAAAGGAGAGGTTCCAATTGCAGATCACCAACCAACAGGCACTCTTGGGCCACTATAACTTCAAGTCCTGGGTCACAGTGACCAAACTCACTTAGAAATGCTGCCTTAGGAATGTAGGGCTGAATTCTTGGTTGTGACTGAGAAAGTCAGAGCAGTGGTGAAAGTGTCCCTGCAAGTGACATTGGACAGGGCAAACTCTGCAGCATGGACCATGGCATTGGTTGTGGTCGTGAGGGAAAGTTCCTAACTGCAGGCCTCAATCCTTCCCTATGAAGTGAAGCAGATGGTCCAAGACCTTCCTTCTGAGGTCATGCTGGTCTTCTTGGAGCATACAGACTCTAAACTCCACAGCTTAAAGGATTCTAGAGCCACCCTAAATTCCTCAGGGCTATACAACCCAGGTCCACTGAGAAAACACTTTAAACCTTAACTACTGCCCTATTTCTATCAGCCTCAGTCAAGGCAAGGTTATAATAGGAAATGGAATACGGGCTACAAGAGAGGCCACTTCCCAGTCCTCATCAGCTCACAGACCTGGCCGCACCAGACAGTCATGGATGTCTAAACAAACCTTTTGAAAATATTCCTGAGGATGGTGTAACAAGGCAATGTCTGGATCCATCCTTCCCAATTTTTATGGACTGGTTATCCCACTTCTGTTGTGTGGGGGCCCATATCACATCATATGCTGGGCATTGGAACTAGGATACACTTACAATTCATTTCTTTGTCCCTGTCAGGAATCCTTCTTATGAACATCCTCTAATCCAAAAAGTGTGAATGCTCCTGTAAGTGGAAGCAAGAAAGGAGGCTTCTCCAGAGCTAAAGGGTTGGGGGGTTCCACTCCTGTTATTTCCTAATCCCTAAGGACAATGGCAGTCTCAGACCTATCTTGGACCTGCGAAACTTCAAAAGATTCATGAAGAAGTTCAAGTTGTAAATGTTCTCTGTGGCCTTCATTATCTCATCTCTGGATCCAGGGAATGGATATGCTGCTGCTGACTTGAAGGACAGTTACTTTCACATTCAATTTTCCAACTCCACAGAAGACTGCTCTGATTCATTGTGAGCCATGTACACTACCAATTTAGTGTACTTTCATTAGGCCTGTCAACAGTCCTGTACCTACAGTCTCCCAGGTTTTCACAAAATGCATGTCAGTTGTCACAGATTTCCAAAGGAAATAAAAGTCTCACATATATTCCTAACTCAACAACCAACTGCTCAGAGTTCACTCAGGGTCCAGGTGGAGGCAGACTTATGTCTAATAGTTAGGTCTGCTCTAAACTTGGAGCTATCAATGCTGTCCTCTCTCCAAAGAGTGGAATTCATAGGGGCAATCTTTGACTTGGTTGAGGCTAGAGCCTTCTAGAAGCCTAGTTTTGGGTACTGGGATTGATTAACCCAACACCAAACCAACCCATCACCAAAGCAAAAAACTTTCTGAAACTGCTACGGTATGTGGCATCTTGCATTTACAAGGTAAAACATGTGGAGTTGCATCTTGTAGCTCTTCAAGCCTGGGTAGAATCAATGTATTGAACCAGGCCAAGATCACTTAGTTATGGTAGTTACACTTTCCCCTTTGGTGATCGTGGATTTGAAGACAGCAGGTACAGGTGTCCCATTCTTGAGACCTCAGCCATCAGTGTCTCTAATCACTGATGCTTCCAAACTGAGTTGGGAGACTCATCTGGGGGTTCTCAGAACACAGGGCTTCTGTTCCCAGGTGGAGTTCTCGTTTCACATCAACATAAGTTTGCTCAAAGCAGTACGCCTTTTGCTGCCAACTGTACCTGTCCCACCTAGAAGGCAAATGTATATGTGTGCTTACAGACACCACAACATTCTTTGTCTCTCTGTCTTTCTGTCTCCCTGGAATTCTGTATGTCCCACTCAATCTACCTCACAGCCTCCTTTTTCCTGGGGGCCACAGAGTGAACTAGTGTATCACCTCATGTATCCACTCATGAATGGTCCATCCAGCCACACATCAGGAATCACATTTTCTAGAGATGGGGAATTCATAGATAGACTCATGACCAGAGACAACAAAAAGCATTCTGTTCCTTTCAGAACTACAGTCTGGGCTCATTCATGGACACGTTTCTCCTCCCTCAGAGAGACCATCTCTACTATGCATTCCTTGCCCCCTTTCTGTCATACACAAGGTCCTGCTGAAGGTTAGGAATGAACCTCATCCACATCGCTCCAGCCTGGCCTCTTTAGTACTGGTTCATCATCCTGCTGGACGCTTTTGTGGAAACACCAATCAGCATACCTTTATTTCTGGATCTTACTGCATCTCCAAGGATTACAGATGCGTACATCACTCAAAACTCAAGTCCCTTCATCTCAGGGCCTGTAAGCTCCATGGCTGAGCTTCTTGGTGCTAGCATGCTCAATTTCAAAGTTCTTTTAGGGAACAGAAAGCTGTTTACTGTGACTACATACCTGGCAAAATGGAAAAGGATCTCAATCTGGTCAGTAGAGAAAGGGGTCTCACCCATGAAGTCGTCATAACCATGTATTCTGGACTATTTGCTTCACCTGAAATAGCAGAGCCATTGGCGTGTTCAGTTGGAGTCTATGTGGCTGTAATTTTGCCTTTTCATGCATGGATGAATGGCAGGTCCATCTTTGCAAATTTAGTCTGTAGTCATTTTTTCAAGGGGGTGGACAGTTGGTACCCACAAATGAGGCAGCCTATCCTGGCCTGAGACCTCAACCTGGTATATTCAAGTTTCACTGGCTCCCTATTTGAGCCATCGATAATGTGTTCTCTACTCAGTTTTCCTGGAAGTTGGCTTTCCTGGAGGCCATCATCTTGGCCAGAAATGTCACAGAGAAGTCTCTTCAGAACCTTCATACACGATCTTCTTTAAGGACAACTATACCCTCACCGAGCTTTCCTCCTGAAGGTGGTATCACAATTCCACAGTAACCAGGGCATTTTCCCTCCTGTTGTCTACCTAAAGCTGGATGCCAAAAGACAGAAACACACTTCATTCAGTAAATGTCAGGTGGGTTTTTGCCTGCTACATAGGAAGAACTGTCTTTGAGGAAAACTACCCAGCTTTTGTGGTGGTGGCACACAGGATAAAAGGTCTCCCAGTCTCATCCCAGAGAACGTCATCAAGGATCACTTCCTGTAGCCACATGTGGTGTGACCTGGTGAAAGTCCCTGTTTCAACCCAGGCAGTACATTTCACAAGGGCAGAAGCATCTTCAGCTGCATTTGTGTCTCAGGTTCCCATCCAGGACTTCTGTAGCATGGCAACATGGTCTTCAGTCCACACTTCCGCAATGCACTATGCTGTCACTCAGCAGGCCAGAGATGATGCTGCATTTGGCAGATCAGTGCTAGTTTGCTTGTCAGTAAACTCTGAACCCTACTCCTACATTTGCTTGGGCATCACTTAGATTGGAATGGGCATGAACAAGCACTCAAAGAAGAAAAACTGTTACTAACTTTCTGTAACTGTTCAAGATGTGTTGCATATTTGCCTTCCAAACCTACCCCTCTTACTGCTTTGTCAGAGTTAGCTAGCAAGAAGGGACGGAGGTGGCAGACCTTATGTACAGGGCTATGAGGCTGGGGTGAGAGGACTTTATATACTGGGCTAAGAGGGCATGACCCCAGGGTGCACCAGAGCTGACCCAATGGATACCACAGAAGGAAAAAACTTTCTGGTGGTAGTGCAAGTACAT
Source organism: Podocnemis expansa (assembly GCA_007922195.1). Classification (NCBI taxonomy): domain Eukaryota; kingdom Metazoa; phylum Chordata; order Testudines; family Podocnemididae; genus Podocnemis; species Podocnemis expansa. Next base: position 118,475,063 of record ML681963.1, read on the forward strand.
GCCTGTATTAGAATGAACATAAACAATACATCTCAGGAACCTTTCTTTTTTTTTTTTTGGATGCCTTGTATGCTTATTTTTTCTTTATTGGCTGGGCTATTCAGATGGACTGCAACTGCCATGATATAGAACAGCTAGGGACTCTCATGATGCACTGGCTCCCCTCTCCAGCGAGATATATTATTATACTGTTGAAGAGCCTCCCAAAGAAAACAGAAGGGAGCTCAAGTCTTTCATCATTTGAAAACTAAACTAGACAACTCATGGGACAATATATAATAGGGATTGAGCCAAGCAATAGACTGATGGCCTAGCACCAAAACTAATCCCTATCTCTGGTGTTCTAGTCACTGACTGTAGGCAGTGTGTCATACAAGTAATAAAAGAGCCTCTTTTCACAGTAGAAGGGAATTGTTTTAATAAATCTGTGCCTATGTAATAAAACCTTGCCAAGATTTTTAGCAAAACTGCTAATTGAGAATTAGGAGAGTTTAAATCTTTATGATAAATATAAATATTTTACATAAAATAATTGTAGCTGAAATGTGCTTTACAGCCTTAATGGCATGGGGTATCTTAAAGTAGATGAGATCTAGAAATCTATATAAACCAGCATCACAGTAACTCCAGAGTACATTGTAATTCTTGCAAATATATTTATCTTCATTTTGCAAAAGTGTTTTATCATGTGCATGAGTGTATATATAGCTGTGAGTGTAGCTAAAGCAGCTAGCGCAGGATTGCTTGGCTGAGTGGGAGGTGATGCAGGACTGTGCTATTAGTGCTCAGGAGGTAGGAGGTGACTGGGGCTGATGGGCATGGGACACAGTATTTATATACATATGTTGACAGGTATTTTTAGAGGGGATAAGAATATGACAATAGTTGTTTAATTAGAATATTTGCCTTGTGGAGTGTAGCGAGAATGATGTAATATAGCACTGAGGGAGAGTGTAGTATAGTGGATTGAGTATGACAGTTACAAGTTTTAATCCTGACTCTGCTATGACACTGATATAGGAAAGAGGGACCCAGAGACTTGGCTCCAGTCTGAGCCCAAACATCTACATTGCAATTAAATGTACATCTACAATCATAAAGTATTACATACCTCTACAAACATAAATACATTAATGTATATCTACAAAAATCTATATGAAGTATAGCTTGAGCCCTGCATGTCTAAGTGAGCTCACACAGGCCAGTCTTGGGTGCTTAATTGCAGTGTAGGCATACTGAGTGACAAATTTATCATTCTGATGTGCAATCTGCTTTGTTAAAGGATGCCTGATGTAAATCTGAGCTCCTAGGTTATGTCTACACTAGCAAATTCTTTCAAATTAAGAAGCCTTAATTTGAACTAATTTGAACCCTGTGTACACTAGGCTTTGCCTAGTTCAAACTGAAAAAAAAAATAGTTCAAACTAAGCAAAGGTTAGTTTGAACTAGTTAGTTTGGCTGGTTAGTCTGAACTAACTGCTTAGTTTGAACTAATTTGAATATTAATTCAAACTATCCCAATGTAGACATGCTAGTTTGAACTAAATAAGTTCAAACTAGTAGTTAGTTTGAACTAACCGTGGTTTTTTAAGTTAGAACTAACTTTTAGCTCAAACTTGCTGCTTTTTTTTTAGTTTGAACTAAAAAGTTACTTCAAACTAAAAAACAGTGCTTAGTTCTAACTAACTTAGAACTACTTAGTTTGGACAAAGCAAGTCCGAACTAAGGTTTTAGGTGTGGCCGTAGCCATAGTGGCTTTCGCCAAATATCGCAGAGCGATCTTCAGAAGACACTTAGTGCCACATAACGACAGTCCCTATGTGGCTTAATGCATGGAATATGCCAGAAGCCTTCTCCTCAGTCTTTGCACCCCTTGTAAAGGCCAGTTACAGGGAATGTCTGCTCTGCAGTGGGAGGTGTGCTGGAAGCATGTGTAGACATACTCAAGTTAACTTTAGTCTATCTCAGTGGTTCTCTTTTCTCTGCTGTGACACACCTTGATACCTTCAAATTTTTCAAGGCACACCACCATTAAAAACTCATGAATATTCAAATTAACTTAAATTACTTATGAATATTCATGAACCATGGCACAGTGTTTTGGAAATGCTGCTATTTAGGGTAGTAGGGATAGCAGAGCAGGGGTGGCAAAATACAGAGGTCAGGAGTTGTGTTTGGTGGCAGGTGTGAGTGTGGGGAGCAGGGCAGGGGTGGCAAAAGAGGACAAGGGGAGCCATGTGGGGAACAGCACCAGGGTGGCAGGAGAGGAGAGAGTGGCTTTGTGGGGGGTCAGGGGGGAACCTGGGGAGTGGGAAGGTAGGGCAGGGGAGCACAGCGTGGCACCTACTTCCCCTTCTCCACAGTGGCTCCTTGCCATCCAGGGCAAAACTTCACCCCACTGCTGCTCCCTCCCACGCCAGTGGGTCCCGTCCTCCCTTCCCCCGGCCCCCTGCTGCCTGTGATGGACCCTCCCATCACTGCAGGGGCCAGAACTAGGCCTCCAGCCCCCAGCTACACCCCCCGCACAGCCACCCCACCCCCAGCTACACCCCCCCCAAACAAACAACCACCCCACAACCGCAGCTACACACCCTCTGCTACACATCCACTGCCCCCCCACCTCTGCTACACACACACACCTGCCCCACACAACCCCCAGCAGCCCTCCTCCCCAAAGCAGTTACCTGGGCTGTTTGCAGGCTGGCTGACACAAGCTGCTGCGCCCTGCAGGGGGGAGATTCACACACTCCTGGCTTCCGACCTACCACAGCAATCTGCTGGCTGGGTTTAAGGTGGAGTGGGGTTTAAGGTGGAGCCACCAGAAATCTGTGTTCCAGCTGCTCCTGCTATTTTTAGGGGGACGCCTGGAACTCCGCGTTCAGGTGCCTTTCTCTATTTTTAGAAGGGCCAGAATGCTGGCTGCCTAAAAATAGGGGGCCCCTGGAACTGTGTTTGGGTGCCTGCCACCTTTAACCCCTCCCTTTTCCCAGCCCTGCACAACTCATGTGGCTGGGCTGAGCAGGGAGGGAACTTTAATCCTAGCTGTCAGGGATGCTCGTGGCATGCTTTGGGTGGTGCCGCACACACTGGTTGGGAACCACTGGTCTGTCTAGTGTGAGTGCCAAAAACAGAGAAACCATGGCAACATGGGCTTCAGCACAAATGCTACAGGTCCACCTGGATTCCAGTTAGACCACTCTGAAATTTATGCTTCCACCACATCACTGCAATTGCTAATCATGCCAGCAAAGTTAAATCTCGCTTGGGTATGCCTACACTTTTATACAAACACTCACCCAATGTCATCAGAGACATACCAATTATTGCAGTCCCTAGGCTTGGGTGGCACACAGTGCACAATGCAGATTAAGTGCATTGGAGAAACATGCTGCTCTGAATGCATGCTACTGCCTAAATGCCATAATTTGGCTGTTAGATTTAATGTAGATCACATGACTGAATATGCACATTTTCCACTGCAGCACATGGTGATTTTCCTTATGCTTTTTGCCATTCATATGCTTTTCGACTCAATTCCAAAAAAAATCTGTAAACTAGGTCCTCCAGTTTCAAATAACAGTCAGTTCAAGTATCATTTCTAATTTGTAATCTTAGATGATGGCTTTTGAAAAAATTAAGGTGGCAGACGTTGTCCCTAGGCTGCTTCAGTTCTTGTGCAGTTTGTTTTTGAGTAACTGATCCAGAATCTATAAACTTGACAATTAGGCACTGGCCCATCCCCAGCCTCATGCTTCTTTCTTTCTTTCTGTTACAGAACAAAGTTCACTGGTGCCACTTCAGTTTCTGTATGGTTCTTGACAACCAGAGCTTTCAAATGACAGCTTGGTGTCTATCTTTAGAAAAGCAATTTTGCAGTTTTTTTTAACTATCTTGTGTGCTGCAGCATAAATACTGGGAATATATGGATCAGCATTGATGTTTTATATTCTTTGATACTATGAGTCCTCTAAGCAGTACAATCTACCTGCTCTCAGGAAGCATTCTTGATGAGTAGGATTCTTATTGAATAGCATTAATCTGGGGGTGGGGGGTGGAGTGGGGCTGTGGCGAGGAAACAGCTTAAAGTGAAACAACTAGTCAGTTTTAGAAAGCTGTGGCAATCATGGAAGCAACCCTTGTTGGCCTTTTTTTGAGTGAGACCATAGTTCTGATGTGCATCTTACAGCAAATGTAATCCAAAGAGGCTGACCACCTTTGAACCGCTAGAGTTAGGAGGCTTCTGGTAGTGCTTCAGGCCCTAGCATAAGAAATACTGGGGCTGCTTTAATTTATGCCTGGGGTGCGTTGGTCCCAAAAGAACTATTCAGCATCTCAGACTAGCCACAGCACAGTGCCCTGGGCTCTCTGTTTGCCTCTCTTGATATGTCCCCTCTGATCCGTGGGCATGGCCAGAGTTTGTCATTATACAAGGAGTTGTGAAAGGATGTGCGGAAATTGCAGAGTATGGGGATATCCAGCTGTGACCCAGCCATTTTATAGAATCATAGAAGCTATAAGGCTATGTCCACACTTAGAAGGTTAGTTTGAATTAACTGAATTCAAACTAATTAATTAGAACTAATAATGATTAGTATGAATTAACTTAATTAGGACTAATATGGCCCCACTAGAAACCCAGTTCAAACTAGCATGTCCATGGCCAGGACTTGCTAGTTTGAATTAGGAGAGGGACACCATGGGAGGTCTGGCAATATGCCCCCCAAGAAGGACTGTGCTCCTACCCAAAATACAGAAAGAGGAAGGCACCCTGGAAGGAAGAAGGTCAAAAAGCGTTAATTCGAATTAATGGTTAGTTCGAATTAACATGGCTACACTGGGTTAATTCAAACTAATATATTCAAATTAACACTGCAAATTAAGCAAAGTTTTATAACTTTGAAGTAAGCTTTCATTAATTCAAACTAAGGAATTAATGCATTAATTTAATTTGAATTAATCCTCATTAATTCAAATTAAGTTGTAAGTGTATACACACCCTAAGGGACCATGACAGGTCATCAAGTCCAGTCCCCTGCAATTATGGCGGGACCAAGTACCCTCTTAAATCATCCTGGACAGGTGATTGTCTAGCCTGCCAATTTCCAAAGGGATAGCTGTGTTAGTCTAGTCCAGCAAAAAAACAACAAGGAGTTGTGTGGCACTTTGAGACTAACAGATTTATTTTTCGCATGAGCTTTCGTGGGAGAAAATCCCACTTCTGAAGCATCTGAGGAAGTGGGGTTTTCTCCCACGAAAGCTCAAACGAAAAATAAATCTGTTAGTCTCAAAGTGCCACACAACTCCTTGTTGTTTTTTTGTCTAACCTGATCCTTTAAACTTCCAGTGATGGAGATTCCACATATCTCAGGGGTATTATGAAGGATCTGAATAGCAGCAGGCTGATGCCAAGTATTGGGACTTGAGGTTTTGTAGCAGAAAATTATTAGGCCCAAATGAAACCAACATCCCTTAGCAAGTTGATACAAGGAGGAAAGAAGTGCCAGGGCCTAAGGTAATGTACAAGGAGTTTTGCAGGTATATTGTGCATTAACATAAGGCACAAGAGAAAATAGGTTCACATTAAAAAACATGGACAAGAATATATTGACTCATCATAGGCCATGGAAATGATATAGTCATGGGCCACTCTGGTTTATGCTAATGCTTAAGCCCTGAAGGATGAGGTTTTCCACACTGTCAGTAAATGTGCGCAGCCTACACAGGAGATAAACATGGAACACAACTGACTCTAGTCTAAGCAGAAACTTAAGCCCACTCTCCAGCTGCCACAACCTCCAACAAGCCCTCTACCCCTCAAAAGTCTTGATATCAGTTGTCAGTTACACTGACACAGCTTCTTGCAATAAGAGACTCTGCCATAGCTGCTGAGGCTGCCTACTCCTCTGTCCACTGAGCCCCCGGCAGTTCAATGGCAGATCAGTTACAGCAGAGGTGCCCTAACCATGAATGACTCCATTTAGCTAGTAGATAACATCTGACTTTCTCTAGATAAAGTGTATGCATAAGTCTGAAAAGACAGAAATTAGCATGCTATTCACTGACATTTTTAGAAGCTCTCAGGTGACAGGTCAGATTGTGGAGGCCTGGAAAGGGACAAACATAACACCTTTGCTAAAATAAAAGGGGGTGAAGAGGGAGCATGAGACTGTGGATTGGTTAGTTTAAAAAAGCAGGTGTGGGGGGAAATACAAGGAAAAACCTTGTGTGATTCAGTGAGGAAACAATTTAAAAATATAATTTGATTACAACACAGCTTGTGTGATTCAATGAGGAGGAGGAGGAGGTATGGCCTGGAATATCCATTTGCTAAAGTTTCACATCAAGCATTACTAAATTATTGTGACGACACTGTGCTGTGGGGGCCCAAACAGCTTGTGGAATAGATAGCTTGGAAAAACACAGTGAATGGCAGCTTCCCTTGCCAAGAGCAACTATGAAAGATATCAAGTCTATGAAATTCAAAAGGGGTAGCCATGTTAGTCTAGTTCAGCAAAACAAATAAGGAGTCCTGTAGCACTTAAAGATTAACAAATTTCTTTCACATGAGCTTTTGTGGGAGAAAATCCCACATCAGACCATTTAAAGATTGGGGAACTACCTTTAAGTGCCATAGGACTCATTGCAAGTCTATAAAGTTACTCTTGCTTATGGGCCCAGCGGTGTGTATCATCAACACTGCTTTTCAGTCTCTCATTTTGGTCCCAGCTATATGGAGCTCCCTATGAAGCACCACTGGTAATGTGGTCCGCACAGGTGCAGGGGTCACCCACAGGGAGCTACTTTTAGGGACCATTTCTTACATTATAGCCTCTGTGGGACATGAACTACCTCTATTATTTTGGTATATTGAGCACTTTGTGGTTGTGTGTGTGGGGGGGTGGCGGGGGTGGCAATGACCTTGTTGAAAAAATTATCCTAATTAAATTAAAATATATTGATTATTATTATTTGTTTATTTCACTGTATCAGTTAGGGACCCCCAAAAATGAAATGAACAACATGTAGGAAAACAGTACAAGACAAAGGAGTTGCCAGAGGAGAAAGAGAATTAATTGGAAATGAGGGATGAGATTTTTTTTACCTTGTCAGATTCCACACTAAGGCTGTGTTCACACAGCATTCTTATTTCAAAACAACGAGGTTGTTTTGAAATAAGAATTGCCATGGCCACATGACGCATGGCCATTTCAAAACAAGGAAACCCCTTGTTTCGAAATGGCCTCCGTTCTTTCAAAACGGCTTAAACCTGGTTTCCCAGCGAAACAGCGTTGTTTTGAAACAGCTCATTTTGAAACAATGCCAATGGGACATGCTGTTTCGAAAGAACTGTTGTTTCAAAATGAGTTGTTTCAAAACAACGCTGTTTACAGACGTGTTATTTCAAAACAACAGTTGTTTCGAAATAACCTTTAGCCCTTCCTCCCAGGGTGCACAGCGCCCTGGGGGAAGTCCCTGCCTAGGCGTGCCTGTCAGGCTGCGTGGCAGGCAGGGATCTGTAGGCAGCCATGTCCCAGCAGCCAGGCCCCTCAGCTGCAGGACGCTGAAGGGCCCCTGTGTGGACCCAGGAGGATATTAGTTACCTCCTGGGCATCTGGCAGCAGCCAGATATAATGGCATGGTTCCGGGCCAGCCACCAGAACTACGACATCTATTCGGACATCGCAGCTGCAATGTCTGACCAAGGGCACCCCCGCACCACAAAGCAGGTGCAGAGTAAAGTCAAGAGCCTCCGGCAGGACCATGCCCATACCCGGGATGCCCGGGTGCTGCAGGGGCCTGGGAGCCAGGACACGTGCCCCTACTTTGAGGCCCTGGATGCCTTCCTGGGGCCACAGCCCAGTGGTTTCCCCACTGAGGCTGTGGACACCTCAGGAGGGGATCAGAGCCCCTCGTCAGGCCTGGAGGCACTGGGCTCTGATGTGTCTGTCGGGGGGCCTCCAGCCGCACTACCACCAGCAGCGGAGGCCAGCACCAGCACCCCAGAGCTCTTCGTGGGCGTGGAGGCAGGGACCAACCCGGAGGAGCAGGGGCCCACCACCGCCCCGGGCTCCGAGTCCGACCCCAGGACATCTCAGAGGACCTCCGGAGCCCCTGTGGCTAAGTATGCCCCCCCACGGAGGCACACAGGACTGGACCTGTCTAGCAGGTCCTGGGACGCGAGAAGGACAGGGCCAGGCACCGGGGCAGGTAGGCCCTAGGGTTGGCGGGCGCAGAGGGCCCCCCTGGCCACAGGTCCCACAGAGACAGGTGGCACTGGGGTCACAGGCCCTTGTGTGCCAGGCGGTGGTGACCAGGGACTGGCTGGGAAAGATGCAGCAGCATCTTGGGTGGGGTGGAGAGCAGGCAGGGCATACCACTGGCAAGTGGCCTCAGGAGACACCCTAGTGCAAGGCGTGGCTGGGTCCAGTTCACCCTTGTGGGCAACACTGGCATGTGTGCCTCCACGGTACGGTTCCCAGATGTCTGGCAAAAGGAGAACATGGTCCCCTTTTTTCTGCTCTGTTCTTCTTTTTATCCTCACATTCTCTGTCTGGCAGGCAGTTCAAAATACAGGGGTTTGTCAGGCTTTTTCCTAGAGGGGTTGAAGGATCCTGGACTGCCACAGAATACTGATTTATATGGGAAATTGTTCCAGGGCACCTTAAACCCTGATGACTACCCCGGCCAGACAACCTTTTTGCCCAGGGTCCTCCAATGTCCTCCTTTGAGTACTGTCCTGGCCTCCTTCCGAGGCTTTGGGGGCCAGGAGCCCTACCCCAGGGAAATGTCCACGGGATCCTGGGACCTGCTGACAGTCAGGGCAGAGGTGTGTGCTGCAGACAGGTGCACACAGACAGGGCCAGCAGGCGGCAGGGGCCAACTGTGTTTTCTGCTTCCCTGCAGCATGTCACAGAGCTCCTCCCTGGGGGCCACCACCCACACCTGGACACCAACGCCTGAGTCCCAGGCCACCCCGGCGATGGCGGAGGGCCCCCCGGACCCGCAGCGAGCTCTTGGAGAACCTAGAGGAGCTGGGCCAGGAGATGCACGCTGCCACCCAGGCCTGGTGGCGGGAGCAGGTGCAGAGGCAGGTGGCTGGTCTCTGTGCCCTGGAGCACCTTGCGAGCGTGGAGAACAGGGCCGCGAGGGCGCTGGAGCTCCTGGCGGAACGGCTGCCAGCGGCCATCTCGGAGCAGGCTGCAGCCATCGCTGAGCAGGCCACAGCCATCAGGGAGCTGGCTGAGAGCCTGGTGCCCGGATGCCGTGAGGAGGCATCACCACCTGGACTGCCACACCGACGACGGCGGGTGGAGGGTAGCCGTGGGCACGGGCAGGGCATGCCACCCCCCCTGGCCCCCTGGACTTCTTCACCCCTGTCCCCTCCCAAGTTGATGCTCCCTCCCCCAAGTCCCCAAAGTCCCCTCCCAAGTTGATGCCCCCCTACCCTGGGCCTCCCCCACATTGCCCCATCCCTTACCCCCCGCCCTTCCCTGATTGTAAATAAACCCTTTAAAACCTATGTCTGGTTCTCAGTGTTTTTATTGGGGGTGGTGGCAGTGTGGGTGGATGGGTGGGGGATGGCTGTGGGTGAACGGGGGAGAGGATGGTGTGCAGGGCAGGCCTGGCCCTCATAGCTCCTCCTCACTGAAGGCGACCCAGAGGGCATCGCACACAGACAGCACTCGCAGGGATGGCTGCTCGCGTGTATGCACACGTCTGGGCTGTTCATAGGCCCTGCGAAGGATCTGGGCCTCAGCCTCCCATGCCGGTGGAACGGGTTCCCCGTGCTGGTCACAGTAGTTGTGGAGAGCTGCACATGCCACAATGACCTGGGGCAGTCTCCTCTCTGCGAGGTGGAGGCGGGTTAGAAGGCACCTCCACTGTGTCCTGAGGCGTCCGAATGCACGCTTGACCACCTGGTGGCAGCAGGCCAGGCGGCGGTTAAAGAGCTGCCAGCTGGGGTTGAGGGGCCCTGCATAAGGCCGCATGAGCCAGGGCCGCAGGGGGAAGGCCGCGTCCGCCACGATGAGGAAGGGCACCTCTTCTCCCCCAAGGTAGATGTTGTGAGGGGGGAAGTAGGTGTGCGCCTCCATGCCCTGGTACAGGGCTGAGTTGTGAAGGACCCTGGCGTCATGTGCCCTCAAGGGCCATCCCACATAGCAGTCCAGGAAGAGGCCCTGGTGGTCCACAAGGGCCTGCATGATCACAGAATGATAGCCCTTACGGTTCCTGTATTCAGTGGCCCTGTGCTCCAGCGCGTGCAGGGGGATGTGCATGCTGTCCAGGATCCCCACACAGTTGGGAAAGCTGAGGGTGGCCATCCCGGTCATGGCGTCCTGCTGCTCCCCACATCTCACCAGCTGTCGCAGGAGGATGCCATTGATGGCCCTGGTGACCTCAATGAGAATGGTGCCGGTGGTGGACCTCCCAATGCCGAACAGATGTGCCACTGCCCTGTGGGACTCTGGAGGGGCCATCTTCCAGAGGGCAATGGCCACTCTTTTGTCCACCGGGATGGCGGGCCTCATGGGGGTGTCCCTTTGCTACAGGTGTGGGGCAAGTTCGCTGAGCAGGCGGGTGAAGCTGGCCCTGGTCATCCTGAAGTTCTGTCTCCACAGGTCGTCACCCCAGGAGTGCAGGACGACCCTCGCCCACCAATCTGTGCTGGTCTCCTGAGCCCAGATGTGGCGAGGCATGGGGAGGGACAGGGGCAGTAGCTCACCCCTGTGGACGAGGTGGATGTACTCCTCAGACAGGGGCCAGTCATCCTCGGGCTCCTCGAACAGGGTATCCCACACGTGCAGGAGACCCTGCACGCGGTCCGAGAGCCTGGGGGGTCGCATGGTGCTGTCTAGCCAACCGGGCAGCGTCCATTGCTTGCAGCATGCTGCTCGCCAGAGTGGACAAGGAAGTGAGGTCAGGGCCAGCTTTTATGGGATTGGCTAGCAACATGGCTGCCGACGTGGCCCGGGGAGGCGGCCATGTTGCCACACCTCCCATGCTGCGCTGCTCCTGAATCGAAATAGCAAGCCCACTGTGTGGACAAGCTATTTCGATTCCCGCTTTTTGCTTATTTCAAGGACAGGGTTTTGTTATTTCAAAACAGGTTATTTCAAAATAACCCGTTATTTCGAAATAATTTATTTCAAAATAACTTGTTTTGAAACAAGCCCTTTGTGTGTGAACATAGCCTAAGGTCTCAGTGTTGCAAGTGGCTCTGACCGGGCAGACTTTTATGCCATTACCAAGTACCATTGGTTCAATTGTTTGTATTACAGGAGTGCTTGGAAGCCCAGATGAGTTCAGGAATCTGTTGTGCTAGGTACTGTACAAAAGCATATTAAGAGTCAGCATGTATCAAAAAGTCCCTATGTTATAATATTTTTTGATCTTATAGAAAAGATAAGACAGAGAAAGGAAGAATTAGCCCCATTTGCACAGATGGAAAATAGAGGAGCAGAAAGGTTAAATAGCATGCCCCCAGTTATCCAAGGAGTCTGCAGAAGAGTCAATATTTGAGTCCAGATTTCCCAAGCCTTAGATCAGAATCTTAACCACAAGCACATCTTACTTTCTGAAATAAAAACAAAATATTATCAGAATATTAAATAATATGGAATAAGTCAACCTTATGGAGTGAGCTTTGAATCTTTTAGTTGATAGGTAAAGTGCTATACATAGAAAATTTAATATAATAAACATTAAAAGAAACATCTGGGATCAATTAATTATGAGGGGGTAGTCTATGGAGCCACCATCTATGAAGCATATTGATCAGGTTAAATATGATGGGGTTTAGGCTGGAAAAGTCCTTGAATCCACTCTTGAGACAGCAGTGTAAAAAGCAGTACAGGATATACAGGCGGTGAATGGCAATGATACTGTCCTAAGAAAACATTTCAGATGGATTTTGTTTTTCATGTGTTACATATTTGCATTTTTAATACTCTCACTGTGCATGTGCTGTATAGCGCAGCACATTATTCTGTTCAGAGGGGTAGCCCTATTAGTCTGAATATAGCAAAAACAAGAGTCCTGTGGCACCTTGAAGACTAACAAATTTCTTTGGGCATAAACTTAATCATTGCCCAAAGATTTGGCACATCTCAAGAGCACAGAGGAAGGAGAGGTGTTTCTGAGTGACCTTTCCAAGAGATTCCTGTTCTGTCCCAGCACCACCCAGCGTTCCCTCTAATTACTCTTAGACTGTGAGTGCAAATAATTTCTTTGTGTGCGCAAAAAACATTTCTTTGTGAGCACCCATATTAACACTATTGCATTTTTTTGTGTGCACTTTATTTTGTTGTGTGCGCAGGTTTCATGACCTGTGTGCATGCACATGTGCACAGCTTAGAGGGACCACCTGAGAACTCTCCTTAATTGAAGTAACTTCAGCTGCCTGTTTTAGATTGTTTTCTGCCTGTGTGGCAGCACAAAGCAATGGAGTTTGGGGCCAAAAATCTCTCCCTCTGTGTATTTTCAGGTTGGGTAACGTTATTATCTACAAACTTTGTTTGAATACCTAATGGTACTGGCAGGTAACAAGAAGTCTGATTGGAGTTAACCTCTATTATGTCTAACTTATTTCTAGTGAAGGGCTATGAATAAATGTCCAATGTATTTATCATAAATGAATCTTTAAATTGGTACATACACCTTGAAACTAGCAGGAGTGGGTGGATTTGGGAATGTGGATGCGATGGGGGAAGGATTTTCTCTTTTCAGAGGTTATGATAACCACAGGAAGCCTCAGGGAAAAATATACAGTGTATGCTTGATAATCATGTTACTGCACAATGTTCTGTGATCCAGAAAGAATAAACTGTCTTAGCATTGATTTATCTTGATGAAAAGACAAAAAAGTAATGAAGCATTACAATTTTAATACCTCTTGACAAGCTGAACTTTTTTTGCCCTTAAACTAGGTATTTAGTAAGCTTAGGGTCTGATAGAAAGTACAATGAAGCCAATGGAAAGATGCTCGTTTAATTCAAGGATGAGACATTTATTTAAGATGTTTGATCAGCATTCGAAGCTGTCATTTTATTAGGGGTGCAGTTTATTAACATCATGTTCCAATGAATGCAAGCTGAAAGGCCGATGTAATTATAAGAGAAGCAATATGGATAGAAGTTCCAGTTTTATGTATTAGGATCCAAATTCATTCTTGATGTAATTCTTTTTGCTGACAAGGCTATCTGGAAACCTTATAACCATTCACTCCTCCCCGCCCCCAACTGTAGATATTTTGTTTACTATAGTTTCTATTTCTGTGATAGAAAGCTCATTAAAACAAGAGGTTTTTGTAGCTTGAAAGTGAAGAATTTCATTTGCAGACATATAGGCTGTGTTCAGATGAGAGTTTTATTTCAAAACAACAGCCGTTGTTTTGAAATAGAATTTCTTAGGTCCACACAACGTTCCGTTATTTTGAATCAGTAAAACCTCGCTTGAAATCAAAATAGCCGTTTTTTCAAAACGGCTGTTTCAAAACAACAGCGTTCGGACACGCTGTTTTGAAACAACACCATTGTTTCAAAACAACTGTTTCGAAACATGTCCAAATGGCCTTATTTTGAAATAACAGCCATTTCGATAGCAGGCTTTCCCTTAATTCGAATTAACATTTTCTTAATTCAAATTAACTTATTTCAAAATAAGGACTTTATTTTGAAATAACTCATTTCAAAATAACTTATTTTGAAATAACAGTTTATGTGTGAACATAGCCATACATATATCTACTATTTCTCAAATTTATCATCCCTGCAAAATCTAGCTTTGACATCTATTTTTGGCAACTACAAAAAAAATCTGTCTTTAAATGTATACTTATTTATTTATTTGTTGTAAAAATGTTTCAGCAATTCTCATTGAATGTGCCACCCACAAAAATCGGGGTTGAAATGTCAATCTGTGTTTTCCATTTTCAATTATAAGGCCCCAAATCAACAAGGCATGCTTCAAGTTTATCATGCGTTTAAGTACTTTAATGGGTTAGAACTTAAGGTCTGGGCTGTTGTCCACTGAAGTCAATGAGACTCTTTTGACTGACTTTACTGGGAGTTGAATCTGATCAAAAAAGTTTACACAAAAATCAGGCTAATAATATTCCTGAATTACACCATGTCTAACTGTTTAAAAACTATTGGGTCAAATTGATCCATTCACAGCAATTTAGTTATGCTAAGAATGACTATCTATATGATGGAGTACACAAACCCTACACTGGGCCGCCAGGGGTTAAAAGGTAATACCAGGACCAGGTAGGTCTGCACATCCAGGCCTGCTCCGACTGGAGGAGCAGATTAAAAGGAGCTCATGCAAAGGGTGGAGGACAGGCTAACAGGAGAGCAAAATCATTTTCCAGAATGCAAGGCAAAAGGTGGCACCTGGAAGGGAAGCACAGAGTGGGTAAGATCCTTCCATCTACCACATTCATTGAGAACCCAGTAATTCTCACAAGGGTCTTCTCCTTTGGATTCTTTCATTTGTTTGGCCAAACTGAAGAGATCTGATAGGAAGTAGCCCAGGGAAGTGTACTTAGACTTCATGCATGGAGGAACCTGTCCGTGTTGGTCCCCACAGAGCTCTGAGGCAGGGCCAAGTGGGGAGAGAGAGCCTGTGTCCCCTTACAAAACCTCTTTAATTGCTAAGACCTAGATGTGGGTGGAAAGTGGAAAGCTCTTGACTTAAGTTCAGGAACAAACACCTCTACTGTGCTGACAGCGTGGCAAGAGGCTGGAAATCAAGTGTGCTAACCACTAGACTGCCTGGTCATCTGACCTCCCTAGTTCAGTCTTCCATTTTCCTTTCTTTTTTCGCATAACATAGTGAGGCTTGTGACAGTGTGAACAATTGATTAGTAGTAAAATTGTTACATCTCCTCCCTCCTATCAGTAAAGGTTTGATTCAGCTCTACTGATGTCAGTGAAGGAAACTCATTAACTGCAATGAAAAGTAGCTCAGTTCTCATACAGTACTTAGAGCTGTGCAACATGTTAATCAGACTGAACTCAGACAAAACTCAACTGGTCATGTTACAATCTCAAAACTGATCATGTCCTTCATATACTGGGATTTGGTCTCAGTCTAAATTTTCCCAAAGTTAGGCTGAGTTCAGAATTGGAATTTTAAATTAGGCCTATCTTTAAGAAAAAGTTGGCAAGGACTATGTACCTTTCAACTAAACATTAGCCTAGTCCCAGAGTAAATTTGGATTCTCCATATTTTTGCATCAAAACTCTGTGAAACAAAAGTATCGTGTTCTTCTATGGGACATGTATCCAAAATCATATTAGGTAGATATCATCCCTTTGGGGATTAAATAGTATTTGAGTGGTGACCTTTGGGACAGGTGTGAACTTCACTCACTAAAATGCCTATATTATTTAATATCAATTACAGGCCACTTTCTAGTAATTAATGTAAGTTACAGCATAAAATATGGTAAAATGACTTTGCAGTGTGTGTTCAGGAGAATACAAGATACAAAATATCACAAAGGAAACATCTGCAGAGATTCCTTTTTTATTTTGATTTTTTTGAGGATAGAAAGAGTGTTAATGGTGTCAGCAATGTCAGTCTCTTTTCCTTCTGACTTAACTGAATTTGCAGTTGTATGTTTTCCAGTAGCTCTCTAAAGTCAAACAAATTATGGTGATAATTTCAAAGAAAAAACTTTTTTACTTCACACTACACTTAAAGTCTGACATTTTAGGCATGGGTTGCCCAAAAAGTGTTTCCCTATTCATACATGAGCCAAACTACTGCAATAAAGTGTTAATTGATATATTCTGGAAAAAAAAACAAAAACTATCAGAACAAGATTGTGTAATATCAGACAAATGCTTATAACACATCATCTGCTAAAAAAATAATGAAAAAATGTCAAAAATGGGTGCAAAATCTTGCTAAACTTGAAGGTGTTTCAATTAAAGTCACCTTGAATATTTTTTCTAATAGATCCATTCAAAAATCAGGCCACCACCCCACACCCCTTAAGTCAATTCATGTACCACCTGAACCCGCTGTTAAATCTTTGAAACAGAGAGAGGATCATTATACTCATTATGCTGCTGTTCTTGAAGAAAATATGAAAAGAGGTTCACAGAGGTAACATAATTTAAGAATATACAGACTCTGAAAACTGCATAAGAGCTTCTTGATTCTCACAATTGGTATAAAAACTAAATTAGGTAAAAGACAGAGAAATTTAAACAATTGCCTTATATTGTATTTTCTGCCATCTTCTCCTTCTTCTGTTTCTTTTTCTTTATCTTATCAGTAGACAAAGTCTTCCAATGGGATTACTTTTCTGAATAAGTCTAGATTCCAGTGAATGCACTTTTAAGTCTGTGGACAAATATGTCTTTGTCAGTCCCAGAAAGGCTGGATGATGGTGGATCTGACAGTTCTACCTTTCTATTTCTACCTTTGGGGAGCAAACAAACTGGCTAATTTTAACATAAAAAATTTAGCTTACCCATGCAGACAATTTATGATCGCTTAAAAGAAATTACATTGTTAAGGTGTACAGCTTCATCTTCACTGAAATACTAGGACTTGATTCTTGGGTTTGCTACTCTGTTCCAATGTGTCCCCTTTGCTTCACTCTGCCTAGACAACTGTACCATAAACTTGGCAGTCTGGCTGCTTGGAAACTCCTTGGGTATTTAAGTTAATTAGAATTAAGGATTTTATTTAGAATTAACTTATTTTGATTTAACTTAAATCGAAATAAGCATGTACTTGTGGACATAACCCTTTAGTGCTCAGAGACTCCTCAGGAGGCATAGAGTCACTGTAGCTGCTCTTTGCAACCCCTGTAGTAGGGGGCAGGGGTTAAAGTAAGAGGCAACACACTAGAATGCTGTTCTGGGGCCCACAAATTTGAGGGGCTGGTGTTCTGGGGCCCCTAAAAATAGAATAATGGGGCAGAACACAGTGTTCTGGTGTGTTCTTCCTTACTAGCAGCTGCATCCACTACCTGGCTGGAAGACAGTCTTCTGGATGGCAGGTAGCTGACTTAGCTGAACCAAGCTAGGAGTTTTTAAATCTCCTGCCGTGAGCATGCTCAGAGCATGCGCTGGGCAGGAGCAGTAGCCTGTGGCCAGCCAGGTAGCAGCAGCTCCAGTGGCCAGGTACAGGAGTGGGGGGGTCTTGGGGACAGGCAGCTGGTGGAGAAAGGTTATGGGGATTGGTGGGGAAGGTCCGTGGTGTTGCGGAGCCAGGAGGCAGGTTCAGAAAGGAGTTGGATCGGGGCTGGGAGACTAGGGAAGCTGGTGGCTAGGCTAGGGGAGGGTCAGGATGGGGGGCTGGGGAGGGATGGAGGGAGTTGGGGGGCTAGGGAGCAGTGGAGGGTGTATGGGATCAAAGACTGGGTAGGGGCTGGTGGGGCCTGGGTAGTGGGTGGAGGGGACTATGAAAGGATGGAGTGGGGACTGGGTGGGGGCTGGGGAGGGATGGAGGAGGTTGGGGGGATGAAGTGGGGGCTAGGGATGGAGGGGGACAGGGAGTTGTGGAGGGGATTGGGGTACTGAAGGGCTGGAGTGGGGGAATGGGGACAAGGGGACTGAAGGGGGCTGAAGAGGTGTGGAGGGGGTTGGGTAGCTGATGGGAGTGGAATGAAGGTGTGGGAGGTAGCGGGTTAGGAGGGCTGGAGTGTGGACTTGGGGGCAGGGAGCTTAGGGAATGGGGATGGGGGATGAGGAGACATGGGGAAAGAGGGGTCTGAAATGGACACTAGTTGACAAGGTTGGGGTGATGTGGATTGGAGGCTGCACATCATTTATGAGGATAGATCTGGATGATGGGATAGATTGCACACTTAGTAAGTTTGCAGATGATACCAAACTGGGGGGAACGGTAGACACCCTAGAGGGCAGGGACAGGATTCAGGGAGACCTAGACAAACTGGAGCAGTGGGCCAAGAGGAATCTCATGAGGTTCAACAAGGATAAGTGTAAAATCCTGCACTTGGGACGAAAAAACCCCATGTACTGCTACAGGCTGGGGAGTGATCAGCTAAATAGCAGCACTGGAGAAAAGGACCTGGGAGTCATGGTGGATGGGAAGCTGGATATGAGTCAGCAGTGTGCTCTTGCTGCCAAAAAGGCCAATGGCATACTGGGCTGCATCAGAAGAAGTGTTACCAGCAGATCGAGGGATGTGATCATTCCCCTCTATTCTGCACTAGTGAGGCCACATCTGGAATACTGTGTCCAGTTTTGGGCTCCCCACTACAAAAAGGACATGGACAAATTAGAGAGAGTCCAGAGGAGGGCAACCAAAATGATCAAAGGGCTGGAGCACAAGCCCTATGAAGAAAGACTGAAGGAACTAGGCTTATTTAGCCTGCAGAAGAGAAGACTGAGGGGGGATTTGATAGCAACCTTCAACTACTTGAAGGGTTGCTCCAAGGAGGAGGGAGCTCGACTGTTCTCGGTAGTAACAGAGGGCAGAACGAGAAGCAATGGTTTCAAGTTACAGCTGGGGCGGTCCAGGCTGGATATTAGGAAAAACTTCCTTACTAGGCGAGTGGTGACGCAGTGGAATAAGTTGCCTAGGGAGGTGGTGGAATCTCCATCTCTGGAGGTGTTCAAGTCCCAGCTGGACAAAACACTGACTGGGATGATCTAATGGGAGTGGTCCTGCTTTTTTTGGCAGGGGGTTGGACTAGATGACCTTGTGGGGTCCCTTCCAACCCTATGATTCTATGATTCTATGAACTGGTGGGGCTCAAAAATGCCTTCGTGGGCTGGGGCCTGTACATTCATGAAGAGGGCCTGGACAATACATGAAGGGGGCTCAGAGATTAGGAGGGTTCCGGGGCCCCTCAAATTATACTTTAACCAATGGTAGGGGAGTGGCCAAGGAAAAAAGAATTATCATAATGTGTTTCTAAATTTAACAGAAAAATGGAGATGTCTTTGCTTGCCTTCTGAGAAATGCACATAATCATTAGTTATGAGGGCAACTTAGTTTATGTCCTTGGGGAAATAAAAGATCTTTGAAGCAGCCTCAAATCCACTTGCAAACTTGTATGGAAATCTTGTTTAATGGCAGTCAGTGACTTCAATTGCTTTGGCAGTCATGGAAAATGGCAAAAATTTGAAACAGTTCAAAAGATTCCTAAAAAAATCAAGAGTTGATGAGAAGCTCTTTAAAAAGACTATGAGGCTGTGGGACTCATGATAAAACCATGAAAGTAAGAAACTCTTTTAATGTATCTCAACTCTGTTCCTCACAGATTACAAATTATCACTTTTTCCAACCAGTAATTATTGTCTTATAATAATAATAAGTGCCACACAACTCCTTGTTGTTTTTTCACTGGACTAGACTAACACGGCTGTCCCTTTTCAAATTTATAATATTTTACCTAAGTTAGGTGTATTCATACATATCTGGCTTTAGAAAGTAACTGGGAATTTTTCATCTTTTTATATTCCCTGTACTTATCCATTCAGAAAGAATCTTCCTTTGAGAAGTCTCATGCCAAGTGTAAGTAAATGTAATATCTTGTGAAGAGAAGTTTGGATGGAAGACATTTCATAAGGTTTATAGAATCATAGAACCATAGGGTTGGAAGGGACCTCATGAGATCATCTAGTTCATCCCCCTGCCAAAAAAAGCAGGACCACTCCCACTAAATTATTCCAGATAGAGTTTTATCCAGCTGGGCCTTAAACATCTCCAAAGATGGAGATTCCACCACCTCCCTAGGTAGCCCATTCCAATGCTTTACCACCCCTCCTAGTAAGAAAGTTTTTCCTAATATCCAGCCTCAACATCCCCAGCTGCAACTTCAAACCATTGCTCCTTGTTCTAGCCTCTGTTACTACTGAGAACAGCCAAGCTCCATCCTCCTTGAAGCATCCCTTCAGGTAGTTGAAGGTTGCTATCAAATCCCCCCTCAGTCTTCTCTTTTGCAGGCTAAATAAGCCTAGTTCCTTCAGTCTTTTTTCATAGGGCTTGTGCTCCAGCCCCTTGATCATTTTTGTTGCCCTCCACTGGACTCTTTCTAATTTGTCCACGTCCTTTTTGTAGTGGGGAGCCCAAAACTGGACGCAGCATATCCTCAAAGGCACAATCATAAAATCGTCTTCAGCATATCACAATCATAAAATCATCTTCAACCACAGTTTGTTGCAGCCCCAACAAAGAGTAGTTTTAGTCTGGTAATTTGAGTGCCATGAGATCATCTGTTAATTTGATTCTTATGTAATAACCAATTGGAGCTGGCTGAGGGAATTCATACATAATAATTAATACCTGGCTCTCATATAATGTTTTTCCTCAATAGATCTAAAAACCTCTTTACAATCCTTAATTCATTTATCTGCACAACAATTGCTATTATCCTCCTAATATAGATGGGCACACTGTGGTAGAGGGCATGTTGAAACCTATCTCCCTAACCTTTGAACGCAAGTGAGATGTTTTGTGAGCAAATTTTAAACGTGAATTGGCATGATGCAGTTACTGCTT
Source organism: Podocnemis expansa (assembly GCA_007922195.1). Lineage (NCBI taxonomy): Eukaryota > Metazoa > Chordata > Testudines > Podocnemididae > Podocnemis > Podocnemis expansa. Next base: position 118,495,556 of record ML681963.1, read on the forward strand.
TTTCTTTCCTGTACTGCTACATCCATTTAAAGCTTCAAAATAGATTTGAAATTAGTTAATAATATTTATAATTTTAATGTTTTTGAACATTATTACAATTGCCTTTGACAAAAATCAGGAGTACATTGAATTCCATGTGACTCAGCCTCAAAACCATTTTCGTGTATTCAGTACTTTGTGCATCATCACATCTACGTACGAAAACCTTCAATTTTTCAAGCTTTTTTGCACATTTACACTGTTTGAGTACATGATTAGTAAGAATATCTAGGGAATTCATATATTCTTTGACCTCTATGGACATATTTCTCCAGCTAATCAGGGCAAAATTACAGAAGTGAAACGTATGCCTTTTCTTTCTTGTGTTTAGACGCTTCTGTGATGGATGGGATTTTTGGAATTCTATATTGAGGATGCCTACCTATATATAATTCTAGGACAGCCAATATCTACTCTACGAGGGTTTGTAAAATGCTGCTTCTCACATTTCCATCATGTACTCTCATCAAGTATCACCTCCAACAGATGACCTTTTTAACAGGAGTCTGGTGAGCTCAGTTAGTAGAGCTACTGCCTTTTTCAGTTCAAGGTTGTGAGTTTGAGCCCCATATTTGGTGTTTTAATTTTTGGCCTGTTGCTCCCCATGAGAGGGCTAAATCAGGAAAAAAAAATATAGCAACACTAATAAAATGAAGGAAAATAAATTATATTGTAAATGAAGTTACTATCTGGAACCAATTAAGTAAAACAAATAAAGGGGCACATTTGAACTGAACAGAAACAATTAAGGACAATTTTTTTTTAATTGTAAGATGGGCTGCTATGGAAAATGAAAAACGAGAGGTGAATTAACTGCTCCCCCCCCACCCCCCTTTTAGGTGCTTTTCAAGTTTATATTTTCAAATTTAGTTTTTTAACTTTTTTAAGTCTCATGAACATTAATGAAAGGGTCAAGAAAAGCTTTTATTTACTGAAGAAAATTCAGTTTTCAGTAAAAGAAAACTTTTTTTATTTTAAAATAATTAAAAAAATACATGACATTGCACAGTTTTAACACTGCATTCTTTGATCATTACCCATTTTGAATCACATAATATGGTAATGACAGTTATATTAATATTATATTTTCTCCAGTGTCCTCCTTTGTATACTTCCATGTCCTCCTTTCCATGCTTCGGTATCTGGTAACCCTATTCATGAATGACTATTTTCTTAGACTATCACACAAAGATGGCTGCTGGTCAGGGGCCAATACCATTCAACATATTCATAAATGATCAGGTAAAAGGGGTGAACACTGAAGTGGCAAGTTTTGCTGATGGTACAAAATTACTGAAGAGTAAATTAGATTATTATTAAATTTGGATTATTAAATCCAAACCAGACTGTGAAGAGTTTTACAAAACTGGATGACCAGACAACAAAATGGCAGCTGAAATTCAGTGCTGATAAACACAAAGTAATGCATATTTGAAAACGGAAACCCACTGATACATATAAAATAATGGGGTTTAACTTAGTTGTTACCACTCAAGAAAGGGAGAGACTTACAGGCTATGTCCGCATGTACATGCTTATTTTGATTTAAGTTAAATCGAAATAAGCTAATTCGAAATAAAATCCTTAATTTGATTTAACTTAAATTGAATTAAGGAAAATCACCAAATCGAAATAGCAAGTCCAGACACAGGACTTGCTATTTTGATTCAGGAGAGGGGCACCTTGGGAGATGTTGCAACATGGCCCCCAGGCAGGGCCATGTTGCCACCCAATCCCCTGCCTGGCTCTCACCTGGAGAGCCAGGGAAGGGAAAAAGCCCCCAGGCCAGAGATCCCCCTGCCCTGCATCCCCCACTGCTGGTGGGGCAGTGGGGGAGGGACTGAGGGGCACTCCGGCTGCCACCCGGGTGGTGGGTCTCCCAGCCGGCTAGCCCTGGAAGAGGGACTTGCTGGCTGACCCCTGGGCGGTGGGTCGGAGAGCTGGCACCCTCCACTGTCCCAGCTTGCCAGCTGCCACTGGGCAGTGGGTCCCTGAGCTGGCTTGCCCTGCTGCCCTGGCAAGCTGGCAGCTAGCAAAGCAGGGGTTGCAGGAGCCGGCACCCCTTCCTGCCCTGGGAAGCTGGCTGCTGGCTGGCAGCAGGTGTAGGAGCGGGCTTGCACCAGTTCTTAGGCTTGCTGGTGTGATGCTGTCTGGGTCTAGGGGTGTTTATGATTATTTTTCATATCGATATTTATACTGATCCATATGTGATATGTCATGTTTGGTATCAACAGAAAGGCTGTAATTTGCTAGGAATGATTATATGATTTGTATGTAGGTATCATGCCTGTATTGGAGATTAGACATCTATTTGTTTTTATGTGTGTTCCAAGTTGTTTGAGCTAAAGCAATCCCAGACTGGGTGTGTGCAAACTATTGTCATATTGATGGGCCATCAGGAGGGGACTCCCAGCTGCAGTGGGCACAGGAGGAAACCTGTTTGGCCAGTCACCTAGACTGACCATGTAGCCCACCTCCATTTTGATCTGGCAAGGACTCAGAGATAAAAGGCCATTGCCCATTCTCCATTTTGTCTTTAGTCTCTAGTCTCCGGTCTATCTGCAACCAACACCTGCCTCTGGAACTATTCTTCTGGGACTGAACAAAGGACTGAGACCCACCCAGCTACTGCTGCTGCTGGGTGCACACCAGAGGAGTGGGACTAATTTCCAAACTACAAGATCTCCAAGGATTTGTTTTCTATGGACTCTCAATTATTTGTATGTATGTGATTCACTTTGACCTTTTGACATGTCTCATATGTAGCTTGTTTTCTTTTTATATTAAACCTTTAGTTGTAGTTACTAAAGGATTGGCTGGCAGCGTGGTATTTTGGGTAAGATCCAAGCCTATATTGTTCTGGGTGATGTGGCTGGCCCTTTGGGGACAGGAGAACCTATTTCGTAAAGAGACCCAGTGGCTAGAGGGGACCTTAGGAACTGGTGTGCAGCAAGGGGGCTGCTTCTGTTTTGTTATGCTTGGTGATGACCAGAGTGGAGGAATCAGGAGCATGTTTTGTTACTGACTGGGAGACTGGTTTAAGTACCACCCATCAGTGGTTTGGGGATATGGTCTCTGGTTTTGCAGCTTGCCCTGATTTTGGCACATTCAGGAGGTTATCCCAGGAGGCCCAGGTCACAGCTGGCTGCAACCCTAGCAGCCAGTCAGGGAGCTGGCTTGTTCCACTTTTGGGGCTTGCCAGCTGCTAGCGGGGTGGCAGGTAGGGGAGACAGCTTGCCCTGCTTCCCAGGCTTGCCGGCTGCAGCCCTGGTGGCCAGTCGGGGAGCCAGTTCACCCCACTTTCAGGGTTTGCCAGCTGCAGCCCAGGCAGCCAGTTGGGGAGCTGGCTCGCCCCACTTTCAGGGCTTGCGGGGTGCCAGAGGGGTGGCGAGTAGGGGAGCTGACGCATCCGGCTTTCGGGGCTTGCCAACTGCAGCCCCGGTGGCTGGGCAGGGAGCCGGCTCGTCCCACTTTCGAGGCTTGCCGGCTGCCAGTGGGGTGGCAGGTGGGGGAGCCGGCGTGCCTGGCTTTTGAGGCTTGCTGGCTGCAGCCCTGACAGCTGGTCAGGGAGCTGGATCACACCACTTTCAAGGCTTGCCAGCTCGCCCCCCTTCCCATACTTGCTGGCTACAGTTCTACCGGCTGGTTGATGAGCCAGCTCGCTCCGCTTTTGGGGATTGCCGGCTGCTAGTGGGGTGGCGGGTGGGGGAGCCAGCACACCTGGCTTTTGGGGCTTGCCGGCTGTAGCCCTGGTAGCCGGTCGGGGAGCCGGTTCACCCTGATTTTTAGGGATTCTCGGCTGCCAGCAAGGTGGCGGGTGGGGGAGCTGGTGCACCTGGCTTTTGGGGATTGCTGGCTGCAGCTCTGGTGGCCACTTGGGAAGCTGGTTTGCCCTGCTTTTGGGTTATATGTGGGTCATATCGATATAACAGAGCCAGATGGGGTTATTCCAAAACCACAGTTTTGAAATAACCCTCATTTCAATAGATAACGAGGTTTTATTATATCAAAATGATTTTCTTTATTTTGAAATAAGGGAGCTCCTTATTTCAAAAAGGAAACATCGTCTGGACATAAACATTTTTAAATTGAAATAATGAGTGTTATTTTGATTTAAAAGCTGTGTGTGGACATGCCCTTAGACTCTAAGGCCAGAAAGAACCATTATGATGGCCTGGGCTCCTGCAGAATGCAGGGCACAAACCTCACCCACTCACTCCTGTAATAAATCTCTAACCTCTGACTGAATTATTAAAGTCCTCAGGTATATATATATTTGAATTGGAAAAGGTTCAGAGAAAGGCAATTAAGATGATTAGGGGTGTTGCACAACTTTGCTCTGAGAAGAGCTTAATCAAACTGGGACTTTTCATTTTGGAAAAGAAATGACTAAGGGTGGATATAGAAGTCTATATAATTGTGACTAGTTTGGAGAATGTGAATAAGGAAATGCTATTTAATATTTCTTGTAACACAAGATTTAGATGTCCCCCCCCCAATGAAATTAATAGGCAGTAGGTTTAAAACAAACCAAAGGAAGTATTTCTTCCCATAACACTGGGATAGGCAAGGATGCAGGCAACAACATGCTCTGAAATGTTCCTAGTCTCATTTTGCCAGAAGGTGGGTCTAGATGTCAAGAGATGGATAGCTCCATGAGTGCCTATTCAGTTCATTCCCTCTGAAGCACCTAGCATTGGCCACTGTCAGAAAACAGGTTACTGGGCTAGATGGCCATTGATCAGATCCAGTGTGGCCATTCTAATGCTCTTAAGTAAAAATTAATTGAAACAAAAAAAATTAGTATAGAAAATACCCAAGATAATTACCTCTGAGGGTAGTGATGCTGTGAGATAATGATCTTGGCAAATAAAGAATTTTAAAAAATCTTGGCCTGAGAGGAGATATTTATACAAGTTTCCCAGTCCCAAATCTAGCATTCTGGAGCAAAGTCACTAAAAACACAGTGAGATAATAAATTTGCTAGTCTTTAAAAGGGCTACTAGACTCCTTGTTTGTTCAACAAACATTTCTTTAATGTGCTTGTATCTCTTCTTCATACCTTGTAGTGCTCTTTGTCCATGCTGGAGGGAGACCCACACTTCAGAGGTGTTTTCACAAGAGTACACCTTCCATGGAACAGGGGGACAAAGAACGCCTTGCTCATTCCTTGTACTGTTGGTCAGTTGTTCTTCGCTATTCCAATCAATCAGTTTTGTTGTGGATATAGTCTCCTCCACACTTTGTGTGACTTGACTTCTGTGATTTTATGTCTCAGTGGTGGAACTTATCCTGATGAAGGCTGGCAGTCTCTAGTCTCCACAAAATATGGTTACTTTCCCACATTCCAGGTCTAAGTGCTAGTACTTAGACCACCTGATTATCTGTGATTTCAGGTATAATGGTCACTTAAAATAACAAAAGACTCTGTACAGAGCCTGTCTAAGAACCAAGCACTATTTAACCAGTCCAATAATTGTTAAAAGATAGAGCTGATTGCTAGTCAGATATTGCTTGCAAGGGAGAGCCCACAGAAACATCAACATCCTATTTCCCCTCAACTGAGAAGCAATCTGATATGGCTTAAATTTGTTAGTCTTTTAAGTGCCACCCTAGATTCTTTCTTGGCTTTCCTTACTTTGCAGTGAGTTCAGATCAGTCCAGTCATTTCCAACCAATGACTAAATTGGTATGACACTATGTTACTATCTAGCTGACAACTGGGGAGTGGGGTGTTAGAAAAATCAGGGGGGTATAGGAGGAGTGTTAGGGAAATCCCTGGTTGCGATGCCCCCTGGTGCTGCCACAGCAGCAGCTGCCAAAAAGCTCAAAGGCATGCAGGGTAGCAACAGTAGCTGCCATCCTTTTAAATCTACTGCTGCTGCTATTGCTTGCACCTGGTGGAAAGGAAGCAGTAGAGGGCAGGGGCACTGCTGGGCATGGTACCCTGAATATATTGAGGAGTGTCCCAAGCTTGCTCTGCAGCTGGCTGTCAGCCCTGAGCCATCTTGTGCTCACCTATGCACCTGGGAGCTGGGGCCAGGAGGACCCTTTTCAAATCTTCCACCATGCAAGCTCCTGGCTCAGGGTGGGAAAATGTAAAATGCCATGGCCCTGCTTGGTCTTCTAGAGAGCTGGTTCCAGCTACTGATGGCTGGGGATCAGCCCCTCTGTCCAGCAAGGGTGACTATGCATTTCTTGGGTGAGGGGGTCAGGGATCAGAGTGGGGCTGGGGGAAAGCAGGGAGTGATTGAAAGAAGAGATCTGGGCTGCAGGAGAGATTGGGAGAAGGCGTAATATAGGGGGCTGGAAGGAGAGAAGAGATCTGGGGCTGCGGGAGAGATCAGGCAGGGGCCAGGAAGGGAGAAGAGATGGAGGGAGAGAAGGAACTGGGAGAGCAGTGTGCTTGACTGAGGGCTGCCTGGTGCTATTGCTGGCCTCTCCATAAGGCAGGGGGGCAGGGCTTCCTTGCTCAGTCCAGTTGCTGGCTCCATTCTCCAGGCTTGGGTGGAATCAGGCTGATGACTTCACGCTCAGCAGTCCCACTGGGCTCAGTATGTGGGTGCTTCCTAACCCCTGGTTCTGCTCCAGGCTCACAATTGTTGGGGGAAGGCAGTTGCCTGGCCCACTGCTGGCTCCATCTGGGGAGTATTAGGGGTGATGGGTGGCTTCGCAGCTCTGGGCTTGGCTGGCACATGGAGGGGCTGCCTAGTGCACACAGGCCCCAGGCCCATGCCTGTGCCCTGAATCTTTTTCCTCTTTTGTAGTTTTATGAAAACTCAGATGTAATTGTTAGGTCATGGGCATAAACTACTTTTTTCAACTGGGGGCCCCCAAAAAAGTTTGGAAGCCACAGCCCTGCTGTACAAGTAGTCCCACTGAAATGAAACTGTTACACATTGTTGCTATGTAATGTGACTCTGCAAAACTGTTCCCTTTCTCTGAATCACCCATGGTAGTAGGCCAGTCTGAACTGATGGATCAGCATTGATTTGTAATATCTTTTTTCACTCTAATCTGCAAAGTTCTAATCAAATTATTTGGGGATTTGTTCCTGCTTTCTCTAGGTGGGATTTCTTCAGACCGCTTCAAGTGGGTTATTTGTTCAAGCTTCTCAGAATCACGGAAATGGAGAAATAGCATAGCATCTCCCACATACCATTGGGCGCGTCTACACTGCCTGCCCTTTTTGGCAGCAGTAGAACCGAGATACACAAGTTACTTAAAATAACTTGCATATCTATGTTCCAGCCTTCCTATTTCTGGCACGTCCACTGTTCTGAGTCAACAGAAGGCGCCTCCCTTCAACTCAGAGCTACCCTGGTTGCTGGGGTGGTGTTCAGGGACTGAACTTCCTGATCATCTGAGTGGGTCTTCATTGGATCGGATCAGTTGATCAGGAAGTTCAAACTGATTGTGGCAAATTTGCTGCTGTCAGTGAAGACTAGCCCTTTGGCTGTCTACAGCTATCCAATGAGATCATTTGAGTCATCTTAGCAGAAGTCATTTTTATTTGGTTGCTCCGGGTAGGGGGAGGAGAAACTCGTTTTCCTTGAGCTCTTTATTTCTGCTGGAAAAATCCAAAAGGGTCTTACATCTATCAGACTTTTGTAAGCAGTGACCCAATACATTAGTGCCTAGCTCCTCACAGGTTAGATGCCTAACTCCCATTGAAATTAATTGGAATTAGGCACCTAAATACCTTTAAAAATCTGGTGCTATGTTCTTCTGAAAACTCTCCTTCCCCAGTATTGGGTTCTGTCTCATTATTATTTTATATTTATATATAATTATATCCTGGGTTTACACAGGGAAGTGAATTTCCTTAATGTCCAAATTTTGTTTGTGTATCCAACATAAGGTTAAATATCTTCTGCAGAGGCCCAGATACTCCCTGTCATTCTCTCAGTTATTAGGAAGTGTTTCATTATTTTATATCATGGAGTGATAGTGTAAAACATCCAGATGAGGGTTAAGGACTACCTGCCTGTCACAAGACCCAGCAAGCTGTTTAAGGGAATGGTGTGTCCTTCCTGGGACTGAGAAGCAAGGGGAAGCCCCTGGGGAATGCAACCTATTTTGGCAGGGTAATGGTGTCACTCATGAGTTTGCTGTTGAACCTATATGTTGTGCCCTGAGACAAAGGTCTGAAATACACTGGGGGCATTGGTTCTTTCCTGGTTTGGTGAACAGGCTTACATTGGCCTCCATTATGAGACTACAGAGCATTGGGTAGCTCCCGGTGTGAACACATTATATAAAAATAGAAACACATGTACTCTGGAGACTACACAGATATATAGATAGATTCTTCAGTGATACTTCATGGATTCTGTGAATGGTTGAATAGATGGTCTCTAGTTTGTAGACTTGAGGAATCTCTGCCTTTATGCTGCTAAGAGCTTGTTTATATTACCCTGCAGTCTGGGGTTTGAGGGTTAAGGAGAGGTGTGAATAGCAGTGTGCACCATAACTCCCCTGTATGAATGGCATAGTTGCATACTGAAAAGTTCCTAATTTGTGTTAATGTAGTAATTTTTAAATAAGATTATACTGATAGAGACCAGGAAACTTCATGTGGGGGAAGTTACAGTGCAGCACCTGAGTGCACACTGCTGTTCACACCTCTGTAGTCCGCATGTGCTTCTCTCCCACCCAGTTACCAGCCTATGTTAATCTATACTCACTTTTTTTGCTCAGCCACTTTTCCATTGCATTTCTTCTTTCTCCTCCTATCTCTACTCTTTCCATTGTCAGCTCTGCTTTGCATTCTCTAAGTTGTCACCCCTTCTCTCCCAGGTTTCTCTGCAACTGTGCCCTTTCCTCACACTACTTTTCCTTTCTCCTGGTTGTGTTAATTTTGGCTTTGTAGGGGAAGGGGGGAATCCAAAACAAAACAAAAAGAGTTTTCTTTCCATACTGAAAATGTCATCAAAATTACAAATGCAACGTCTTAAAGTGAAATATCTGTAGGTCTCAGGGCCCAAACGATTTAGAGGGAGGGAGCACTGCTCCATCCATAGGGAGGAAGGGGGGACCAGCCTTATGTGCATGTATTATAAGGTTGTTTAACACAAACAAGGAGTCCTGTGGCACTTTTAAAGACTAACAAATTTATTTAACTCTGAGTTTTGTTGCTTTGGGGTGAATGTGTTTATGCTTTGATTGTATACATGGTAATAAACTATTATTGTACTCACGAAAGGGCATAGGAATCATGTAGGATATGCCCTACAGCAGGTGGTCACCTGGTCTTTCCGGCATGGGACTTTGACTTGATGCTGAAATCCAATCTCAAGAGAGAGAGATGGTGAAAAGGATCTTTCCTAGAGATCATGAATACTACCTCAAGGAGCAAGGACAGTGTCCAAAGATAGTGTCTTTCTTTTGTGTTCCACTTAAAAGGTTTTCATCCTGGGTGGAATGAATCTGTGGGACAGGAGTAGACCAGACTGGTGGGAGTAGCAGTAATGTCTCAGAGCTGACTTTACAGTAAGAGATGACTGAATGGTGATTCAAAATGCTACATTTTTTATCCCTGCTACTCCCTTGCTCCAGGAGAAAGTGACTTGCACAAGTGTTGGGCAGCGTATTGGGAATAGAGGGCTAAGGCTCTGCCTACTCCTTGCCTACCTGCATGGAGGAGGTTTATCCTCCTAGTGTTGGCTTCTCTCCCCAACATGTATTGGGCAGCAAGCACAGGATAATAAGGGGGGGGGGTCTTATGGCCCCTTACTCCTCTGCATAAGTATGAAACAAAGGTCATATTTTGGTCCACAAAGACTAACATTGACATCCTGAAATAAGATCTACATGTATGAACCTTTGCACCTGGTGGCCTTGATGGGTTCTGAGATAACTTTAAGGTTTCCACCAATGTATATCCAATTGCTACTTTAGAGCTTACCTCAGGAAGGAGGGAAGCCTTACACTGTTTTCATATTAAGAACTGGTGATTGGTTCATTCACAAGAATGAGGTAATATATTTTGTCTATTTCGGATATAACCTTTCACCTGAATTGATCTCAAGTGTGAGTGAAAAGCCCCTTGGCCCAGCTCTTCAAAAGTATTTAAGCTCCTAACATCCATACTTCTATACTTTATAGAACCACAGAAATCTAGTCCTGGAAGGGAACTCTAGAGGTCATCAAGTCCAATCTCCCATGCTGAGACAGGACCAAGTATATGAAATCCCTTCCTGAGAGGTTTGTCTAACCTCCACTGATAAGGATTCCATAACTTCTTTTGAACACCTCTTCCAATACTCAACTACCTTTACGGTTAGAAAGACTTTTCCTAGTATTTAACCTAAATTTCCTTCTCCATAGATTAAGCTCAATATTTCTCATCCTGCCTTCAATGAACATGGAGAACAATTGATCACCATTGTTTTTTTTATCATAACCCTTAACATATTTGAACACTATTGTTGGGTTCCATCTTTCAGTCTTCTTTTCTCAAGGCTCAACATAACCAGTTTTTAAATTTTTCCTTGTAGGACAGATTTTCTAAACCTTTTATCATTTTATTGCTCTCCTCTGGACTCTCTCTAATTTGTCCACATCTTTTCTAAACTGCGGTGCCTAGAATTGGATATAGTACTCCAGCTGAGGTCTCACCAGTGCCCAGTAGAAGAGGACAGTTATCTGCTACGTATAACACAACACTCGAGCATTTTCACAGCTGCATCACATTAACTCATATCAATGAATGATTTATTATAATGTCTAGATTCTTTTCTGCAGTTCTAACCCTAACTAATTATTCTTCATTTTGTATTTATTTGCTCTTCTGAAGTATAGTAGTTTGCTCTTGCCTCTACTGAATTTCATCTTATTGATTTCAGACCATTTCTTCAAATGATCAAGGTAAATTTGAATTCTAATCCTGTCCTCCAAATGTCTTGTAACCCATCCCAACTTGGTGTCATTTACATGTTTTATAAGCATACAATCTTCTCCATTATCAATTTTTTTAAAAATTGACTAGTGCTGGACCAAGACAGACCTCTGTGGAAACCTACTATATCTGTCCTCCCAGTTTGAGAATAAATAATTGAAAACTAATCTTGGTATATGGTCTTTCAACAAGTTATGCACCCACTTTTGTTGTAATTTCATTACCACATTTCCCTAGTAAACTTTTGAGAATGTTGGGTGGGATTGTATCAAAATCCTTACTGAAATCAAGAAACATCATGTCTACTTCTCACCCCATCTGGTAGGCAACTCTCTCTGCCAAAAAAGCAAATCAGGTTGAAATGGCATGATTTGTTCTTGACAAATTCACGTTGACTATTACTTATTAGTCTATTGCCCTCTAGGTGCTTACAAATAGATTATTTAATAATTTGTTCCATTATCTTTTCATTGACTTAAGTTCCTCTGACGGTCTTATAATTTCTTGGATTGTCTTTGTTCCCATTTTTAATGAAAGGTAGTGTGTTCTCCAGTTCTTTGGGACCTCACTTATCCCCCATGAATTCTTGAAGATAATTGTTAAATCATAGAATCCTAGGGTTGGAAGGGACCTCATAGGTCATCTAGTCCAACCCCTTGCCAGAGGCGATTGTTCTGTGATTGATTAAGTTAGTTCCTCAAGTACTTTAGGGTTAATTTTGTCAGGTCCTGCTGACTTGAATAAGTCTAACTTATCCAAATATTCTCTAAACTGTTCTTTCATTAACAATGACTTGTTCTTTTCCCTAGTTGTTAATATTAATTGGGTTAAAGATCAGGTCACATTGCACTTAACGTTATAGGTGAAGAATGAAGCAAATTAGCCATTAAACACCCCAGACTTCTTGATGTCATCTCTTACAAACTCTCCTTACCCACTAAACAGTGGACCTTCACTTACCTTCATCTTTCTTCTTCTCCTAATATATTTGTAAAATCTTGGCCCTTGTCCTGAAGATGTCAGATTTCTCTTCCTTGTAAATAGGACTTACTGTCCAATCCTAAATCATAATTTCACCTAATGACCTCCAAAACCTAAGTGAATAGGTCATTCTTTAAAAAAAAAAAAAGCTTGATTATTTCAGAGGTATAAATGTAAATATACAGTCATTTTATGTCAGTATCAGATAACACACAGGGTTTCCACAACATATATTCATACAGCTACTGTATATACTTGCGCATAAGCCAATCTGCCATAAGTCGACCCCCTGCTTTTGAGACCCTAAAACAGGAAAAAATGGGTGACCCATGGATAAGCTGAGTCCCCCTCATGGCCTCGGGCCCCTAACTTCCCCCACCCTGCACCACTGGCTTCACCTAGGCTATGTCCACACATACATCATTATTTCGAAATAAGTTATTTTGAAATGAGTTATTTCAGAATAAAGTCCTTATTTCGAAATAAGTTAATTCAAATTAAGAAAATGTTAATTTGAATTAAGGGAAGCCTGCTTTTGAAACAGCTGTTATTTCGAAATGGTTATTTCAAAATAAGGCCGTTTGGACATGTTGTTTTAAAACAGTTGTTTCGAAACAATGGTGTTGTATCAAAACAACATGTCCAAACAGCCTTATTTCAAAATAACCATTTTGAAATAACAGCCATTTTCAAATGAATGGGGTTTCAGCTGTTTCAAAATGACGGTTCTTATTTTGAAATGACATAGCCTGTCATTCTGAAATAAGAAAACATCATGTGGACATTCCGTTTTTTATTTCAAAACAACCAGTGTTGTTTCAAAATAAGAGACTCGTGTGGACATACCCCTAGAGTCCCTGACACCCCCCAGGCCTGTTGCTGCTTTTCCCTGACTCCCTTGGCCTGCTGCTGTTTTCCCTGACACCTCCCGGCCATGCTGCCACTTTCCTCTGACTCCCTTGGTCTGCCACTGCCTTCCCTGACACCCCCTGACTCCCTTTGGGCCTGCTGCCACTTTCCCTGACTCCCTCCGGGCCTGCTGCACTTTCCCCAACTCCCCGTGGGCATGCTGCCACTTTCCCTGACTCCCCCAACTCCCCCTGAGCTGAACCCTCCACTCAGGGCCCCCTTACCTCGCTGCTCTTGTGGCTAGGGCAGATGCTGGGGCTCTCGGCAGACTCCCCAACATGGCCACTCTGGCCACACGCTGGGGATCCTGCCATGAGCCTGCTCTGAGCATGCTCAGAGTAGTTTCAGGGCAGGAGATTTGAAAACTCCTGGGCTGGGACTGCTTTGCTGGCTTGGACCGTATACAAGCCGAGTCCCCTTTTTAAAGGGGATTTTCAGTCTCAAAAAACTTGACTTATATGAGAGTATACATGGTATATATCTGCATATAGGAGTTTTGCTATTGGCTTCAGTGGAAGCAGGACTGGCACTGAGAAAAGTAGTGGAAATACTGTATATGTTAGAAAAAGGAAAAGTTGTTATATATCTGAAGAGCCTATTGTTGTATTATTTAGATAAAATATCTCAAAGGACCCGTGCAGTGCAAGTGAAAGATTCCAGATTTATAGAACAGGAGACTGAAGTCATTTCTTTTTAATTCACAAAACATGTATAATATGAGCAGTGATAGCATAAACCTTTCCACTTTACTTTACCAATGTATGTTTTGACATCTTGAAGTGTGAAGATAGTTTACTCTTTATGATCATCATTTCTGGCCTATGTATATTTGGATATCAACTGGCTAACCTAGTGAGGAAGGCCTTAAACTAGGTTTGAAAAGGAAAGGTGACCATAGCCCACAGGCAAGTCAAAACCAGGGAGACCTTGGGGAAGGGTAGGAACTTGGAGGGAACCTGGGCTGTAACAGCAGGGATAAAAGAAAGACTAGTCAGAACCTGGTAGTGGGGAGGAGATATAAAATCAGTATCTTAGATTTTTATATGCTAATATGAGAAATATGAGGGATAAGCAGGAGGTACTCAAATTGCTAGTAGGTAAACATAAGTATAACATAGATGGCATCACAGGGCATTGATAGGCTAATACACATGACTGGAATATTAACACAGAAGAGTACAGCTTGCTTAAGAAGCATAGACAGGAAGAAAAGGAAGGTGGTATTGTTTTGTATACTAAAAATGTATATACTTGGTCTGAAGTGCAGATGGAAATAGGAGACAGACATGTTGCAAGTCTCTGGGTAAAAATAAAAGGAGTTAAAAACAAGGGTGATGTCATGGTGGGGGTCTACTGCAGGCCACATAACCAGGAAGAGGAGGTGGATGAGTCTTTTTTCAACAATTAACAAAATCTCCAAAGCACAGGAGTTGGTGGTGATTGGGGACTTCAACTACCCAGATATTTGTTGGGAAAATAACACTGAAAGGCACAGATTATCCAGCAAGTTTTTGGAATGCATTGGAGACACTTTCATTCATTCATTCATTCATTCAATATTATTTTATTTTTTATTTTTTTATTTCAAAAGGTGGAGAAAGCTACTAAGGAAGAGGCCATTCTCAACTTGATTTTGACAAACAGAGAGGAACTGGTTGAGAATGTGAAAGTGGAAGGTAACTTAGGTGAAAGTGATCATGAAATGGTAGAGTTCATGATTCTAAGGAATGGTAGGAGAGAGAACACCATAATAAAGATGATGGATTTCAAGAAGGCAGACTTAGGCTATGTCTACACATACATCGTTATTTCAAAATAAGTTATTTCAAAATAAAGTCCTTATTTCGAAATAAGTTAATTTGAATTAAGAAAATGTTAATTCGAATTAAGGGAAAGCCTGCTATCGAAACAGCTGTTATTTTGAAATGGTTATTTTGAAATAAGGCCATTTGGATATGTTGTTTTGAAACAGTTGTTTCGAAACAATGGTGTTGTTTCAAAAGAACATGTCCAAATGGCCTTATTTCAAAATAACCATTTTGAAATAACAGTCATTTTGAAATGAATGGGGTTTAAGCTGTTTTGAAATGATGGTTCTTATTTCGAAATGACAGAGCCTGTCATTTCAAAATAAGAAAAAGTTGTGTGGACCTAATCTTTTTTATTTCGAAATAATCGGTGTTATTTCGAAATAAAAGAGACATGTGGACATACCCATAAACACACTCAGGGAGCTGGTACGTAGGATCCCATGGGAAGCCTGTTTAAGAGGAAAAACTACTGAAGACAGTTGGCAGCTTTTTCAAAGGGATTGTATTAAGGGCACACAACAAACTTTAACAATGCACAGGAAGTATGGCAAGAGACCACCCTGGCTTAATCAGGAGATTTTCAATCATCTAAAAGCAAAGAAAGAGTCCTACAAAAAGTGGAAACTTGGACAAATCACAAAGGATGACAAACAAATAACACAGTTATGTAGGGGAAAAATCAGAAAGGCCAAGGCACAAACTGAGATCAAACTAGCTCAAGGCATAAAGGGTAAAAATTTTTTTAAAAAAAAATATATTAGAAATAAGAGACGGACCAAGGGCAGTGTAGGTTCATTACTCAACTAAGAGGGGAAAACAATAACAGAAAATGTGGAAATGGCAGAGGAGCTAAATGATTTCTTCATTTCAGTCTTTACCAAGAAGGTTGGTGGTGACTGGATGCCTGATGTAGGAGAGGGCAGTAAAAAAGGGGTAGGATCATAAGCTGAAATCGGGAAAGAAAAAGTTAAAATTTATCTAGAAAAGTTAGATGACTTTGAGTCACTAGGGCCTGATGATATGTACCCTAGAAGACTCAAGGAACTGACTCACAAGATATGTGAGCCATTGGCTATTATCTCTGAAAAATCATGGAAGACAGGAAAGATCCCAGAGGACTGGAAAAGAGCAAATATAGTGCTAATCTATAAAAAGGGAAATAAAGACAACTTAACTTCTGTTCCCTGGAAAAATAATGGAACAAATAAGGAATTCATTAGCAAGCATCTAGAAGAGAATAAGGTGTCAAGTGATAGTCAGCATGGATTAGTCAAGAACAAATAATT
The DNA here is from genome assembly GCA_007922195.1 of Podocnemis expansa. Classification (NCBI taxonomy): domain Eukaryota; kingdom Metazoa; phylum Chordata; order Testudines; family Podocnemididae; genus Podocnemis; species Podocnemis expansa. Next base: position 118,511,482 of record ML681963.1, read on the forward strand.
TCAAACTAACCTGATAGCTTTCCAGGTGTATATCTACACTAGGGGCTTCAGTCGACTTAAGGAGGCTTAAGTTGACTTAAGCAAAACCCTGAGCACATTTGGAAGTTATTAAGTTGACTGAAGCATTTGCTAAAGTCGACTGATTAACTCTCACTTTTAAAGTCAACTTACTGGTTACGTTGACTTTACTAAGTCTACTTAAGACAGTGTAGCCTGGAAGTTTGCTTAAGTTGACTTAACTGGTCTCCAGGTAGCAGGAAATCTGCCTGGCAACAAGAAAGTACCTGCCCTGGTCAATTTCAGGGCAGACACTTGCCCCGCAAACCCTGCTCCACAGCTGAGCTAACCAGGACTCCAGCTGAGGTGGAGCCATGTCACAGACTAGAGTGCAGCATGCCAGGAAGCAGGGTCCCTTCTGGACCCACCAGGAGATCCTGGACCTCCTGGCACCGTGGGGTGATGGGGCCATCCACACTTGGCTTCAAGGGAACCAGAGAAACAGAGGTCTATCAGCCCATGTCCCAGGGCCTGGAAGAGAAGGGCCACACCTGAGACACAGAGCAGGTCCGGGTGAAGGTCAAAGAGCTCTGTCAGGCTTGCTACAGGGCCACCTGCTGATGTCACCTTCCCCTACCACAAGGAAATGGACACGTTCCTGGGCCAGGAGCCTGATGCAGAGCCAGCCCACACCCTTGACACTGCTGAGCCCCCCTCTGTTGACAACGATCCAGAGGAGGGCTTGCTGGACGAGGATGTGGTACTGAGCCAGGAGGACGGCTGCTGCCAGGGACACACCAGCACATCAGGCATAGACAGTGGGAGCTCAGAGCTCATCCTGGGAACTGGGGAGGAGGCTACCCCTGCCCAAGATGACCCAGGCCAGGAGACATCACAGCATACTCCTGCTGCATGTGACGGTGAGTGTGGGTATGGTGGGGCAGGCAGGTGGGACAGGGATTGCTGGGGGAGGAGGGCATGGCCTGGGTCCATGGGGGGGGAGCACAGAGGTCCTCCATGGGGGCAGAGGGGCAGGGGGCCTTTTGGCAGGGGGGACCTGGAGCTGAGCAGTGCAGTGGCCTGGCAGAAGATGGGGGCGGCACCATCAATGGGAGAGGCACAGCCAGGCAACATGCTCCTGTCACTGTTGGCACAAGGCCTCAGGAAAGACCCCTGGAATAGGGATGCCCAGGCTTTGCCAGCCTGGGCACTGCAGCTGTCCCGTGCATCTCAGTATGGGGGTGTATTCTAAGGGGTCACTGTCCTAAAGGACAGGGTAGCAGGAAGCAGGGGAATGGGCATAGAACAGCAGCTGCTGTCAAACTGCACACCGCATTACCTAATGGGGGAAACCCCTGTCCCTTCTCCTCCCCTGCAGACCCTGCAACCCAGACACCAGTCAATCCAGCCCCGACTAGGCAAAGGAGAGTCTGTCTCTCCCAAGAAGACATCCTCAAGGACCACCTCCGGATGTCTGAACAAGACAAGATGGACCACCAAGCCTAGTGGGAGAAGCAGGAGGAGAATGCCCACTGCAGGGCTCAGCAGGCACAGATGGACCACCTGCTCAACCTTGTGGAGTGCCAGACCCAGGCCCTTGAGCACCAGACCCAGGTGCTTGAGTTCCTGGCATGGGGCCATGGTGTTCAGCAGGCTGCGGATTCCCCCACCTATCATCCCCACAGTAGCACCCCTCACCACTGCAGGCCTTGCACTCAGGGTGGCCAGACGCAGGGCTGGGACTGGGAAGCCCTACAGCACTAGCCACCTGCCCCCCACTCCATTCCCCAACCCCTACTGATTCCCCCAATGCCCCTGTAAATAAAGCCACTGTTATAGCATTCTCCTGTGTCTTGTGCATACTTTTATTGTGTGGGAGATGGGGGGATGGCAGGTGGCTGGGTGGGCATGGGTGGGGACGGATGGTGATGTTGCCCTCAGGGCACAGGTATCAGTGCTGTCAGCATGGAAGTTGTCCTTCGGCACATCATGGATAAGGACTGCTCACCGTTGGGATTGTTGTGTCCATGGCATGGTGTCTCCAGGCTGCTGGAACTCCACCGTGAGCCATTTAGCCTCTGCCTCCCAGACGTAGGGGATGCAGCTCACAGAGGTTGTGCAGCACACTCCTGGTGCTGACAACATCTGGCAGGGTGGTCCTGGCGAGCTGCAGGTTAGTGAGGATGGCCCTCTAGCGTGCCTTCAGATGGCTGAAGACATGCTCATCTATTGTATGGCACCTGTGGAGCTGGCGATTGAACAGCTCCCTGCTGTCATCCATGTTCCTGCTGTATGGTTTCATCAGACATGGCATCAGGTGGTAGGCGGCATCCCCCAGGATGAATACAGGCACTTGAACATCCCTAAGGGTAATGGTGTTGTCTGGGAAGAAGAGGGCTGCCTGCATGCAGCAGTAGAGGCTGGAGTGCTTCAGGACCTGGGCATCATGTGCCTTCCCTGGGCAGCCCATGAATGTGTTTGTGAATAATCCCCAGTGGTCCATGAGGGCTTGCAGCACCATAGGGTGGTATCCCTTGCAGCTGGTGTAGGCTGCTGTCTGGTGGTCCAGGGCTCAGATTGGGATGTGTGTTCTGTTGATTATGCCCACACGGGTGGTGATCCTGAGTGTAGTGAAGCCATTGAGGGTGTCCTGCAGGTTATCTGGGCAGATGATATGGCCAAGCAGGACCCTGTTGATGGCCCTGCATACCTGTCTGAGGACGGCCCCCACAGTGGACTTGCTGATGCTGAAATGGTGGCCCACAGAGCAGTATGAGTCCAGAGTTGATAGCTTCCAGATGGTGATGGCCACTTGGTTGTCCACAGGTAGGGTGGGTTGGAGGTGGGTGTCAGCATGCTGCAGCACAGAGGTGAACTCACTGACAAGCTCCAGGAAGGTGGTCTTCCATATGCAGAAGTTCTGGAGCCACTGCTCATCATCTGAGCTGATGAGGCCAATGCGCTCCTGCCAGTCTCCCATGCTCAGATGCACTGGGGCACAGAGGGTGGCATTAGCACAGCGGCTGCCATGGTGGTCAGCCTGATGAGGCGTGCCCCCACAGTGGCAGTTGCCTTGTGGCACCTGATCTGCTGCTGCAAATGTATGGCCAGCGTTGGGCCACGGTAGATCACCCCACTAGTGGATTGCTGGAGCATGTTGGTATTCATGATCTCACTGGGCTCTATCTTGCCAGGCAGATGGGCAGGGTGCTGTGGTCACTTCCTGTTTTATAAGACTGGCCGGAGGAGAGAGGCACTTCTGTGGTGCACTGTGGGGCAGCTACCCACAATGCACCACTCCTAGGTCACCCTAGCAACTGCTAGAGTGGATGTGAGTAGTCTCCTGGCATTTGCACTGTGGACTCTTTAAGTCAACTTAACAAGGTCAACTTTAAGTTGACCTTGTTAAGTCAATTTAACAGCGTCCTCTAGTGTAAACGTAGCCTATGATGGGGCAACAAGCCTTTGGGGTAGAGAGAAAGTGGTAGATATGGTCTATTTAGATTTTAGTAAGGGTTTTGATATGGTCTTGCATCACCTTCTCATTAGCAAACTTGGGAAGTATAGTCTGGATGGAGCTACTATGAGATGGGTAAAAAATTGGTTGGATAACCGCTCCCAGAGAATTGTTATCAATGATTCACAGTCACGCTGGAAGGGCATAATGAGTGGGGCACCACAGGGAATGGTTCTGGATCCAGTTGTTTTCACTATTTTCATCAATGATTTAGATGATGAAATAGAGAGCACACTTATAAAGTCTATGGATGAAACCAAGCTGGGAGGTGTTGCAATTACTTCGGAGGATAGGATCACAATTCAAAATGATTTGGACAAACTGGTGAAATGGTCTGAGGTAAACAGAATAAAATTCAATGAAGATAAGTATAAAGTACTCCAGGTAGGAAAGAACAATCCATTACACAGATAGAAAAAGAGCAATGACTGCCTAGGAAAGAGTATTGCGGAAAGGTATCTAGGTGTGCTAGTGGACCACAAGCTAAATATGAGTCTATAGTGCAGTGTTGTTACAAAAAAAGCGACCTCCATTCTGGGATGTACTAACAGGAGTAATGTAAGTAAAACATGAGAGGTAATTCTTCCTCCCTACTCTGCCCTGATTAGGCCTCAATTGGAGTATTGTGTCCAGTTCTGGGTCCCTCATTTCAGGAAAGGTGTGGATAAATTGGAGAAGGTCCAGAGAAATGAAACATGAATGATTAGAGGTCTGGAATACTTGGTTTATGAGCGAGATTGAAAGACCTGGGTTTGTTTAGCCTGGAAAAGAGGAAACTGAGATATGACATGATAATACTTTTCAAGTACCTAAAAGGTTGTCATGAGGAGCAAGGGAAAAAAAAATGTCTCCTTAACTGCCAATGACAGGACAAGAAGCAGTGGACTTAAATCACAAGGGAGGTTTAAGTTGGATATTAGGAAAAAATTCTATCTGTCAAGGACTATGTCTACACTGGATGCATAAGTCAACTTAAGCATCTCTATTGTCACATTTGGAGTTCATTCTGTATACTTAAGCACATGCTTAAGTCAACTTAATAACTCTCACCCTTAAAGTTGATTTTAAATGTTAAGTCAACTTAACAAAATGTGGCCAGTAAAGTCGACTTAAGGCAGAATAGCCATTTAGTCAATTTTATAAAGTCAACTTAAGCCAGGGGACCCATTTAAAGTCAACTTTAAATGGGTTGCCTGGCTTAAGTTGACTTTAAAAAGTTGACTTAAACAACAGGGGCCTTCTAAGTCAATTTAATAAATTCAATTTTAAGTTGACCTTGTTAAGTCGACTTAAGAGAGTTCTCTAGTATAGTATTAACCACTGGAATAAGACGCCTAGGCAGGTTGTGGAATCTCCATCATTAGAAGTTTTTAAGAGTAGGTTAGACAAACATGTCAGGGATAGTTTAAGATGGTACTTGGTCTTGCCATGAGTGCAGGGAACAGGACTTAATGACCTCTTATGGTCCCTTCCAGTTTCTATGCAGAATTTGCCAGCTACTGTATTTTGATAGTGTGGTGTTTCCATGATGGAATCTTCTGTCAACTAAAAGTAGAACTAAGAACACCAACCCATCTCACCAGTCATCAGATGCTTTCAGATGTCTTTCAATCTTATTTTACTTACATAGACTGTATCCACATTTCTCTAGAGCTGAAAATCTTAGTATCCCTTTATAACCCCTCTGAGCCATCCTGTCTCTTCAAATAAACATTCAAGAGAGTCATAAAACAGTTTGTTGATTTCAGGGGATTGGCACCGCTGTAACATGGAAGCAAAATAGCTAGTTGGAATGTAATCAACTTAAAATTATATAAACATAAACAGACTGTGTAATTATTATATTATTAAACATGTAAATCACTTTTGTTTCCAGAATGACTTCTTTTACCAGATTATGAAATAAATATTTAATAAGAGATGACTGACTCTGCAGGGCAGAAATTTTATGTGGTCTCCTCCATGCTGGAGTGAGGCTAGCTTTACACTATGCATAGAAACGTGACTCCTCATTCAGTGGAGTTAGTCTTATTTGGCAGAGATCATGGTGGAATATGGTCATATTAAAGATAATCTTGTCTGCTGGAGATTTGATGACATATATATTTATACATAAATCTATTCAAGAAATTGAAGCTTCAAAGAGAAATTGCAGAATTGGAATTTATATGCAAATTTGACACTGTTACGTCAGGGCTAAATGAGGACTACAGATTTTTTTTTCTCAGTATAACAGATGATTTGACCTCACCTTTCTCTATATGCTGTTCCCCAGTGTTTGAATCTAAACTACTGTACTGATTTGCTGTAACCATCTGACCTGATCATAATATTTACACTTCTCTGACTTTATTTTTCTCTCATTCTGTAAATTCCCCATCTTTAAAGCATCTGATGAACTGGGATTTTCTCCCATGAAAGCTCAGTGGAAAAATAAATTCCTTAGTTTTTAAAAGTGCAAGAGGACTCCTTGTTTGTTCTATTCATATCTGGTGAATCTGGGGATAGACACTTGTTCTCACATGCCAGCTTAAAATTTATAGACTCCAGTCCCAACAAACATATTAGTTGTTTGCACATGGTTGGGGAGGAAGGCAAACAAACATCTTAGGCATGTTGTAACTGTCCAATTTCCTAACCTTTTCTTGATACTGATTTGGCATTGCAGCATCAGTGATTAATGGGAAAGGATGAGCTTCTAGTTAAAGTGCTGTAATCGGTCTCAGGTTCAATTTCTGACTGTGCCACAGACTTTCTGTATTACCCCAGTTCAGCTCAGGTCAGCATAATGAGGACTATCTCTAACTCCATCTTTGTACAGCACCCTGCTCTGCTAGGACCTAATCTTATTTGTAGAGCCCTGCGAATCTGCGGATATCTGCAGATATCCGCCTCATATCCACATCCACGGATACAACATGGATATCCATGGAACATTTCTTGTGGCTGCAGATTGGATACAGACCCACATATTTTTATCTGCACAGAGCTAGAGCCCTGCAAATATGCGGATATCTGCGGATATCCACATTATATCCGCATTTGAGGATACAACACAGATATCCGCGGGCCATTTCTTGCGGATGCGTGTCAGATATGGATCTGTTTATTTGTATCCATGCAGGGCTCTACTTATTTGGAGTCCCTAGGTATTACCAGGGATTAAAGTAAAGGGAAATGCACTGGAACAGCATTCCTGGGCCCCCTAAAAGTAGGGGAATGCACCGGAATGCTGCAATCTGTGCCTAGCTAAAAATAGATGAATGTGCTGGAACAGCAGCGTTCTGGTGTGTTCCCCTCAAGGGCTGGCTGAGGGAAGGAGCTGCAGGTTGGGGTGAGCCTGGAAGCCCCTCTTCCTTTTCTTGGTGCCTGTGCTGGCTCCACCCCTTCCTGCTGTGTCCAGGCCACACACGTGGCCCAGACTCATTCTCTGGCCCATGCCCCCTCTTACCTGTGCCTCAGCCATCCCTGCCCCCAGGTCAGCTCCTTGGCCACATCAGTAATGCGGGTAAGGGGGTTGGGGGGGTTGAAGACAGGCAGGCAGCTGGCAGGGAAAGCACAAGGGGGGGTGTGAACAAGAGTTCGGGCTGGTGGGCTAGGGTTTTGTGAAGGGGGCTGGGGGTCTGAAGGAGGTGGAGTGAAGATGGGAGAGCTGGGGGATGGGGATTAGGAGGGCTGGAGAGGGGACATGGGGGCAGGGAGCTTGGGGAGTGGGGATTGGGGCTGAGGAGAACATGGGGAAGGAGGGGTCTGATAGGCAGTGAAGTAGCATTTATAGTGCAGTAGCTGAGGTGGAGGTGCAGGCATTTGGGGGGCAATAGCTACGGTGTGTGAAGGGGACCCACATGTGTATGAGGGTCTGGAAATTTAGGAGGGCTGCAGGACCCACTAAATTACACTTTAACCCCTGGGTGTTACTGTCACACTACAGGCAGCAGCCTGGAATAAATAATCACCAAAATATAGATAAAAGTATATCAACAATGTGGGTGGCATACCTTAAAAACAAAGGCTTTGAGCTACCTGGCAGGCACTGAAAGAAAATTTATTGTACATAGTCATCATCTTTAAGGGGCCAAAGAAAGGCATTTTCAAACAGTGTCGTCAAGTTTATCACACATGGTGTCCATATTCTCAGTTTTATAGTACATTACCAATTCCTTTGGGGGGTCACTGGGAGCAAGGGATTATTCCCTGGTGCCGTATGGAGTATAGCCAGAAGGAATAATTCAAGCTTTACAACTGAGTTACAGTAATATTAGAATCGTGCTTGGATTCCATGAAAATTAAGCCATGGAATCCCACAGAATTTATGTAGGGCAAATCTGATAAGTGTTGCCAATACCATATGAAACCTTCAACAGCTACAGTAACCTTGTTTCATATCAGTTATCTGCAGAGATATTGTGGATAGTGTTACCCTCTTCAAATAAGAGAGACTTTTTCCTTTCAGTAATTTCAGAATAACTACATCACAATTTGATGTATCTCTTTTATTGATCTATTTAATGACTCTTTCACAACTTCCTCACCAAATTCAAGCCTCTCATTCCCTCCTTTAAAGCTGTGCATGATCTCTTCCATGTCTACATCTCTGTTTTAATTTCTGATCTTTGCCCTTTCAACAAATCCACTCTCTTCTCCTTCTTCCCTTCATTTTTGGACCGTCTCCCATGCTGCATGCTATACGAATGAGAAGAGTAAATCAGGGCCAAATTCTGCTTTATTTTATTTTATTTTATTTTACTTTATTTTTTTTTTATTTATTTTATTGTCGAGACTGGCCCACATTCACTTTTGATGTCACTCCATGGATTTCATTGGAGTCACACCATGAGTTTGGATTATTGGGCCTAAAAAGTAACTAAATACATTCTTTCATTTATATTTTGTAATTACTTCTTAAATATTTTTAATCTTCTAGGGCTCAGCCATCCTGAAATATTTATGTCTTTTTTTTATTGGCAGTGTTATGCCAAGGATTTCTTGAATAACCAATGGAATAGCTTGCTATAGAAATACTAAAATTTATTTTTTACCCCATTATTAAGGAATTTCAATGGAAAAAAAATACGCACATATTTTTATTAAATACATTTCTAATGTGCTTCTTTGAACTACATGACTATAACAAGGACAAGTAATTATCAGGCACAGTCAAATGATATTTTTGTTTCATACTCTGTATTAAAAAAAAAACAGACTGTTTTAGGGACTAGAGAGAAACATCAATAGAAAGGACACAGATGTTCCAGTTTTTTCTTTATAAAACTAAGGAACTGACTAAAATGCCACTGAAGAGTGAGCTAGGAATATTGTACAATGATGACATTGTCTGAAGCAGATGAAGAAAATATACTATTTATATCACCAGTAGCATTCACTAGCATAATTGAAATAATTAGTGACTGTATGCTCAACAGGCATACATAGTAAAGGATACGTAATTCCTTCCTACCATTATAATAAAGGGAGATTACATATAAATGTCTATTCAAAGGAGGGGATACAAGACTGTTGCCAACAGCTGACACACAGAGAGAGAGAGAGAGAGAGAAAGAGAAAGAGAGAGAGAGAAGTTTAATTAACAAGTACTACCCAGAGAGATATTTTGCAGAAAGAATGAGTCATAAGATAATAATGCAACTTTGCCAGTGGCCAGGATAGGAAGGGAGAATATAAAGGAATAGCTTGCACTTAACAAAGTAGAAATAGTTGCTATATCTTTAGGAAGTTGAAAATGTACCTTTGTTGTCTGCTTACTCATATCTCTGCTGTACGTTTCTAGTTTGTTAGGTGAGGGAAAAAAAAAGTTTTAGTTTGCTCTACTGCTGTCTGGCAATGACAAAAGGGTTGGCGATATATGTCTTCCTCAATAGAAAGAACTCTTTGTCAGTATCAAAAATGTCAGTAGAAAAGTAGAGTCAGAAGACAAAGTAACATATTATCCAGGATTGCCTCTTGTTCCAAGTTTCATATACTTTCCTGGAATTTTAAAATCCTTATGAAAGTATTAGTTCTTCAATAGTGCTGCTTTTGGTACTACTGGAGAATGCGCTAAGTAAACCAGGGATTTCAAAGAATTGTATTTTACAGAGGATTGTGAAATTTTTTTCAGAACATGTGTTCCCATTTTACCTCACTGAGCCATTTCCTTTGAGAAAATATGGTGGGACCTCAGTAAAGGAATTTCTTTGTTCCTTTCCATGCTCTGAAATCTGAATCCTACAGAAATCAATGAAAGTTTTGCCACTGACTTCCATGTGGTCAAAACTTCACCAGGAGGATAAGCCTCATTTTTGCCATGAAGTTTTTTTTTTATAGCAAACTGGTTTCAATCTGCTGCTTAATTCACTGAGTGTTAAATCCATCCATACAAGGAGTGACTAGCTTCCTTCAGGAAAAAAAGTACTTACTCCATTTTTTATCTTTGCCACCTTCCATTTTCAGAAACTAGGTAGTTCCCACCATCCTCTGACAGCTAGAGATGGCTCCACCTGTAGACCACTTACACTGTTCATTGAAGTGAATGAAGAGACACTTGAGAATACTAGACTCTCACTAAAGCAGTGAACATGGTGACTCTTCTTAAACAGGATTTGAGCACACCTCAGTGTCAATATCTGCTGTTAGCTTAAGTAAATGTTTTGTGGCAGCTGAGCAAATGCTGTAATTCCATACTACCTGAACCCATTACTAGCTGCAGAATTCCATGAGTGCTATCTTTTCTACATTCCAGGAGCAGGTCAGCCCTCTTTCCCCAAAGAGCAATTCAGAAAACAATAATATAGTAAAATATTGTATTAGGTAAGAGAGAACAATTTGTATCTTCTGATGTTCAGCTGAAATGTTATGCCTAGCCTTGTTGGCTGTTGTTTAATGTGCTTTGGACACATCAGATTTATATATTAGCAGAAGGAGCAGTGAAGTGCATTCCAACATCCTTAGTGGTTTTCAAAAAGGTTTTCTCAGATCTGAAAATTCACTATCTGCCTTAAACAAAAGGTCACTGTCATATTGGATTCAGTAGTTTATGACTGGGATTTTCTTTATATTACTGGATGATACTGAGGAACATCATTGTAATCATCAATGTCCCCCTTCTTTCTCGGGGTCTCAGGAGTGATAAGGTCACCTCTTTGTCTTGGCTGCACATTGTACATTCTGAAACTTGGCAAATGTTCTAATGGTTAGACCCTTAGGCTTTAGCAACCAATAGGCCCCATATATTCAACTGCATGCTGTTCCCTAACCCTAATGGTCCCTGACCCGCTCCTCAACAACTGTCCTCCTCAGAGTCATGAAATCATCTCTGATAGTCAGACTTGGATGCTATAATTCTGCAGGTGTAAGAGGAACAAGAACAGCAGATTCTGAAAAGGAAGCAGTGTTACATCCACTTACTCCATATAGAAGTCTCAGTAGTAACAGGGAATTCTGTGCTCTTTCTGTAATCACTGCAGCCCCTTCATTCTGAGTTCTTTTTCTATTGCTTACCGACAAGTTCATCCCCAATCACAAGAGGGATCTACTCCTCTAGAGCTGGCTCTTGTCCCTCTATGATAGGCTTACCAGTCACCATTTTTATTTGCATCAAGTTCCTTTGGCAGTAAAACTCTCAGGGAATCATTCCAGCCAATCCCAGCTCAGCTCTGCTGCAGTCTGCCAACCAATCAGAGTCTCAGTCACAGCAGGCTAGGCTGGGCTCCAGGAGAGCCACCACACCCCCCAACCCCAGCTATTCACTGTCAATCGGGCAGCATGCTAATTTGATTGACAGCACATTGCATGAATCACAAATAATAAAGGAAAAAGGGGCTTGAGCCCATGTGGGAATGAGCCAATCAAAGGCCAGCATACTGAATAACGGACAGTGAGTGGGCAGACAGGGGATAGGCAGGAGTCTGGCCTTCCTGTAGCTTTGACCCAGGGATGTCAGTTGCACTTATTATAAGACACATCCTGCTTGTTTGGAAGCCCAATGTTTTATAAGACAAAACCCATGGTTTCTGCTCATTTTGGAGCTTATTATAAACAAAACTGGCTTGTTTGGCAAACCCATAATCGACTTATAATGAAACCTGTGTTTTGCATTTGTGCAAATTTACTACTTGCCTTGCAATTGGCGCTTGGTGTTGGGGGAGTTGATTTAGTACAGCAGCACACACAGTGCTGCACACACATGGGCCTGGGTCTGCCACTCCCCGCCACCATCCCGAAACTCCGTCCACTATCACAAAAAAACAGGCCAGGCTTGTTTTTGGTGGGTTTGGCTTATTTTGAAAGGCGATTGTCATGTACACACCTCTGCTCCCCCGCTCAAACAATAGGCCCAGCTTGTTTTAAGTGGGTTTAGCTTCTTTTGAATGGCAGGTCAGCTTATTTCTACTCTGTCAACTGATGTCCATGCTGTGACTACATACACCTGCCACCATGAAGTAATGGAAAGGGAATGGGAAGGGAAAGGGGGGTCAGGGAGCTGCACAGCAGGGGAAGGGGTTTGGGAGTGAGCGTGGGGATGGGGAGCTCATAGGGTAGGGAAGAGGGAAGGTGTCAGAGAGCCTGCAGGGTTGGGGAGGGCAAAGGAGAGCCCTTACCTCTCTGAACGTGGCAGGGGAAAGGGTTGGGGAGCCAGCAGAGACACATGGCTCACGTCAGGTATCCTGCCTTCCAGTGTGGCCTTCCCACACTGAATGAGTTTGACTCCTCTGGTGTAGCTTTTGTTGGAAGGTAAGTAGGGACACTGGCAGCTTATAGCTGTCATTGATGTTTATAACATTTTCCTGTATCTGATTGATTTTCTTGTATTCATAAAATTTTTTAGGGCTTGTGTTTTACAAGAGTAATAATAACAAATATAATTGTATAATGATTACCTGTATGTTATAAATGAAATAATTCTTTGGTATGTTGGATCTAAGACTTACTTCTCAGACATTTAAAAATTATTATTATAGTCCCAAAACCACCACTGAAGCAAAGCAGCAAGCTCTGGCTACTTTGAACTGGATACCAGGCATCACACTATGCTGAAGTAAGAGCAAAGTGAAATGCTATCAGATATTGGAGAAGTCCAGAGAGTTCAGAACTCTCGGTACTTTCATTTCCTTTTATTTTCTTAGTATATCTTTGAAACTTCATTATTTATACTTTATTATTAAAAAGTAGATTGGCCCCTGCAATGTGTCCTGAGTAATGGGTGGTGGTGTCATGCTACCTCGCAAGCATACCAGGGGCTGAATTGTGACTCAGAAAATATGTGTATCCCTGATTTCCCCTTGTTGAAAGGGGTGAAGTAAAATTCACCATTTTTATTCCTGATGCAGCTCACTTCTCAGACGATGCAAGTGGACTGTGCTCAGCACTACACTGGGGGAAGAAACGAGGCCTCACCCGCTTATACCCTCATCTGCTCTATTCCCACTCACTTGTGCAGTTAGGAGAGTAGTGGCCCCTAAGTTCTGCTTCCATATTTCTGAGACCCATGATGAGATAGACTGCATAGGGGAGGAAAGTGGACTTTCACACATACCCCCACCCCCACCCTACGTCCCTGGACAGGCAGGCAGGTTGAACACTATATGTGTGGGAAACTTAACCTGTGAGGAGAGATTGAAATAACTGGGCATGTTAAGTCTAAAGAAGAGATGACTGAGGAGTGTACTTGATAAGAGTCTTCAAAAGTATAAACAGCTCTTGTAAAAAGGATAGGGATCAGTTGTTCCCGGTGTCCACCCAGAGTAGGACAAGAAGTAATCAGCATAGTTTGGAGCAAGGAAAATTTAGGTTGGATAAAGGGAAAAATCTATATAGATAATAAAGCTCTGGAATAGTTATCTAGGGAACAGTTAACCTTCACTGGAGGTTTTTACGAAGAAGTTAGACAAACATATCAGGGATGGTCTAGGTTTTCTTCATTTTTCCTTAGCACAGAAGTGCTGGACTACATGACCTCTTGAGGTCTCTTTGAACCATACATTTCTACAATTCTATGACTGTAGACTGAGTGATTATTGATAAATGAAACTGTTTTTTCAAGATACAATATACATACATTAAGATATTTAAGCTATGTCTGCATTTACATTTTAATCAAATTAATGATGAGTAATTCAATTTAAAGTATTGCATGGCTACACTAGCTTTTCTTAGTTCCAAATAAAGACATCCCTTAATTCGAAATAAGAAAAGGTCATTTTGAAATTATTAAACCTCCCTTAAATTTGAAATGATGGTTAAATCAAATTTATTAGTTCGATTTAACCCAGTGTAACCGTGTTAATTTGAACCAACTATTAGTTTGAATTAACACTTTTTGCTCTTCTTCCTCCCAGGGTGCCTTCCTCTTTCTATATCTTGGGTGAGGGAATGGACCTTCTTGTTTCCACATCTGCCATGGTGCTCCTCTCCCAGATCAGACTAGCAAGTCCTATCCATGGACATGCTGTTTCAATTTGGTTTCTACTGGAGCCATGTTAATTCAATTTAACTTAGTTTGATTTAATAATTAGTAGTTTGATTTAAGTTAATTCAATTTAACAATCTAAGAGTAGACATAGCCATATATTTTTATACTATGCTTCTCTTCCAGTAAATTATTCTGGTAAATCAGAACCCTGGATAATTTTATGTATAAAAATTCCCCTCTCACACCTATGGGTGGTATGTGTCTTCCTCAACCTCGGGTCCTCTACCAGAGGCCTGGGAGTTTGAGGGTTCTGCGCAGTATCTTAGCTGTTCCTAGCACTGCACTCTTCTTGACAGAGAGCTCTGATGTTGTTCCTGGGATCTGTTAGAGCCACTCTCCCAGCTTAGGAGTCACAGCCCCAAGTGCGCCTACCACCACTGGGACCACTTTGGCCTTCACTTTCCACATCCTCTCTAATTCTTCTTTCAGGCCCTGGTACTTCTCCAGCTTCTCATACTCCTTCTTCCTGATGTTGCTGTCACTTGGCACTGCTACATCTATCACCACCGCTGTCTTCTGGTCCTTGTCTATTACCACGATGTCTCATTGATTGGCCAGTACCTGCCTGTCTGTCTGGCTCTGGAAGTCTCACAGAATCTTAGCCCTGTTATTCTCCATGACCTTCTGTGGGATCTCCCATCCGGTCTTGGGAGGGTCTAGCCCATACACTGTGCAGATGTTCCTGTACACAGTGCCAGCTACTTGGTTGTGCCGTTCAGTGTATGCTGTTCCTGCCTGGATCTTACATCCTGCCACTACGTGTTGGACTGTCTCTGAGGCTTCTCTGCACAGTCTGCACCTCGGGTCCTGTCTAGTGTGGTAGACCCCTGCTTCAATGAATCTCGTGCTCAGTGCCTGTTCTTGTGCTGCTATGATCAGTGCCTCAGTGTTGTCTTTTAGTCCAGCCCTTTCCAGCCACTGGTAGGATTTCCCAATGTCAGCCACCTCAGCTATCTGTCGATGGTACATCAGATGCAGGGTCTTGTCTTGCCATGGCACATCTTCTGCTTGATCTTCCTCCCATGTCTGCTGCTGCCTCAGGCATTCTCTCAGCAGCTCATCTTTGGGTGCCATCTTACTGATGTACTCCTGGATGCTCTGGGTTTTGTCCAGGACAGTGGCTTTGACACTCACCAAACCCCGCCTGCCTTCTTTCCGGCTGGTGTACAGTCTCTGGGTGTTGGATTTGGAGTGGAAACCTCCGTACATTGTGAGGAGCTTCTGGGTCTTCACATCGGCAGCCTCCATGTCCTCCTTTGTCCAGCTCACTATACCGATAGAGTATCTGATGACTGGCAGGGTGTACCTGTTGATGGCATGGATCTTGTTCTTCCCATTGAGCTGGCTCTTCAGGACCTGTCTTATCCTTTGGTGGTACTTGGATGTTGCTGTCTTCCTTGCCTCCTCATTGTGGTTCCCGTGTGACTGTGGGATGCCAAGGTACTTGTAGCTGGTCTGTATGTTTGCTATGTGGCCTGCTGGTAGTTCCACCCCATCAGTCTTGACTACCTTTCCTCTCTTTACTACCATCCGGCCACACTTCTCCAGTCCGAATGACATCCCAATATCCTCACTGTAGATCCGTGTCAGGTGGATTAG
This sequence comes from Podocnemis expansa, assembly GCA_007922195.1. Classification (NCBI taxonomy): domain Eukaryota; kingdom Metazoa; phylum Chordata; order Testudines; family Podocnemididae; genus Podocnemis; species Podocnemis expansa. The sequence goes on from ML681963.1 coordinate 118,527,063, forward strand.
CGAGTCAATGTCTTGTTCAATCTTAGCATACAGCTTGATGTCATCCATGTAGAGGAGGTGGCTAATGGTAGTTCCACTCTTGAACTTGTATCCATATCCAGTCCTTGTGATTATCTGGCTGAGGGGGTTCAAGCCAGTGCAGAACAGTAGCGGGACAGTGCATCACCTTGGTATATGCCTCACTTGATGGCCACTTGTGCAAGCTGTCTTGAGTTGACTTCCAGTGTTGTCTTCCACAGTCTTCCATTGAGTTCTTGAGGAAGGTCCTTAGTGTCCTGTTAACTTTGTATAGTGACAGACATTCACAGATCCACTTGTGTGGCATTGAGTCGTAGGCTTTACTGTAGTCAATCCAGGTTGTGCTCAGATTGGTCTGTCTAGACTTTGAGTCTTGGGCGACTGCTCTGTCTATGAGCAACTGGTATTTTGAGCCTCTGGTGTTGTTCCCAATGCCGCTCTGAGCTGTGCTCAGGTACTGGTCCATGTGGTCCTGTAGCTTGGCGGCTATGATGCCTGATAGGACTTTCCATGTTGTGGGGAGGCAGGTTATTGGCTGGTAGTTGGACGGTGCTGTTCCCTTGTGGGGGTCTTTCATGATCAGCACTATCCTTCCTTGTGTTAGCCAGTCCGGGTGGGAGCCTGCTGCTAGCAGCTGGTTCATCTGTGCTGCTAGGTGTTCATGCAGTGCTGTTAGTTTCTTTAGCCAGTAGGTGTGGATCATGTCTGGTCCAGGTGCTGTCCAGCTCTTCATGTTCTTGACGCGCTGTTGGATGTCGGCTACTGTGATGGTGACTGGTTCCTGTTCTGGGAGATTGCTGTGGTCTGTTCTCAGGTCCTGCAGCCACTTTGCACTGGTGTTATGAGTCTTCTCTTTCTCCCAGATGTTCTTCCAGTACTCTTCAGTTTCTGCTGTTGGTGGTTCTGCTGTTATTGTGTTGTTGCACTGCAGTTGGGAGTACACCTTGGATGGTTCTTTGGAGAACAGGGCATTTATCTTTTTGGCCTCTGCTGCTCTAGTGTATCTCCTTAGCCTGGTAGCCAGGGCTATGAGCCTTGCTTAGCAGTCTCTAGGGCTTCAGATGGAGTCAGGCCCTTGTATTTTTTCAGTAGCCAAGTCTTATCCTTAATCTTTACACCCTTCTGTAGTTCCACCAGCTGACTAACTTCTCTCCAAGTTGCCTTGATCTTATTCTCCAACCTCATTTTCCAGGGGGGGGGGTATGTGCTGCTGTTCTTTTTGATCGTGTAGCCAAGCATCTCCAGGATTACAGAGGCTGTAGCATATACCAGTTCATTAGTTTGAGTTATGGTGATAGTAGGAATTGTCATTAGGGCTCTATTGGCATCTTCTAGCATACTAGCTGATGGTACTTCTCCAATGAGCCTTGGTAATCGGTCTCAAGGGTTGACTGTAGCTAGTTTATCCATGATCTTATACCTCATATCAGCTCCTGTGCTCTGTAATGGAGGGGGTGGCAGGGAAATTCCAGCTTCAGGTGTTGGCTGCACATCTAGTTGTTCTTCTGGTTCTTCTTCATGAGTCTGGGATGTAATGTGGAGTTGGTGTATCTCAAGTTGTGAGAGCAGCTGCCTCTTTACTATGTTGAAGCATTGGGTAACTAGCTGTTTCTCAGTTAGTGTGGATGTAGGTCTTTTGTCCATCCATAGTTCCCTCATACGTTTCATATATCCCCTCTCATTAGGTCTACTGTTGTAGTAGCATTCCATCAGTTCCAGGTTCTCTTGTCTCATCCATGTATGGTTTGTTCCAGTAGCCCACTTATCATCAGATTGTCCTGGTTCCCCAACATCAGGCGCGGACCTTGTTAATCCAGGTAACATCTGAGCCAGCATGACTCTCCTAGTTCACGTCACTCTCATATTTGAGATAGGCAAGTGAGGCATTAGGGGGTCTTTTGCCCAAGGACCCCTACTGGGAAGGTAGACAGTTACCCAGCAGGATTTGAACCCCAGTCTCCTGTATCAAAGGGTGTTACTCTTAACCACTACTGCGTTCTTAAGCACTACGCTATCCAGTCACCATATATGTATATATATTTCTCAAATTACATAAATATAAATAGATGTACACAGCCAGCTTGATAGTCAATCTGATTTAATGCTGAGCTCACTTCTAAACATGAAGCTTAAGTTCCTAAATCTCTTAGGCCTTGGAACACTGAAAGGAGAAACACCAAATACTTACAAACAAACAGACAAACAAAATCCTAGCCTTAAAGGGAAAGAAGATCTGTTTGGTTGGAAAAATGCTTTGGATCTGATTTAGTAGCATCTTACACCAGTTTATGCCAGCAGTTAATTTAGTTCATCGACAGTCCTCCAATGGAATTCTTCACATAATTGATGCAAGCCGGATTTGGCCTGTAGTTAGTAAATAATCTCTTCAGCTCATCTTTATATATGTGTAAAGTGCTCAATGCACTTATGAATGTAACTATTAGGAAATTTTCTCACAGAACATTTTTCCACCAGAGCCTTACTTGCTGCAGGCCACTTGGCTGACTTCATAGGCTCTCAGCTCCATGCTGCGGGACCTGAAGGGCAGGTAGAAGCCTGGAAGGCCTGGCTTCCAGCTCTGAGGCTGTGGCTCTTTGATAGGCCAGTCTTCCTGGGCTTCCTGACTCACAGAATCTTGGTAGCCCAGGCTTGTAGCAATTTTATGCTTCTGGCTCCAGGGCAGCCCATCAGTTAGGCTGCCTCAAAGCTGGTGCTTTGAGGCTTACCATGTTGCCCAGCTCTTGTCTCCTTGAGATGCATAGCTCCTAGCTTGATGAGCTGCCAAGGCTCTGGGCAGTTTGGGGAGACTGAAATGTTTCAAAAAGTTCAAACCAAAATATCGTTCAGCCTTTTTCTAAATCTAATTTTGGAATTCCCATTCCATGGGAAATGTCAGTGTTTCATTTTTAGTTCTATTATGAATTTTTTTTACATTTCAGAATTGCCCATAGAATGGGATTTCCAGTTTCTGACTGATTCTATTTATGGGAACTGTGGCCCTCCTTCAGCAAAGCATTTGAGCTTGCACTTAAGTCCATCCCTTTTTAACAAAGGATTAAACATATATTTAAGTCTTTGACTTCAGTGGGACTTAACATGAAATATGTATGCTTTGCAAAATGGAGGCCAAAGTAACAAGATAATAATGTGGATATGACCATATTAGAGTATTTTTGAAAAATTGTTCCATTGATTCACGATCTGTACTTGTTTTTTTTTTTTTTTTTTTTTTTTGCTGAGACTAACTCCAGGCATCATTGCATGTGAATGGTGCAAGTTACCAATAGGCTTATGTCTCTCTGCCAATCCTTGTGTTTACAGGGCATTTCTGAAATCTTTTGACTTGCAGTCTTCCCACACTGAAAACATACCACTCATGTTGTGCTTGAGTAAGATTTTATTTTACAATTGAAAAGTCAAATGTGTTTTAACATTTACAAATTATCTTCTTGGTTAAGCACTAAAATATACAATCAATTCAGAAACAGTCACTGAAATTCTTCAAGTTAATGGGTTATAAGTAGTTGAATGTGTGGGTTGGGGGCAGAAAACTGTCTAAGTCACAGACAGATTTCTGATAAGATAACTTGTATTTCTTGGGAAAAAGGAAAATATTTAATTTAATAAGGTAACATCATTTGATGGCTACCTGTTCTATTCATTCCATCTGAAGCACCTGGCCTTGGTCACTGTCAGAAGACAGGATACTGGGCTAGAAGGACCATTGGTATGATCCAGTATGGCAGTTTTTATGTTCTTATCTATCTTTCCTCTTTATACTTAATTGGTTGCCAAGCAGCTATTTTTTTTAAAGAAAATATATTGTACATATTATTATTTAACATTGTGTTTCATAGATAGATATCTTGCAGTTTGCTGATCACTGCTGTTATTTCTCTACTTGATCTATGGGTATGCAGTCATAAAAGACTATATTAAAGCCACATTTCTTTATATAACACACGTACTTGCATAGGCATAACCTCTGAGGTCAACACATCAGAGTGATCATTGTCAACTCAGCCAAATGTATTTCTTGAATCCCATCTTTTACAAGAATAATAAAAAAGCCCCTCATGGCCAGAGATATTCCATTTTAAATAGGCTATAATTTCTTGATTCAAAGAAATTGAGATTTCTCTGAACTGAGCTCAAATACATTTTGAAGGCATCTAAAAGAAGATCAAGAAAGTATTGTAGCAAATGAAGATGTCACGGTGATTGGGGAGTATAAAAAACAAAGCTGAAGGACTAACACAAAGGTATAAAATCTGACTCATTCTCCATGAAGAAAAGTCATGCTTCACCATCCATTTGTTGAAAAGCTGAAAGCAGAATGCTGAAAAAAATATAAAGTATAAAAAAGTGTGAGAAGGGAACAAGTGAAATAAGATGATTTAAAAGCACACAGAGAAGGCATTTCACATGAAGGATGGCCTTGTGGGTAACCAATAACAAGTCAAAGACAGCTTCCAAAAGTCAGTCTATCTGCACAGGGAGTAGGTACAGAAGCAGAGAAGGCAAAGAAGACCACCCCACATGACTCATATAGCTGTCTTTTCTTACCGATAATAGTGCAAAGGATACTTGGGATCTTATCAACAGAGATAGTTAACACGTCTTGAGGCCAGAGAGTTCGCCTTCTCCCCCAACACACCCAATAGTCTGACTGCTAGAGAAGGGATAAGTGTTTGATATCCATGACACTGCTAAATTGCCACCAGGAACAAATGTACGTTTTCCAAACAAGCACATTAAAAATCTATCTAAAAGAGCTTAAAACACCAGCAACTTGACTCTGGATTCCTCCCCGTCATGATTCAGGCAAGAGCAAAGTAGAGGCAGCAACTGGTTATTTTAGCTGGATTGTCTGCTCCTGTCCATTAAGATGGAAACTACATTCAAACAACTGGAAGTTTCTGTGGCTTTTCTGCTTTTCATCCTCTTTTCTTGTACCCAAGAAGCTGAAATGTGTGAACTGAAACGTCATGGAATGATTCAGGGCCTTCCTCTTATTTTGAATTCAGAGACCCATGATAGACACAAATCTTCCACTCCCTGAACCCTCAACTGTTGTCCCGCAATGCTCAGTCTTGTCTTCCATCCCATTCAACAAGTATATAAAGCCAGAGGGGGAACTGATAATATGGGCTGAAATGCCAGATATTTAGAGGTAGACTCTGCTCTACATCCCTTTTACAGAATATAGACAGGGTCATCTCCCAGCTCTCACATTCCCTAGCCACAATTAATTCAGAGATGAAGAGCAGCTGATTAAAACTGGACTGAAGCAGAACAAAGGTGATGCTGTAAAAAGGAGGATACATGTTAAAGAAATTGCCTCCTTCATAACATCCCCTTATACTGAGAGTGCCTTTCCATTGATTGTAAAATCAGTTCACAAAGGGGAGCTTCAGTGTTTTTGGATGCCAAATTAACCAGAGATGTGAAAATCGTAGATGGTGCTAGACAGAAAAATGTATTCCATCCATTCAGGTTCCATTAGTGCACCTCACTAAAATTAGGAGGAAAGCCACACACTGAAAAAGTTTCAGCTAGTACCAAATGCAATGGCCTGCCTAGTTAGGAGAACAATTTGATCATGAACACATTGGTTGTGTTCTTTGTTGTATGAACAAATTCAGTGAAGAAAATGCAAAAATTCAAGGTCTCTGTCCTGATGCTGAAATCTCATCATAGAACTAATTCATACTTCAGAGATCAACCCTTGCACCCAGACTGTGTTCTTTCACAAGAATTAAGTTACACCCTGGAACAACAATATTGTTGAACAACAGAGATAAGCATGTGAATACAGAAAATAGCTGTTTCCTAGAAGCCAAAGAGATTTGGAAATTCTTCCCACAAGACATAAATGGCTACTAACCTCACATACTTACATTATCTCACCTGTATATACCAGAACAGAATTTGAAGCTTAAACTGGCTTAAATGTTGGCACTTGACATTTGAAGATGGAAATAATTGTGATTGAAATTTCCTTAAACACTTTTTTTCCAGTCACATTTCATGCCACTAAATAACTGATTTGCAGTATAATCAGTTACTTATGCATTTAATGAGCTAACTGCAAACATAGAATAGTGGGAAGAAATAATGGGTGGTCAGTATTCATCTTAGAGTACTTTTTGCATTAGACATGGTCCTGAAACAAATTCCCAGATATGAACTCTCAATAAGGGCAAAACCAAAGGCTCAAATCTGAATGCTGTCTAGCTCAGTGGTTCCCAACTTTTTCTCTGCCGTGGCACACCTTGATACCTTCAAATTTTTCAAGGCACACCGCCATTAAAAAACTCATGAATATTCAAATTAACTTAAATTACTTATGAATATTCATGAACCATGGCACAGTGTTTCAGAAATGCTCCTATGTGGAGTAGTAGGGGTAGCAGAGCACGGGTGGCAAAACACGGGAGATCAGGAGTTGTGTGCAGTAGCAGGAGTGAGTATGAGGAGCACATCAGGGCAAGGGTGGCAAAAGAGGACAAGGGGAGCCATGTGGGGAACAGCACCAGGGTGGCAAGAGAGGGGAGAGGAAGGGAGAACAAGAGTGGCTTTGCAGGGAGGGGCAGAGGGGAGCCTGGGGAGTGGGATGGTAGGGCAGGGGAGCATGGTGCAGAACCCACTTCCCCTTCTCCACAGTGGCTCCCTCCCATCCAGGGCAAATCCTCACCCCACTGCTGCTCCCTCCCACCGCAGTGGGTCCCGTCCTCCCCTCCCTTAGCCCCCTGCTGCCTGTGATGGACCCTTCGCTCATGGCAGAGGCCAGAACTATGCCTTTAGCCCCCAGCTACACCCGCCCACACAGCTGCCCACACAACCCTGGCTACACAGCCACTGCTACCCATCTCTGCTACACACACTCACCCCTGCTGCACACACCCAACCCTGCTGCACACAACCCCCAGCAGGCTTCCCCCCAAAGCCCTTACCTGGACTGTTTGCAGGCTGCCTGACACAAGCTGCTCCACCCTGCAGGGGGAGATTCACACACTCCTGGCCTCCTGCCCCTCTCTGCTGGCTGGGCCTAAGGTGGAGCCACCAGAACACTGCATTCCAGGGCTTTCCTCTATTTTTAGGGGGGCCAGAAGGCTGCCTGCCTAAAAATAGGGGGACTCAGACTGTGTTCCGGTGCCTTCCCCCTTACTTTAACCCCTGCTTTTTCTCAGCCCTGCACAGCCTACGTGGCTGGGCTGAGCAGGGAGGGAACTTTAACTCCGGCTCTCAGGGATGCTTGCGGCACACTTTGGGTGTTGCTGCGGCACACCAGTGTGCCCCAGCACACTGGTTGGGAACCACTGGTCTAGCCTGAGGGGGAAGAAGTGGTGGGGAGTGAGGATAGGAATCAAAAGTAATCCTAATTTGCATTTTCCTAAAGTGGGTTGAGTTGCAAGAGCCGATATGAACCAAGCTTTAATAAATACTTTAGAATTTGAAAAACATTCCAGGTAAGTATATTAGTGCCTGTTCACTTCTCCAAGGATTACAGCCACCCTGAATTACTTTACAAAGATGTGTTATTACACAGAACAAATTGAACTAACAGTCCCCAGTGCTGTAATTGTGACACAGAGACTGATTACACCATTTGGAGCTGTCAATGAATGTTATTACTCACTAACAAAAATTTCAATAATGTATCTTCTATAATTAATGGGTTCTTTATTCATTTCTACTGATTAAGGTACACAGAAAACACTTTTAGTGTCCATGCATCTTTTCCAGTTTAAATATTTAGTATTCTTCTAGGGAATCATTGAGAAAATAGAAAAAAAAATCTGTTTGTGCTGTTTCAATCCCAAAATAATGAACTTTTCAAATGTATAGTTTTTTACTAATGAAGAGAAATTGAACTATATTCTACATTTAATTAATCAGAACTGTTTTGGTATGGTTTCTTTTGTTTTTGTTAAATGTAAAACAAATTGAGTAAATGCTGATATGACCTTTCCAAACCAAATCTTTTCAGCAATTTACTGTCTGTAGTGAAAACACATTGTGTTGGTGGTACACTCACTATAACCCCTGCTACAACTGTACTAGAGAGAAAACTACTGTCAGAGGTAATAGAGAATAATAATAGGCATAGCCATGACAGCATGGAATATCTAGGAAACATACAAGGGCTCATTTTTGTGCATATAACTTTTTGTGCACTTCATTATAATTAATAGATTTGAAAACTTATATGGAAATGTGCACACATTTTCATGAGCAAGATCTGCTTGAAAAACTGATGGCCTGACTGCGGAAAACTTTCTTATGTTGTTGAATGATTTCCAAAGGGATAGCCGTATTAGTCTAGTCGGGCAAAAAAAAAAAAAAAAAAAGGAGTCGTGTGGTACTTTAAGACTAACAGATTTATTTTTCGCATGAGCTTTCGTGGGAGGAAATCCCACTTCATCAGATGCTTCGAAGATGGGTGAACTTACAGAACGGAATGAAAATAAATGCAAGGGGGTGTAAAACATAGGATCAGGTCATACAGTAACAGCAAATCAGAGCAGTTGTTAGGTTATAACTATGGGGAGCCTGAAGTCAAATTACCTATTGTAATGGGAAAAGAACCCATAGTCTCGATTAAGTCCTGCTTTCACAGAATTTAGCTTGCATATTAATTCGAGTTCAGCTGTTTCTCTTTGAAGTATTGATGTCCCAGGCATGTCTCTGATGACAGTTGTTAACAAATTATTCATCGAGTGATTATAAAGATGGAAGTGCTCAGCAACTGGTTTATTTGTTCTGTGATTTCTGATATCAGCTCTGTGTTCATTTATCCTTTTGCACAGCGATCGTCCTGTTTGTCCAATGTATAAGGTGTTGGGGCATTTTTTGCACATGATGGCATAGACCACATTAGTAGATGAGCAGGTAAATGAGCCTTTGATGGAGTAGCAGGCTTGATTAGGACCTATGATGGTGTCTGTTGTGCAGATATGTGGGCAGACTTGGCAGCGTGGTTTTTTGCAGGGGTGTGTGCCTGCTTCAATGTTTCTGTTGTTAGATCTGTAGTTGCTGGTGAGTATCTGTTTAAGATTGGGGGGCTGTTTATAGGCAAGGAGAAGGGAGTATCAATCCCTTTCATGGAACTTCTCCTGTAAATGCTCATCTGCTTGGATTCCACAATGGGGACTGGAATATTAATCACATGTTTGTAAGTTAGACTTTATCACCCTGTATATGTGTGTTAGTGAAACATAAAAGAAAATTAGGGTCTGTAAATACACAGAAGGTAGTAACACGCAACCATTTGGACATTTCTGATGTTTCACTGCTTAGTCATGGAACTTTAGCATCCTTTCTATGTGCTGTTTTTTGTGTGTATAATATAATTTATAGACATTTGTATTATATAATATGCAAGTAAGATAGAACATTGAATTACTGCATGACTTGAAATGCTTTGAGAGATGCTGATCGTATGTGACTTTTTCATGTTTTCTTGATGCATGGCTAATGGAAGATAGAATGATGATATGTAAGACAAGTTGCCTTGCTGCCAGGGGTTAAAGTAAGAGCAATGCACTGGAACACAGTTCCAGGGTCCCCTATTTTTAGGCGGGCAGCACTCTGGGGCCCCTAAAAATAGAGGAATTCAGTGGAACACTGCATTCCAGTGCCCCACTAAAACTAGCACGAGCAGCTGGAAGGCAGAGTTCTGGTGGCTCCACCTTAAGCCCAGCCAGCAGAGAGCTGCGGCAGGCTGGGAGTTTATGAATCTTCCCCCTGCAGGGCGGAGCAGCTTCTAGGGTCAGGCATCCTGAAAACAGCAGAGGTAAGGGCTTGGGTGGGGGGCTGCTGAAGGTGGCTCGGTGTGTGTGTCTGAGGGTGGCTTTGTGTGTGTGGGGGGGAGTGTGGGTGGGTGTCTGGGGGTGGGTATTGGGGCAGGAGATGGGTTCTGGGGACTAGTATTGGGGGGCCCACCCATGCAGGAGGGGGGCCCCCTATGCAGGAGGGTTCTGGGGCCTATGAAATTATACTTTAACCCCTGCTTGCTACATACCTTAAGATGGAAGGAATTAAACAAACAAATAACAACTATACAAAATCATAATTACTGACAGTGACTCCAGAATGCTTCTGAGCATTACATATGTGTTTGTTCCTCATTTGACTATAATTTTAATTAAGGATAATGAGAGAGTGAAACTGTCAGCTGACCAGAAAACATTTGATGCTAACTTACAGTGAGATAGCACTATGTGAGTCTGGCAACGGGTTATTACATGCACTGTCATACTTACAGTCTTGGAATTCAATCTGTCCTGCAGGAAATTTCCTGCCCTGCAGTGAGAATTTATTTCAAAAACATTTTGAATTTCTGTTTAAAAAAATGGCATTCCCATACTGTGTGATAGAAGAAACATTAAGGTTCCAGGAATGTTAAAGTTGTAGTATTGCAAGTCAAATAATACAGCTTCTTTGGTGTGACTCAGTTTGGTGCTCATGTGGATATTGGATGACAACTCTGGTCAGAGACAGAAGCATGGTGTCTGCCTGCTGATGGCCAGTTGCTAGAATGGACATAGCTAACTAGCGCGCATCATCAAACAACAGCTGGGCTGTGTGTGTAGGGTTCTGCACATTAATGTATCTAGGTGAAAGTGAAATAGCTGTAGCAAATGAGCTGAGATAAACATTCTTGTTTGAAGGCTGATTAACTGAATGTCCATCCTACATACCTGGCAAACAATTGTTCTAGCACTTCTATTATTGTGTTGCCAACTCCCATGACTTTCACCATGAATCTCAAAATATCTGCTGTTTTTCTTTAAAACTCAGCTGCTAGCATAAAAATAGTGCATGATTAGCTCAGCTTTCCTTTACTAAATAAATTAAGTTTCTAGACTTCATGAATGTGGAGAAGAAAGTTACAAAATGCAAAGCAAGACTGACCTTAAAATGACCATTTAAAAAGAATCCATCATTTATTATTTTTAAGCAATAGCATGATTTTGAAGCCAATCTCATGATTTTTTCAGGCCTAACTCCTGACTTTTGAATGCTTAAGGTTGGCAATGCTGTATTTAGCTCTCTCGCGGTATACCTCAATCTTGGAATCCTACAGGATTCAGGTCTTTCCTTTACTGAAACCTGTCAGTAAAGCAGTTTCATAGGGCAGAAATTCACACGGGTTTAAGGCTGCCAAACTTGCCTTTACTTATTACCTGAATTTGAACCCACAACTCCAGAGGTAGAAGACTTAAAAAGCCTCATCCAGTGTCTAACCACAGGAATTCCTCAGTAGCTCTGGTTTTTAAATATGGATAATATTTGTGGTATTATATTACAATAATAGTACCATTCCTTCACTGAGAGACATGTATAAAACACGTCACAAAATAAATAGTATATACAGAACAGAATATATGTCATTATAAACAACTCTACTGACTTTTGCAATAAGGATTTTGAAGGAGAAACAGCACTATGCATTCTGTGGAAGACAGGTGTTCCAGCAAAAACTATAATTTTACTATTTTGTACAGCTGGTGAACCACAGAAGACAGGTTTAACTAAAAAGAATCTCTACAGAGGCCACTTCTGCTATGTTGTATTACAGTATGTTAACAGACTGAGTTTTAATTTTAATTTGTAGGTATGGACAGTCTGTAATAAAGCACCATTGTCAGAAGGGAGCACATGCTTTGTTGCAATACCTTTACTTCTTTGTAATACTAGAGGTTTTGCGTCAGAGACTAATGTTTCACTTTATTAAATATTTACCAACAACCTATTGGCCATATGTCATAGAGTTTGTATGGTGACAGACTCTGTATTCGTCACCTTTTCAAGCTGATTCTGTTAAATCCACTGTGTTATGCAGGCTCACAAAGCTCTTTCAATAAACCTGTTTTTGTCCTTTCTCTTCTCTCTGCTAAACTGGTGTCAATATCGCATTTATTTTCTACTGAAATGTTTTTCAGGAATGAGCTTGTCAAGACATTCCTTTCTCAAGACTTCTTTATCTGATAGTATTTGTCTTCCATTATTTTCTAAGTGCAGAGATACTGTCCATGTGAAAATGAAATTAGTCAAATGATATGAAAAAAATAAAAAGACTCTTTACATTGCTTATCTCTTCCCTCAGATAATTAGTATGAGATCTGGGTCACCTTCCACTGTCTTCACTAAGACTCACCTAAAACGATGCGCATTTGTAACAGGTTAGGTTTTTATATGTGGCTGTTTAGACATGTGTTAGTGTATATGCCTGAGGCACTTAGTACTTCTCTTAAACTGATATTAATTTTAAACTCTTTAGAGTTTTGGAATCCAGCATCTCATATTTCTAAGTTTGATAGTTTCTACTAATATGAATCTGTGTTTTTGAGTGCTGTTTGTGTTTCTGCATGATAGTAATTTGAAGAGTGTACATTAAAATTATTTGAAAATATTGAAATGCAGTCATCTATACTATGTAATTTATTTTTGCTAGGTAAGCAAGGATTTATAGATACTATGGTGATGGATGCTAGATAAGTATCTAGACAGAAACATACCACATTACAATAAAATAAATAATAATAATATTTATTTATTATCAAAATGTGAGCAATGATGGATTTATCCCCATGCAAGAATATGTCAATGATTTAACTAACTTTGTTATGTATACAATGTGTGAGAGCTGTATATTTTTCTGGAAGAAGCAGAATGTCCCTTCTGCATGTGCATGATTTCATTTCTGAAGTGGGAAATCAGACCTTACTTCAACCATAGCCTTGCTTGAGCAATGTGATACAGGTAATATTGCAGTTCAGTTAGCTAAATTAAAGGCCTCATTTATGCTGTTTCAGAAATATTTTCTGATGTTCTGAAATAGTTAAAACCCATGGGGCAGATTCTGAGAGGGTGTATGGTAAATGGAACTATGACGATTTATGCTGTTTGAGAATCTGCCCCATGACGCTCCTGCTGCCTCAAGACCCTTTCTCTTTTTAGTCTACAAATGGATTTTAGTTCCTGTTGAAAAGTGATGATTTAATCAGCCTGGAGACTGAAGTCTTCTTCAGATCTACAGAAGAAATGCAGCACAAAAGGGTGGGGACAGTTTCAGCTGCTTCATGCTGGCCTGCCAATATGCCTCACTCCTGAGTTTGGAGCCCTATCACTAGAAATATGAGGATAGCATGGGCATCACTGGCACCTGGCACATGGGGCACATGCCCTGAGTCCCAGTGCCAGTGCCCCAAATGCCTGGGGCACCCCCTCCTCTCCTGGCCCCATCCCTGGCCAGGTGTTCGGGTCCAGGCTGGCTGCAGTGGCACCTGCCTCTCACAGGCCGGCCTTCTGGCACCAGCGAAAACCACTGTCTTACTTGGCCCAGTCCCTGGCCAGGGATCTGGGGCCTGGCTGGCAGCAGCACGAACCCAGGGCCCCAACTCTAGACTGGGGCCGGGGCAGGACCAGGCCCCAGATCTTTTCCTGGGGCAACGATGCTCCTGGAGGATAGTTAACTATATACGTCCTTTCGGTCCTTGGCATCTGCTCAGACTAACAATTCCTGCTTACTGTGCAGTGGTTTAGTGAAGTTGGTATCTCTCTCCTAAAGATGGGAAGATAAACTCCAATAGGTGATTTCATATATTGTAGGCCATTAGATAGTAATAACTGTTGTTCACTATCTAGACTGTATTTATAGCTCCAATTCTCCTTACCAATTCCCTGAGTCATCCAGGCTCCCTGAATTTTACCCCTAAGATATCATTTTCATTTTTTATAGCAATCAGCCTGAAGCAAATCCCTTAATATTAATATATCCAAATTTGTAGGAAGTTCAAACCCACATCAGTTCAATGTCTAATTTTTTACCACTGTGAGAAATTCACCTCTTCATCACATGGCCTATGCTGAGGACTGAGGAAATACAAGTCGTCCCCTTACTATGTAGCTCAGGCCACCCATTTTGTGGGTAGTAGTGTGGCAAGGAGAGCAATCTCTGGGGACCGTTGCTGTCTGTTCTTAACAGATGGGTGAGTGGGCATAGTTCTGCTTCCACAAATTAGCTCAGTGTTTTTATTTAGTGTTCAGTATGTGATGGGAGCAATGGCTTTTGTGGTATGTGCTGAGATTAATCCACCTCATCAGATTTGCTTTTTCAGTCGACAAAATCAGTGTTTGCTTTTCCCCCCTTGTCCTCACCACCTCTTTTCTTCATCATTTTTGCAAGTGAGAAAGAAACACAGTGATTTGTCTTGTTGTGAGTAGAGGATTAACAAAACTATCATACCTAAAACCCATCATATGAAGAAAGCAAAGTAGCTACAGACGGATGGCTTTTTTATAGGAAGCTTGTGTAAAGGTCAGCACCTCTCTCTCTTCACTCCAGTTCAATTGGAATTTTGCCAGGGTTATGTTAGGGAAATAATCAAAATGATGTGAATGTTCACTGATGGCTAATTGAAATGTACTTAGAGAAAGAAACAGTGACTACAGCTGCAGCAAATCTGAGGCCCCAAGACTTCTATGGTAGTTGCCATGCCGCATGTTATAGCCATTTGAAAAAGCACAGCAATAGCTGAGATATAATTGAAATCATCTGGCTATGCTGGAAGAAGGACAGGAGATACTGGATGTGGTTTAATTAGGCTGCAACTTTATTTATTTATTTATTTAAAATGTCTGGGAGTACCTGGCAAACAAAAAGGTACAGTGCAGGAAATTCCATAGTCATTTTATTATATACATGAGGCCTTACTGTCAACCTCTGCTCAAATGATGGTGGGGGGGGGATCAATAATGGAGGAAGGGCTGGCTCTCTGCCATGCCAGTAATAGGAGCCCTGAACCTCTGGTGTTTCTTCTTCTTTAAAGAATACCTCCCTTAAATCCTTTACCAGTCCATTTTATCTGAGCTCTGTATCCCTTTCTTAAGAAGTACTTGCACTGGACATCTGCCCCTATTTACATAATGAGTTGCAACATCATATCCTAACTCCTGTTTCACTATGGCATCAACTAAACTGCCTTCCCCCTCAAAAGCTCTGTAGGGAAGGCAAAAACATACCACTTCATCTTGGCAAGTCTGGCAATGAGGCTCAGCCCCTAGCTAAAAAAAGAGTAACTAGCCCAGTGCTCACAGTGGTCTGGACAAAACCTGATCTTTCATCAATTCCAATTAATGTGGCAGGGTGGATGCAGTTCCAAGTGCTCCAGGTAAAAGAGGGATTTTCCTGCATCAGCAGGGACCCGTACAGTCCCCCTCCCCACCTTCTGGTCACCTGAGGGAGAGGGGATATGGGTCAGTTATCCTTACACAGACCTGTGCAACAGTGTCAGCCCTGAGGGCTACAAGAGGGTGCTGGAGCCTAGCTTTGTTAGTCCCAGCCCTAGTAAAGCCCCATTCTCAGGGTAGCTGGGGTGGGGCCGATTTGAGCCAGTTATGGCACCTGACACTAATTAAGGAGCCTGGAATCAGTTGGAGCACCCTGACTTCAATTAATCGGTAGAAGATAAAAAAGCCTCTGTTGCAGCTAGGCAGTGAGAGAGCTTTGGGTGTGGCCTTTGGAGGAGGAGCTGGGAGTGGAGTGGAGTGTGTTTGTAGCAGAGCCGAGCCGAGCCAGATGAAGCTAACTGGTTGCTGTTGATAGCAGCATCAGGAAGATACAGGTAGCCAGGACAAGCTTGACCAGAGGGGCTTTAGGGCCCCAGGCCCAGCAGACTGCAGGCTGGAGAGCCCAACCTCAGGGCAGGAGGGACTAGGGAAACTATAACTTTGAGGGTTTGGAGGTAGAAAAGCTGGGCTGCACCTGCCTGCCAAGACTTGAAGTGCAGGAGGCACAGTGACTGGGCTTCCTCATTTTGTTGCACTTGGTTTGCAGCTGCAGCAGAATATCACCCCTTGTCTCTTTGGTCCTTAAAGGGGCAGGTACCTTTTCCAATGCCAGACAATGGCCCATGCCACTTAATGTGTGATGAAGTCATTGCTTTTCCCTTAAAGCACAGGGCCCTTACACTTGACCTCAATAGTTACTCTCCATTCATTGTTAGGAGCACAATCCTATGCAGTTTTGATTCCACATGTTACAGGAAAGCTAGTTCATTACATGCATTCCAAAGTTTTGACTTATCTCAGGAGCTGAAAAAATGGAAGTGTAAACTGAATATCTGTTCTGAAAAACATCCAGTGTTTTTACCATGAAGTAAGTGGAACTGAAAATTGTGATACTTGAAAGACTGATACTTGATGGCTCTATCCTTAGGAAATGAGAAGTGACTATTTCCACTTGTTTCTCATTTAGGCTATGTCTAAACTTAGAATGTTAGATTGAATTAACTTAAATTGAGCTAAGTAAATCAACCTAATAATGATTTGTTCGAATTCAGTTAATTCGATCTAACATGGCCCAACTAGGAAAACCAATTTGAATTAACATATCCTTGGACAGGACTTGTTAGTTCAAATTAGACAAGAGGCATGGAGGGAGGTGTGGCAGCATGGCACCTGAGAAGGGCCATGCTCCCACCCACTCTCCCACCCTGCTTTGGCCTGCTGAGCCAGCAGGGGGAAAAGCATCCTGGGCTGGACAGTAGCCTGCTGAGCCCGGTGGGGGATGGCTTTCCCACGCAGGGCTCAGGGTGGCCAGGGCATCCCCCCCAGGGCTGGCCAGGCACAGGGAACACAGCCCCACACCCAGCTAGAGCCTACTGGCTGGGCGGAGGAGAGGGACACCCTTGCCTGCCTCCTCGCTGGCTTGCCAGGTGTGGGGAACACAGCCCTGCAGCTGGCTCAAGCCCTGCTGCTAGCTTGCTGGGCTGGGGAAAGCACCACCGCATCCAGTTGCAGAAGCACTCACCGGGCGTGGGGAATGCACCCCAGTGAAGGAGGACTCACTGGGCACAGGGAAAGCACCCCTGTACCTGGCTGCAGGAGCCCTTGCCAGGCTTTCCCTGTGTCTGGCAAGCACTTCTTCAATGGGGCACAGAGGTCCCTTTCCTGCACCCAGTGAGCGCTCCTGCAGCTGGGCACAGGGGTCCCTTCCCTGCATCTGGAAACTGCAGTTCAAGCCGAGTGTGGGGGTGCCTACTTGTGCCCAGCCAGCATTCCTTGAGCTGTGCATAGGGATCCCTTCCCCCTACCCAGCTGACTCTGCAGAGCTGGGCTGGGAGGTTGAACCCCCACCTGCCCAGAGGGCTGAGGCCCTGTCAGCCCTGGGCCAGATGAGGTGGGGGGCTTTTTTTGGGCTGCTTGCCCCAGGCACTGGAGGGCCAGTGCTTCCCTCTAAGAGTACCATTCACCCTTGGAGGAAGGTCAAACTATATTAATTCAAACTAATGGGTAGTTTGAATTATCGTAGGCACATTGGTTTGGCTTGAACTAATGACTTCAAACTAACACTTAGTTCGAACTTAAGGAAAGCTAGTGTAGCCAATTTAATTTAATTATTTGATTATTTAATTATTTGAATTAAATTGTAAGTGCATGCATACGCTTAGACTTTTATTCTATATATAAATAATTCAGTGTGATGGATGTCAACAATGTAATATAATAGGATTAGTATAGAAGTGAGACACTAAGGCTATGTACACATGTACATGGTTAAATCGATTTAACTTAAATCTGTTAAATAAAATCAAAATACAAATCATTAAATTAATTTAAATTAAATAGATTTAACAGGTCCACACCAAAAAAAAACCCCGAAATTGAAATAGCAAGTCCAGACACAGGACTTCTATTTTGATTCAGGAGAGGGGCACCATGGGAGGTGTGGTAACATTGCCCCCTCCCTGGGCCATGCCCCCGGCCAATCCCATAAAAGCAGGAACTGACCTCATCTCCTTGTCCATTCTGGCTAGCAGGAGACTGCAAGGCACAGAGCATGGATGCTCCCCGACTTCTCAGCTATTGCTGTGCTGTTGCTAGACCCTTTGCTTGCCTGCAGGGTGTCCTCCTGCAATGGGATGGTCTGTTCTCAGACCCTGATGGTGCCCAGGCTGTGCCCCAGGCTATTTTACCACTGGGCATCAGAGTAGCCCTAGTTCCCCTTCCCCCTTTTGTGCCTCGTCACTTCTAGGCACAGGAGACCAGCACAGACTGGTGGGAGCGGGTAGTGCTCGGAACCTGGGGTGACAAGCAGTGGCGGAAGAATCTCCGAATGAGCAGGGGGGAATTCAACCACCTGGTTGCGGAACTCACCCCGGTCCTGCGCCGAAAGGACACTGTCATGAAAGCAG
The DNA here is from genome assembly GCA_007922195.1 of Podocnemis expansa. Classification (NCBI taxonomy): domain Eukaryota; kingdom Metazoa; phylum Chordata; order Testudines; family Podocnemididae; genus Podocnemis; species Podocnemis expansa. The sequence goes on from ML681963.1 coordinate 118,545,287, forward strand.
CCATCCATGTCAACAAGAGAGTGGCCATCGCTCTCTGGAAGATGGCTACTCCTGAGTCATACAGGTCCATGGTGCACCTCTTCGGCACAGGGAGGTCCAACACTGGCGACATGCTGTTACAGGTTGCCAGCGCCATCAGCATGATCTTGTTGCCACATCTTGTCACCCAAGGAAAGCGGCAGGACACCATTGCTGGCATGGCCACCCTTGGGTTTCCCAGTTGCGCTGGAATACTGGATGCTATGCACATGCCCACGAGAGCCCCAGAGCACCGAGCAGCCAAGTACCGGAACCAGAAGGGTTACCACATGGTTATCCTGCAGGCCCTTGTGGACCACCGGGGCATCTTTCAAAACTGTTATGTGGGATGGCCAGGGAGGGCGCATGAAGTGAGAGTCCTCCGTAACTCTGGCCTGTACTGGGGCATGGAGGCGGGTACCTTCTTTCCCCCAAAAACATAACTTTCGGTGGAGTTGAGGTGCACATCCTTATTGTCGCTGACACAGCCTATTCCCTCCGCCCATGGCTCATGCACCCGTATACAGGGCCCTTCAATGCCAGTTGGCAGCTTTTCAACTGCCGTGTGAGCCGCTGCTGCCAGATAGTCGAGTGGGCATTCGGCAGGCTGAAGGCGCAATGGAGGTGCCTCCTTACATGCCTCCACCTTGCAGAAGAGACAACCACGGAGGTCATCAGTGCCTGTGTGGCCCTGCATAACTTTTGCTCATTGGTGGCCAGTACCAGCAATCTGCACCTGTGGCCCCAAGGGAGTGAGCATTGCAAAGGGTGACCACAGTTCACGATGCACTGATGAACCTTTTCACCAGTGAGGAACTCTGAGGACCAGGCCTGCCCCGCCACACCGCCCTGTCCCCCATTCTGCCACAGCCAGCCCCCACCCATCCACCCACACCATGAACCACACCCAATGAAAACACTTACATGCACTAATATGCTGTAACAAAACATTTATTTAACATAACATGGGGGGTTGGGGCAAAGAAGGGCTGGGCAGGATAAGGACATGTGAAACTTTGGGGGGAGAACTGGAGGAGGGCCTGAAACTGGGAGATGGGATTGGGGTTTGGGGGACCTGGGGGAGGGCCTCAAACTGGGAGAGGGGATTTGGGTGTGGGGTTGGGAAGTTTGGATGAGAGGGGAGTCCCTATGGGGGGCCTGTTTGGGGGTCCTGGGGTGGCATCCCATGCCCCTGCCCATGGCCATCCTGGGTCCTGGGGCGCCTGTGATGAGGGACATGAGGCTCCCTGTGTGGACCTCCCTCAGCTGATGGGGGGACCGTGTGCACAGCGATGCACTGGAGGCTTGTAGCAACGTTCTGCACCACAGTGTTCAGGGCCTGGAGTGCAGTGCTTTGGCACTCCATTGCCACAGTCTGCTACTCGAGTGCGGTGACCACGTCGTCATCGTGCTGGCTGCATGTTGGAGCAGACAGATGGCAGCATCCTGGCACTGGGCCTGTTGCTTTCTCCAGGCCTGGGCAAAGTCCTGTGCTCGCTGGCCCAGCTCAAGGAGGCTGTTCAGGATTTCATCCTGCATCCAGGAGCCCTTCCTCCTCCATCTCGGGGTGGCTTGCAGGCTCCATGCAGCAGCATGGCAGGCAGCTGGGCGAGCTGCTGGAGGGAAGCACAAAACAGGGTTGGCCCCCCCTGCCTGCTGGCCTTGGCTGTGTGTAGCCTGTCTACAGCAAACACTTCTGCACTGACTGTCAGCAGGATTCTGGATCTGGGTCCTATGGGACACTGCCCCAGAGGCATGCATGGCCTAGCCGTGCCCACAATGGTGAGCTGCAGTCACCCAGGACTTGGTCTGGAGAGTCTCCCGAGGCCACGTGCCAGTGGTGTGGCCTGTATGCTCTCCACCCATGATGTAGCCACATCTTTGTACTGCCACCCCCTGTTGAGCAACCCCTGCCCCACATGGGCCTGTGACTTTGGTGCCACATGTCCCTTGGGCACCATGCCCATGGGGAGGGCCTCCACACCCCCCTGGCCCTGTGCCCTGCCTGGCCCTGTGCTGAGCCCCCCTCAGTGTCTCTGACCTGGGCAGGCTCAGCCCTGCCTGCATGTAGGGGAGAGGAACACACACCAACAGGTGCTCCAGATGTCTGTCTGGATGTCCCTTCCTCAGGCTCTGACTCCACGGGGGCTGGCACCTCTGTATGCCCCTCTTCCTCCTCAGGGGTGGCAATCCCCTCCTCCCGGACAAGGAACAGCTCTGGACTCCCCGGTGCAGCCTCTGGTGGTGGTGCTGTGATGGCTGGCTGGCTGGCGTCACCGACGTCCTGGGACGCCTCTGTGTTGGCGTCACCTCCCTTGGTGGGTGAGCCCCTGGAGGGGCGCTGACCAGAGTTGATGGCCTGAGCTGGGAGACCACTGGGTTCCCCCCCCCCCACCAGGAACTCATGGAGCTCCTCATAAAATGGGTAGGTGGCAGTGCTACCTGCCCCCTGGAGCTGGCATGCCTCCATGGTCTGAGCATGGTCCTGCCAAAGAACCTTGATCTTGTAGCATACCTGCCCCCTCATGTGTGCGTGGCCCTGGGCAGACAGTTCTGCAGCTATGTCAACGTACACATCCTGGTTCCTGTGCCTCACACAGAACTGGGCAAGGATGTCCTGCCTCCTCCATATGTGGAGGAGACAGAGGACCTCTTTGTGTGTCCACACGGGGGTGCAGTGTCTCTCCTGTGTGGCATCTGGGTCACGTGCTGCCATGGTGCCTTTTGGCTGCGAGCACACTGCCTGGCAGGGGCAGGGCACGGCACTTCCTCCTTCCTGGTGCCGTGCACCCTGGGAGCAAAAAGGTCAAATCATGTTAAATCAAAATAAGTTATTTCAAAATAACATGTCCAAATGGTGTTATTTTGAAATAACCATTTTGATTTAACAGATGTTTCGCTTTAAAGTAGGCTTAACCTATTTTGATTCAACTTCTCTTGAATTGAAATGACAGAGCTCATCATTTCAATTCAAAAGGATGTCATGTGGACCTTATATTTTTTAAATCAAAATAACCACCAATTTAAAAGGTACATGTGGAGATACCCTAAGTCAAGTTATTCATAATATATTCTCACCAAAGTCCTGCTGAAGAATTATAATATATTACCTACAACTGTGCTTAAATTTGGGTACTTTTTGTAAACTGTGTAAAAGAGATACTTAATCTTAACAGTTTGTATGATATATAATCCAATGTTTGACGTATAGTTAAGGTTAGGGAACAAATGGTTAATAAATTCTGAGAAGTATATGTGTAATTTATTATATTTGTGTGTGTGCGTGTAAAAAAACGGCTGTTGAATATAGGACTTTGCCATAGCTTTCATTGCTAACTTGGATAAGATTTAAAGAACAACTAGAAATATTTAGAAAATGGCAAACCTGTGCAGTAACCTATAACATACTTTGATTAGCGCTGTTTTCTGAAAAAATATCCCCCTGGAAAGCTCTATAAAAAGCTATGCAAAAATCCTATTACACTAGTGTAACTTAAGTGGCTATATGTTATAGTAACAGGTGATTTATAGATCTGGTGCCATGAATACTGTAGATATGTAGCATGAATCTCTTCTCAGCACAAGGTCACAGCCTAAAACAGAGGTCTTAAATACTACAAAACCAGTATTTTTGTCTTGCATGTATGTTTGAGGAATGGATGCCGTTCACACAAATACCCATTTTGCTAGCAATGATACCTCTGTTCAAAGAAGAATATTTGCTATTGTCTAACGCATCCTATCAAGGAGCAGAAACAATGCCACTTGTTTTAGGTAACCAATCATATTCTATCAAAAACAAAACAGAGACAGTTGAAATGAACAGATCACAAACAACCCACTTGTTCACATAATTTGAAATTTGCTCATGTAAGCTATTTATCGTACAGTTTCTGAAAGGGAATTTCATTAGTATATGTGAAAGTCTCCCTGAATTATTCTCAAGCAGGAAAAAGGGCTAAATTCATTGAATAATCTGTTTGCAATTAATTTAAAAAAAATTAGTCTGACTCTTGGTCTGAGGATTCTGGGTGGCTAATTTTCCTTTTTGCGATGAACTGGATGCTGTAGAGACAGCCTTCTGTGTTGTTGAATCAGAATAAAAGGGTTTGAAAGTACACTAGTAGCACTGATGAAAAATTACATTCATTACATGAAGCATTTTGAAAATGTTTCATTATTTTAAAATAGTCCAATATTTTCTGTTTTTTCAATGGGAATATAAAAATGTAATCCTCAGGTTATTTACCTTTCAGATTTTGGTTTTCTCTGCCTGCAGCTAACATTGTCCACTTTCAGTTGCAAAATGGAAAATGGGGGTTGAAGGGAAATGAGCAAAAATGAAAAAGGCGGAGAAGTTGACAAATTAAGCTTGAAAACAATTACATAAATATGTTTTATTCCTTAGTTGAAAAAATAATTTCTAAAAAAATGGACATTTTGCAGAAAATATTCATTTTTAAAATAAAATAAAATTTTTACAAATACAATTTCAAAAAAAAATTCAGCAAACTTTATTATTCAGGACTTACTTTGTGACAGCTACAATGAGCTGAATGCCCTTAATCCTATTATCAGAGAATCTGTATATGTATATATTGATTCTTCTAGCTCAGTGGTTCTCAACCTTTTGCAAGTTGTGACACACTTAGTGGCATATCGCCACCATTTCCCCGGCTCTCCATGACACACTAACCACTGTGTGGAGACACAGTAATATGCCCCGACATAATAGTTGAAACCACTGTTCTAGATAATATTTCAGATTGGTCCAATTTACAATAAGAAACTTTACAAATATTCATAACTGCTATGTCTGGTTTCCATTCTTTATGAATAAAGCTGTTGTTTACAATGTTCAGAGCTTTTAGATATGTATTCCCCTGTGAATCTTAAAATCTTTGTTTACCAGCATCTCAATGCTCATATATAATTCTATGAACTACTTTTACAGCTACAGTTCTGTAATCTATGGCAAACAGTCTACTTTATTGTGATTGTACACAATAGTAAACTGATTCTGAAAATATACAATAGAATTTGCACCACATATAAGGAATGACATCAGCATTCTCTAAAGAGCTTTGAGTAACATTTGATTTAATGACTGTTGATATCAAAATTTGTTGACAGAATAGTTCTGCTGCTCAAAGGTTTGTCTTTTTTATATAATATAGATAGACTCAAGATTATTTTAAGTTATTTTTAAAACAACAATGTTGATTTAGGGCAAGAATTATATTGGAAATCATTCAAAACTTTTATTTAATCATACTGAAAAAAAGTTTAAAAAGCACATAGCTTCTCAGCATAATGAGTTGCCAACAGGATTAGGTCATTATACTTGAAATTTGTAAAGTTGATAGCTAACTTCCTTTATAAATTATACTTTTGAATCCCAATTAAAAGGAAGTAAACAAAACAGACTACCTCAGTGAAATATTTGCTGACTTGCAGGCCTATGAGAAATGGTCTCTATGGAATTAGTCTCTCACAAGGACCTTTGATGGTCTCCATGTAGTTCTCTGTGGGCAAAATGTTCATCTCAGAAAAACACTGCTAGAGTTGACAGCCTTGTTGTGTTTGCAAGAAGGAACCAGACTTAGGGCATAGGCTGATGCCTATTAAAACTAATAGGAGTCTTTCCATTGATTTCAATAGACATTTGGTCAGGCCCTTAATAACATATTACAAGAAATATTTTTACACACCTAAAGATGGTCATATTGCTGGGACAGCATGGGAAAAACTGTACTATTTGTTACATTGTTGCACTTGTGTGAATTAAGGAGGACCTCACTTTTCAGCAGTGCTAACTGGCACTTTTTAATACAACAAAAATATTCACTGAAGTTTTTAAGAATGGTTTCGTTGTATTACACTGTCCAAACTTCTGCCCTTGATTTGCATGTGTAACTCCAGTGAGAATACCAGAGAACTCCCATGCCTAAATCAAAGGCAGTAGATGACTTTTAAGGTGTTAATCAGCAGAAGAGTCCCATCTTATGTGTACAAGCCCACAGAAGGTTCCTCCCAACTCATTCATCAATAATGGCTGTGGATAAAGGAAAAAAAAAAATTCTGGAGTTGTTTGTTGTGGCCTGCAGACACAAAATGAGGGCTGAAAGTCCTTGTGTCAGTTAGGTAAACCACTCAACATTAATCTTCTCTACTGTTCCTGACAGCTATGGGCCCTGTATGTGTTCAGTTTACTCCCTTTTATACTCATGTAATCCCATGGACTGGTAATGGAGGGCAGAAGAATTCTTAAAACATAAGCTTGTTTTAAATTTATTTAGAAGTTTTAAAAATGTAACCTAGTATCCAGAAATAAGAGATTTCCAGTGAAGTGTAACCCAATTTAACATTTTTAGGTTTGTTTTATTGGAAATATTGATCATCTGAGTGGTCTCTCTTCTTCCTCTTTTTGTTCTGATTCCTGCAGAGATCAACTGAGAGTAGAGGGACCTTATACACTGTTCCACAGTCATCCTGTCCCAAAGTGAAAAAGCACAGAGGAATTTCTCCTTTGCTGTAGCCAAGATTCAAACAATGTAACAGAAGTGGTCTTGCTATGGTCATATTCATGTACCCTTCTTTAAGGAGAATAGTTCTCCTCCTAAGTGGCATACATGTTTCCAGTGTATCAGCAGCTGCATAGCATAACATTTGTGGCTGGACAGTCAGTCGCTTCCTCAAAAGCCATAAGATATATTCCTAACCAGTCTCAGAGTTATACAGTAATTTGGGCTTCACTTTCTCTGCCAGTGTGTTGAGCACCATCTCATATATGTAGTTAGTGGTTTTGCTCAAGCAAATGAAGAAGAAAATTACAAGGAAAAAAGATTAATCAACCTTACACTCTGGTAAGCTGAAAGGATCTTGAGAACCTCCTGTTCTTTGCCCTGTGCTACACAGTTATTGAATCTCCTGAGGGCTGTAAAACCTTGGTCTGATTTCAGTTGTTGAATTTTGTGTGCAGATGCTGGGTGTTACTGGTGGCATGTGGTAGATGGAAGTCAGACTAAGTGATCTGGTGGTCCTTGACAAACTCTGATTCTATCACTATGACATCACAAACTAAGGATTAGCATATAAATTACTTGACCTCATATTTCAGTGTTTGTCTGCATTGTACAGGGAAAAATTTGGTTAAGAATGAAACTAGACTTTGTAGTTCTTTAGGCAAATTGTGGTTACTTGCAGCCCCAGAAAACTTGAAAAATTGTGTTTTCCAGTTTCATGCCTGTACCTGCCCAGGAGGGAAAAAAACTGTTGTGCTCCAGAGGGTCATATTATTGATATGATAATCTTTTTGCTATGAAGACTGACAGTCCATTCAATAACATAAGAGCATTGGAAGTCTCATTCCTTTTCCTTCTCATCTTACATTTTTCTAACAATGAATAAAAAAATGCAGTTTGATGAAAATATACACCCACCTGGAGTTCGCTGTGTGTTACAGGCTTTACCATTGCCATTTTCTCCTAATAATAAAATGGTGCAACATTCTTCAACAGAAAAGGGTAAAATGAAATGAACTTATGTTCACAGAGACTTTTAGAAACATGGAAAATTTTGCAGATCTTCATTAATATGTTAATTCATTTCACCTCTCCAAAAAATAGCAAAAGGTAAAAAATAGATATTTTTCTATTTTGTGGAAATGTGAAGGCTATGCAACAAAGAAAAGCTTTCCACACTCTTTGTAGTTATTTAGAACACTAATTTTCAAGTCACATGTCTTCGTCTCTAAGGAATTTCAGTTCAAGCCATGGACTGGTGGTCAGATAGTATTTGTTTCCTCTTCTCGAGCAGTTAGTATTTTGCCTTGTTGGCATTACTCTTGGAAAAAGAAGATACAAAAACACAAAATGTTCATTTCATTAACTTTAAAAAGAAGTCACTCTGCAGCCAGGAACTTCTTGCTGGCTGAACACAGTCATTGATAAATCTTCAGTAATATTCTGCTTTGCATGGCATGATCTATAGCTCTAATGAATCAAACAACACTCATCCATGTACTTTTGAAATTTGATTTTTCAGAGGTCTGAAAATCAGAGATGAATGTGAATCAGAACCTATAATCCCAACTCTCCTAAACTTTGAGGGGTTTGGTTTTAGAATTCAGACCACAACTTGGATCAAATTTTTTCATTGGGACTTATAACATTGTTGATATGGAACTTTGAAGCCAAATATTACAGAAGATTGCAGAGTTGAAACCTAAGCCTGCCCAAAAGTCTTCTGGAAGTGTACGACACTGAGAACAGCACTTGGGGATGTGTGGTAGGATATAATTTCTGTTTTTCCCTTTCATGAATGAGTAATTACCATTATTTGTTCAAAGAAAGAAAATACTCCAAATCTCAGACAGGAGTTCTTTAGGCCAAATGTTATTCTTGAGCAAATTTTCATGTTTGGATAATTATAACCCCTTGAGAGCTGGGCTTTATAATGGAATTTCTGACATGTCCTTTGCTAGCAGCTACTGCTGCAGTTCATTCCATTCCACTCCGAGATGTGAATTTATTGACTTGAAGAACTTCACTGACAATCTGTTTCATTCTGAAACTTCAAAGTCTAGAAAATTATGGTAATTATATAAAATAATCTTTCTTCATAGAACTGCATAAGAAATGTTCACTATAAAGTAATGAATTCAGATAGAGTTGATTAAATTCATTCAAATGAATTTTCCGTTTTCATTCAAATTTTTGGACAAAAAATACTCTTGTCTCAAAAAAATTTTATTTCTTTTCCCTTGGATTTTCAATGAACTTTTTATTTAAAAACAGGGCAAAGATGTTGGAAAAAAATATAATTTTTCTTCCTTTTCCATTGAATTTTCAATGAACTTTTCACTGTTCTAGGTGTGATAAACTTGATTGAAAGCAATTATATTTATATCCTGACAATGATAATGGTGTTTAGCTCTTATATACAGTAATACTTGTCATCTCAAATCACTGTACAAAAGGAGGGCACCAATTTGCTTTCTGTTTCTGTTTTGCAATATGTTATCCTTGTCTACGGATGCTATCATTCAACTAAAAAGCCACACAAACTTTCCATTAAGCATCAATGATTTTTCTTGGACATGGCTAACAGATGAATAGGAAGACAGGAAAATGGGAAGCAGTTTTGGATGAATCTGGTGCTGCCTTCTGCAAACAACATCACTGAGAAGTGAAGAAGGTGAGTTGGTCTAATCAGTTTTATTATGGTCTCTAATTAATTTACAAAGATTAAAAAAAAGAACTCCTTGCATTAAAACTTGCTTTAATTAGCCCAAAGTAATTGTATCTCAGAGATGGATTCATCATTGTGTGCTTTTACCTGACAACCAGTTTATATAACTTTGTAATGTAAATGGATATCCTACAAAAGTCTCACTTTCTACCCCAAAAGACTGTCATGATTCCCTAAGCTAACATTCTCCCTTTCTGCAGATAATTAATATTTTTCCAAAGCTGCTGGGGGCGAGTTTTGCCCACAGTGGGATTTACAATAACCTCAGGGTGGCTCTAAATGACACCAGCTGGTAACAGCTTCACTAAGTTCAAATGTCACCTGTGCAACAACAGAGGAGAGCAACTCCAACAGGATCCCAGAATCCGTCTTATACTGCTCCTCCAGAGTGGTGCATTGTCATACGAACAATGGAGATAATTAAAAGCCTGTTACCAAATGAGAGTTGCATCAATGATTTAAATTACTAATAGTATTTTAGTACAGAACTTTTTTTTTTGCTTAAGAAAAAATTCTGATTTACAAAGTCTAGCTCTTCAGATTAAAATACATGCCTTTAGTGTGATAAGAATAGTAGTTTGGGTTGTTTTAATTTCCTAAGATGAAATACTCCATCCTGCAATAGAATAAGTTGTGTTTGCAAGATAGGCCCTGGTTCATCAAGAAATTTTAAATTGCCCAGCCATTACACAAATACTTAATGTAAAGCAAATGTTTCTGAATCAGGGCTTTCAGCAACATGAAAACCTGCTCACAAAGAGAAACAGAGATAATGATGAGGATGATGATGATTATAAATAATATTTATGCGAGTGGCTAAAGGCTCACTAAGAATGGGGCCCCATTGTGGTAGGCTCTGTATGAACACAGTCTAGTAGATGATCCACACCCTGAAGAATTTACAGACTAAGAGTATGTCCACACATCTATTTCAAACTAGCACTGGTTATTTCAAAATGAAAGAGATTAGGTCCACACGACATATTCTTATTTCAAAATGATGGGCTCTGTCATTTCAAAATAGCTTAAACCTTCTTTAAAGAAAAAATGGCTATTATTTCGAAATGGTTATTTTGAAATAACGCCATTTGGACGTGCTATTTTGAAATAACCATTATTCTGAAATAACACTTTTGCCTTTCTCCTTCCCAGGGTACCTTCCTTTTAGCCTATATTGGATGGGGGCATGGCTCAGGGAGGGGGCCATGTTGCCACACCTCCCATGGTGCCCCTCTCCTAAAGCAAAATAGCAAGTCCTGTGTTTGGATATGCTATTTTGCTTTAAGCTTTTCCCTTAATTTGAATTAACTTATTTTGAAATAAGAACTTTATTTTGAAATAACATATTTCAAAATAACAATGTATGTGTGGACATAGCCTAAATAGATAAGACAAATACAAGTGGGGAGCAGAGCAGCCAATGGGATGGCAACAAACATCATGTTAGTTCTATGCTGGGTTTTTTGGGTTTTTTTTGAGATGGGTTTGCTTAAGAATGAGACAAGCTAACTGGAAAGAAAAGTGGGGCTTGGAAGGAAAAGCAGTGAATGGTACAAGGCAAGAGAGAAGGTGTAGAATGATGCTAAAGAGACTGTGAAGGAGGGGATGAGGAAGAAGAGGGTTGGAGCAAACAGTCAGCACTGGCAGAGAAAGTCTAGTGAAAAATGTAGAAAGTGTTGTCCAGCGTTGCCTACTTTGGCTTCTTCTGCAGTGCAACTGCTCCTACTGGCTAGAGTATGTGGCTGCTCCACTGTGATATTTCCCCTTGAGGCCATGTGGTGTGGGGAGGGGAGATAGGTCTCAGTTTCTAGTATGTGGTGATTGCCTCTGCAGAGTTCTGGACATATGGTATGTGGGATGGTGTGGCCCTGGCTGGGCCCCATTTTATCTCTTACTCATCTAATATAGCAGTTCTTGCTTTTGGCTCTTTTCTACAGTTGCTCCTTTTGGCTAGAGTTTTTGATACCTTGATAACTTGCTGTTGTGTTTTGATATCTTGACAACAGCACAGCTGGTTCCTTGTCCTACATGGAACTCAGGTAGAATGTAGTGATTTCTTTTGCTTCTGATAAGCACGCTGTGTAACAAAATCAACACTTCCCATAACAATGTCTTACTGAGCTTTGGTGAAAACGTTTGTCATTATGTTGACAGAGAAATCACGTAACTGTAGAAGGGAAAAAAAGTAACAGAAACATCTGTGTAAACATTTGCTATGTTACTTTGGTAAGTTTTAGATTAACACTAAGAAACAGGATTATTATAGACACATCATTAGTAAGGGGGAAAAATCTTTAATGTGAAACCACAGAAAATATGCATTATGAGACACATAAAGCATTTGTCAGAACAGAGGTCTTCCATTATTGAGCTCATCCATAGTGTCTTTGTTAATAAAATGACAGTGAGAAGGCTGCAGGATTTGTTCATATAACAGAATCACAAGCAGCCGTTGTGCAATAAAAATCACTCATAAGTAAAAAATAAATCTTTTTTGTTGCATGACAGTTGACTAATGCACCATGTAGTGTTATATTTAATCCATATATCGCTCCACCCTTACTCCCACAGGGCTGTACAGTGGCCCATACAAACAGGACAAAGGTGCTGCCTCTGCACCAGCTTACAGAGAGGGGTGAAATAGAGCATAAGGAACAGGCCACAAAGGTTTAGCGAACTGCCTCTTTCAAAGTGGGAAGAGTTCTTCACTGCAGTATTGTCTTGGTGCATGTCCACGCTGCCTTGGGCTGTCTCTAACAGGAACAGTCTAACTCATAATGATGTATTGGAATTGTTAGGCAAGGTTTTATAATGAGCTAAATAAACAACAAGTTAATTACAGTAATTCTACGCTAGTGTTACTTCCATAACTACATGGCTGACTAATCTACATGCCATCCATCTAAAATTTGATGTAATATACAGTACAAGCATCAGTGTAAAATAAATTTTCAAGCACTGATAATAGAGAGTGCCATTTTCTCGCCACTGAATACAGTAATAATTATCTTTACTCAGTCCTTTCTAAGATAAAAGTCTTGATGAAATCAGTAGGCTTTTCACCTGGGAAAGACTGAGTAAATTAAACTGAATAAGAATTTATGGGTTTGACTCAATAATAATAATCATTAGTTTCTACTAATGTACTAACTGACTGAAATAGGGCAGAGAACAATAGCAAACTTACTCCAAAGCCATCTGCACAAGAGTAGAAGGACATACAATTTTTCTCTAAGGCCACAAGAATAACTCTATTCTTATAAAAAAAATGCCATGGTCTCTTTAATGTCCAATCAGAGCTGAAGGCACCTAATTTTAATCTGAATGATTTCCATGTATTAAATTAAATGGCATGAAATCTGCCTTGTAAGATTTGATGCTTGATCCACCAAAAGATCTATGCAATATGCTTTCAGGTCCAATAAAAAAAAAGAACCTAGATGCTTGTCCCTAGTGTCTGTTTGTCCAGTTTATAAAGCTATTACCAAACAGGTCAGGACTGAGATAGATTAGCAAAACTGTATGTGGAATTGTGACGGGGCAGGCCGGCCCCGCACTCAGGCGGGCCTATATGCCCGGAAGGGAAGGGAAGCCCCGCCCCTCAGACCCTGCTGGGCATGCTCAAACAGCTGCCCAACTATAAAAGGCTGGGATTCCCCTCAGTTGGGGCCTGACCAGCGGAGGGAGCAGACACAGGCTAGGAGCTCCCGCTCAGACTCTGGTCTAGGTCCTGCCTCAACGGAGCCGAAGCCAGGGACGTCCGTCACGGGGAGAACCGAAGGCAAGGCGGATCAAGGCGCACCTAGCCAGGGCGGATCCGAGGACCCCGACGGGACAAGACCCTTGACCAGGGGGGCGTCTGTAGCCCCTGCGGCCCACCTCTCGGCAGCCAGGTAGGAAGTAGCCCAGGGCGGGGTAAGTCGTGGCGGACACAGGCCGCGTCCGCGCCTCAGTCGGCGCGTTGCGGTGTGGATCCCCGCCAACGGGGCCAGGATTCCCCCGCACACCCCAGGGCCCTGGGCTGGGGTTCAGAGGAGTGGGAGGGCCTGAACCCCCCTACCCGGGCCCCCGGGCCCCAGGGAGCCACGCTGGGCCTACGACTTATTGACTCTGGCCAGTGGGCCGCACTGCCCTGACGCAAGGGCTGAGACTTGCTGACTCTGGCCAGTGGGCCGCACTGCCCTGACGCAAGGGCTGAGACTTGCTGACTCCGGCCAGTGGGCCGCACTGCCCTGGCGCAAGGGCTGAGACTTGCTGACTCTGGCCAGTGGGCCGCACTGCCCTGACGCAAGGGCTGAGACTTGCTGACTCTGGCCAGTGGGCCGCACTGCCCTGACGCCAGGGCTGGGACTTGCTGACTCTGGCCAGTGGGCCGCACTGCCCTGACGCCAGGGCTGGGACTTATTGACTCCGGCCAGTGGGCCGCACTGCCCTGACGCAAGGGCTGAGACTTCTTGACCCAGGCATTGAACCCTAACGCCTTGCCCGGGTGGCACGCGGAGCTCAACCACTCCGCGACACGTGGTGGAGAATGCGGGCAACCGATCGGGCCCCGGCGCAGGGGCCATAGAAAAGGGGGTATACCCCACCCGGGACGTGGTAGCGTCTGCGGGTCATTTTTTTTTGAGTTTGTTCTGTTTTCTGTGTCTTGCTCATCTTGCAAGGGACAATGGATACTGACAAGATCCTGAAGTGGCTGTTGGAGAGCCAGCAACAGCAACAGCAGCAGCAACAGCAACAGTATGCCCAACTGCTCCAGCAGGTGACCTCCCAACAGCAAGCGCAAGCCTCCCGGCAACAGGAGCAGATGCAGCTGTTCATGAGGGAGTTAGCGGCCCAACAACAGGCCCACCAGGAGCGGCTGGTCCAGCAGATGGGGGCGTCGTTGAAAGCCCCCGCCCCTATAAGTCCAGGGGTCGGGGCTGCAGTGACAGAGGGAAGTAGGACCCATCTACCCTTACAACTGACCAAGATGGGCCCGGGGGATGACCCGGAGGCCTTCTTGGTAACATTCGAGCGGGTGGCCACAATGGCACGGTGGGCCCCCGAACACTGGGCTACCCTGTTGGCACCATACCTGACGGGCTCGGCGCAGTTGGCGTATCGAAACCTGGATCCCCGGGACGCCGCGGTGTACGAGAAAGTCAAGGAAGCAATCCTGGACCAGATGGGGGTGGATTCCGAGGCCTATCGCCAACGTTTGCGGGGCACCAGGTACCCGGCCGGGACCCGCCCCCGGGCCATGGCACAGAAGATCAAAGACGCCTGTTGGCGGTGGTTGGAGCCAGAAAGACGGTCGGGGCCAGAGGTGGCGGAACTGGTGGCCCTCGAACAGTTTATATGAGAGCTGCCCGACGGGTCGAAGGAGTGGGTCCAGCGGCACCGCCCGAAGTCCCTAGCGGAGGCGGTTTCCCTGGCAGGAGACTATATGGCCGCCGACACACCAGAGCCCCGCCCGCGGAGACAACCCGACACACAAAAAGGGGAGTGGAAAAAAGGGTTGGACCCTCCCCGAGCCAAGGTAGGGGAAGCATCCAGGCCCCTCGGCCAGGGCCCCCCCCGATCCAGTGAGGGAGTTCGGAGGCCACAGCTAGACGGGACAGGAAGCCGCCGGACGGAGGGCGGTCCCCCTTCCGGAGGGGCCCCGCATACCTTTGACCGGGGCCACTGTTGGGAGTGCGGAGAAGTAGGCCACTACCGACGAGAATGCCCCTACATGGAGTGTGAGTACGCGCAGGTGGGTGTGGTGGGACACCGGGCCCGGAAACGGACTGTCCCAAAGATGGTAATCTCCGTGACTGTGGAGGATGCACAAGGCCTGGCCCTGATCGACTCGGGCTGCAGCCAAACGCTCATTAGGGAGGGCATGGTACCGGACCTAGAGGTGGCAGGGCCGACGATCCAGCTCCAGTGCATTCATGGGGATACCCGTGCCTATCCAACTGCCTGCGTCCGGCTAAGGGTCGGACAACAGACGGCCCGACTCCAGGTCGGCGTGGTCCCGAGGTTGGCTTACCCGGTGGTGTTGGGCCGGGACTGGCCCGGGTTTGACGAGGTCCTGAGGAGAGAGGGCCCAAACCCGGGTGACGCAGCCCCAACGAGCCGCCGCGATGTAGGGATGTTAGGACGCCAGGGGCCCACAGAGCCGGGAGCCAAGGCGCCGAGGCGTACAGAAAAGCCCCAGGGCTCCGACAGACCACTCGAGGGGGCCCTGCAGCAAGCACAAGGCGAACTGGAGAGAGATGGGGACTTCCTCCGTGACCAGCGGGAGGACCCGACGTTAAAACATGCCTGGGAGCAGGCTGCCGATCCCGGCGTGGAGACCTCCAACGACCGGGCCCGGCCCCAGGGGCCCCGCTTTGAAATCAGGGAGGACCGGCTATACCGGGTGACGTATGATCCCCAGACGCAGGAAGCCATCTACCATCATCTGTTGGTACCCCGGTGCCTCCGGCGAGATGTCCTACACCTGGCCCACGATATCCCCTGGGCCGGGCACCTGGGGCGAGAAAAGACCCTCCAGAGGGTGGGGCAGCGGTTCTACTGGCCGGGACTCCATAGGGAAGTACGGGACTTTTGCGCGTCCTGCCCGGAGTGTCAAAAGTCCGGACCTGCAGGGGTTCCACGGGCCCCCCTCGTCCCGATGCCAGTCGTAGGGGTACCCTTCGAACGGATGGGCATGGACCTGGTGGGCCCACTGGAACAGAGTAAGACGAGAAACCGCTATATCCTAGTGATGGTGGATTACGCGACTAGATATCCGGAGGCTGTGCCCCTCCGCACAGCAACAGCGGCAAACATCGCCGGCGAATTGTTGAAAGTTTTCTCCCGGGTAGGGATCCCGAAAGAAATTCTGACCGATCAAGGTACAAACGTCTCCTCAAAGCTAATCGGAGAGCTGTGTAGGCTGATGGGGATAAGATCGCTCAGGACCGCCGTGTACCACCCCCAAACAGACGGCCTGGTGGAGCGGTTTAATGGCACCTTAAAAGCCATGTTACGGAAGTTTGTACGAGAAGACCCCCAGCACTGGGATGAGATTACCGGCCCTTCTCTTCGCTATAAGGGAAGTCCCGCAGGCCTCCACTGGGTTCTCCCCGTTTGAATTGCTATACGGGTGAAAGCCTAGAGGGATATTGGACCTCCTACGAGAAGACTGGGAGACCCAGGAGACTCGAGTCCAAGGCACGGTACAGTACATAATCAAGCTACGAGAGCGGCTACGGGACCTGGGAACTTTCGCCCAGGAAAATTTAAAAAGGGCCCAAGATACACAGATGCGCCAATACGACCGGGGAACGAAGACCCGGGTGTTCCAACCTGGGGACCGGGTATTGCTACTCCTCCCCTCAAGTGAGTCAAAGCTACTGGCCAAGTGGCAAGGCCCATTTGAGGTGACCTGGCGGGTTGGCCCGGTTGACTACGAAATCCGGATGCCAGGACGCCGGAAAGAAGCCCGGGTTTATCATGTGAACTTGTTAAAGCAGTGGCGAGAGAGGGAGGCCATGTGGGTAGCCCCGCCCACACCAGAGCCTGATTTTGGACCCTCGACCGACGAGACGCGGGACGCCGGGACCCCAACAGTGGGGGATGGGCTGACCCCCGAACAGGAGGGTCGACTCCGGGAGCTCCTGGGTCGGTTTCCCGACGTCTTGTCGACCCAGCCAGGGAGGACCCCGCTGACAAGTCATCACATCGCGACCCGGCCCGGGCAGAAGGTGAGGGACAACCCCCGGTCGTTGCCACGAAAGATGTGGGCCATGGTGAGACAAGAGTTGGACAAAATGCTGGAGATGGGGGTCGTAGAGGAGTCCAGGAGTGAGTGGCGAAGCCCGATCGTCCTGGTCCCCAAACCGGATGGCAGCACGCGTTTCTGCATAGATTTCCGGAGGGTCAATGCGATTTCCAAATTCGACGCTTACCCGATGCCTCGGGTAGACGAGCTACTAGAACGACTGGGCTCGGCACGGTACCTGTCTACATTGGATCTGACCAAGGGGTATTGGCAGATCCCCCTCACCCCGACATCGCGCCCGAAAACAGCCTTCTCTACCCCGTTTGGCCTCTATCAGTTCATCACGATGCCCTTCGGGCTACACGGAGCCGCTGCCACCTTCCAAAGACTGATGAACAAGATGTTGCAACCCCATGAGGCCTATGCCGCGGCCTACATCGATGATATTGTGATTTACAGTAGCAATTGGGACGACCATCTGCAGCATCTTAATCGGGTCCTGACGGCGCTCCGACAAGCCCAACTCACGGTAAACCCCGCTAAGTGCCACTTGGGGCAACGGGAGGTAACCTACCTGGGGTACATCGTTGGAGGGGGGACGCTGCGGCCATTGATCGGGAAAGTTCAAGCCCTAGCACAGACGCAACGGCCAAGAACTAAAAGACAGGTACGCCAGTTTTTAGGGCTGGCGAGTTATTATCGCCGCTTCGTACCCGAGTTCGCGACCCTCGCGGCCCCGCTGTCAGACCTGACCAGGAACGCGGCCCCCAAGAAGGTTCAATGGACCGATCAAACAGAGCGGGCGTTCCAGGCGTTGAAACGCAGCCTGATGCGAGAGCCGGTGCTCGCGCACCCGGACTTCAGCAAGGCCTTCATATTACAAACGGACGCCTCAGAGGTAGGCCTGGGGGCCGTGTTGTCTCAAGAGATTGAGGGGGACGAACACCCCGTGTTATATATAAGCAGGAAGCTGTTTCCTAGGGAGACACGCTATTCGACGATTGAAAAGGAAGCCTTGGCTGCACGATGGGCCATAGATGCGCTTCGCTATTACTTGTTAGGATCTACATTCACCTTAGTGACTGACCACGCACCCCTGAGGTGGCTGCAGTCCATGAAAGATACGAACCCTCGGCTAATGAGATGGTACCTGGCCCTCCAACCCTATAACTTCACAGTGGCACACCGACCAGGTACCAAACATAAGAACGCAGACTTCTTCTCTAGAATAGGAGAGGAGGAGAGCATAGAGACTGCCCCTGTAGGAGCCGTCATAAAGGGGGGGGGTGTGTGACGGGGCAGGCCGGCCCCGCACTCAGGCGGGCCTATATGCCCAGAAGGGAAGGGAAGCCCCGCCCCTCAGACCCTGCTGGGCATGCTCAA
>ML681963.1:118568674-118655245 GCA_007922195.1 Podocnemis expansa
GACTTATTGACTCCGGCCAGTGGGCCGCACTGCCCTGACGCAAGGGCTGAGACTTCTTGACCCGGGCATTGAACCCTAACGCCTTGCCCGGGTGGCACGCGGAGCTCAACCACTCCGCGACAGGAATCATTGCAGAATCTGATCTCTAATCATTTTTCTACTTGCCTCACCTTCATAAATACTACATTTTTAAGGTGCAAAATTCAAAACTCATGAAAGGAAATATTTTTCCACACAATGTTTTGTTAAAATTTGAAACTCATTGTTTAAGGAAGTAATTGAGGGCGAGAAAACAGTAGGAAACCTAATGTTGGAGCAGATTATCCCACATCTGCATACTAAGAGTGGTCTTACACTTTCCTCTGAAGTATTAGAAACTAGCCAGTCAGAGACAGATATTGGACCAGCTGGAGCATGTCCCAGATACAGAATGGCAATTTGTGTTGTTCTGATTAAGGAGTTTTTACATAAGAATACAGAAAAGTACTAATGGGAGCTGTACATTCTACTCTGTATTTGTCACTGTAGAAACAGCCACCTTCAGCATGTAGCAGTTAATGGGAGTGAGAGAAAATAGCATTAATTTTTTACTTTTATGTATTGTGTGTGTGGTGTGTGTGTGTGTGTGTGTGTGTGTGTGTGTGTGTGTGTGTGTGTGTTATTTTGCTGTGGCACCAAAACAATGAAAACAATTTTCAGGGAAATGTGCATAAAGGCTTAAAAAATAAAAAGCTACTACATAAACTAGAGAGGCAAATGTACAAAATCATCTTTTAAAGTAGCCAGACAGAAAATACCACAAATTATTGGAATGCTCTTAGGAATTTTCTGAGTTTTTTGAGGAGAGATGCTGTAGTCTGCTGGGAATTATAGTTGGGTAGTGTACAATTTTCTGCAGAATTGTCCATTTGATAAAGCTGTTTCAAAAGTGATAAAAAATGTAAACAGTACTAAATATTGTCTTCTGGGCAGTGAGTAGCATGGAAAGGGTTTTAGAATCAAGTGGGAGAGGAGAGCTGTGTCTGTTGAGAAGCCTCTGTTTATGCTAGTCTGGTGCTCTTTCACAGCTGAAGGGCACAGGGCTATTAGAATATTTGCTATCTTTTCTCTTTAATCCACACAATATTAGGGTCTCCTTGAAGGTAGTGAGCATAAAGCAAAGAGATCTATGACATGTTGTTGGATAGAGCTCTTGAAAAATGTACAATTAGTTGAAGATTTATTAATAATCAAAAAAAAAACCAAACCAAAAAAATGAAAAAACCCAGCCATCCCCTAAGCCCATTAACAAACACTAAGCAGAACTGAAGAACCTACAGTTAGGTTTTTTGTATTCTTTTTTGCCTTCACCTTCACCAACAGGCCATGCATTATTCTAATTTGTCTCTGGAAAAGCTGAGCTTTATATGCTAACAGGCTGCCAGAGATGTCCTTGGCATAGCACGTTCTCCCTTGGGGTAGAGAAAAGGGGCACTTAATGAGCCTTTTTCAAAGTCCCAATCTTTGGTGCCCTTCTAAACATAAGACAATAGGTTGAGTTCATTTTGAGTCTCAGAGCAAGAGATTTTAAAGTAAGTGCAATTGCTTACATGCATGAAACCCAGCTGTGTTTCCCAGCCAATGAAATAGATGCGTGCACATGCCATTTTCAAATCTGTCAGGTTTATATGTGCCTAAGTATGTGCCTAAGGTTTATATGTGCCTAAGTATACACCTAGTGTATCTCTAACAATGGCGTTCAGGGGCACAAACAAGACTCTAATTACAAACTGCTGAGTTTGAGAGCAGTGTCTGTAGAGTGTAAGTCAGGTCCAAAATCCTCATCAGTGATGTAATCCTGTTGAGCTCAGTATTGTTACTCCATGTGATACCAGTAATGGAGGATAGAATTTGGTGCTCAGTTTTTTGTTGTGTGAGTTGTGGGTGATGCTCAGTAGCAACTAAGGTGAAATCCATCTTTAATTAACTGGAAGGAGCTGTTATTCTGAAAGAAGACACACCCTGCATTGAAAGAGAAGGGGCAGTAGAAGAGATGCAAGTAACTGAGTAGTAGTTAGCATCTTAGTGCTCAGAGGAGCAAGCAATTCAGAGCAAGCATTTCATCATCTTGCTGTGAGGAGACAAAGAATTTGTAGCTAATCTAACATAACCATGCATTTCCACCTATGGGTAAAATCACTATTGCTTTGGGATTTCTGTCAAAATTATCTTTAAAGAGAACAACGGGGCTATGTTTACACTTAGAAAGTTAGTTTGAATTAACTGAATTCAAACTTATTAATTCAAATTAATAATTATTAGTTTGAATTCACAGCTGCATTGGGTTAATTTGAACTAGAGTTTGAATTAACCATCACTCCAAAGCGTCTGAAGCTCATGCAATAAATAAATCTGTTAACTTAAGCATCCAGCGTATACATAACCTGACTTAACCAGGCTTAAGTCAACTTAAGCCAACGGTTCCCAACCTTTTCTTTTATACAGACCACTGCATCATCAGCAAAAGCTTCTGCAGACCACCATGTAAGCAAGTTGTTTTAAACATAGCCTATGGGTGACAAGAGTCAAGCTTATATCTCAAGGGGTATTACAAATGCAGCTGTCTACTATACTAATTGGCTATGTGTGTGATGTGATATAAAGTTCACCATATGAAGGCTATTATGATGTCAGAGGTGTCTCATCCAATTGCTCCCAAGGATTGCTTCCAAGGAGAGAGGAAGGGAGCAATTGGTTGAGTCACCTCTGACATCACAATGGCCCATCATGTGGAACACCCACCCACCCCTTCTCTGCCCTCATCTCCTGCTCATGCCCCTCTTCACCACCCCACCTCCTGTCCCTGCCCCCCACCTCCTGCCACCAACCATCCTTTCTCTGCCTCTATTTGCTGCCCAAGGCCCCCTACTCTATCCCTCCCCTTCACTGCCCCCATCTCCTTCCCCTGCCCCCAGCCACTCCTTCAACACCCCCATTGCCTGCCCCTGCTCCATTGTTCCTCATCCCTCCCTCCACATCCCGTGCCCTCATCCTTCCCCCATGCCCCCACCCCCAACACCTTCCACCTCCTGTCCTTACTGCATTGTTCTTCATCTTCCCCCATACCCCCCAGCCCCTGTCTATGTCCCCATTCACCACCCCAGATCCTGCCCCTGCCCCCCCGCCACCACCCACCCCTTCTCTACCCCCATCTGTTTCCCATTGCCCCCTTCACCACCCTGGCACATCCTGGCTATAGCCCTCCCCTTCACTGCCCCCACCTCCTGCCCCTGCTCCATTGTTCCTCCTTCCCCCCTCCATGTCCTTTGCCCCCATCCTTTTCCCCATGTCCCCACCCCACACCCTTCACCTTCTCTTCTGCCACACCCCTACCCCATCCTTCCTTATCCCTCCAATGCATATGGTACTGACAAGTGGCTGCACCCCACTTCCTGCCCCCACCCATCCCTTCTCTGTCCCCATCTGCTGCTCCTGCCCCCTTTCACAGCTTTCAGCTGTTTCCAGTTTTTCACACTGACTCTTCAGACAATTTTATATGGTGCTCACTCGGGG
Organism: Podocnemis expansa; assembly: GCA_007922195.1. Lineage (NCBI taxonomy): Eukaryota > Metazoa > Chordata > Testudines > Podocnemididae > Podocnemis > Podocnemis expansa. The sequence goes on from ML681963.1 coordinate 118,572,227, forward strand.
AAGAAACCATGTTTTCCCCCATCATTTTTGACAGGTTACAGCTAGTTTCTAATAATTCACTATGCTCACTCACATTTTACACTCATCACTGTATATTTTCTTACAGTAATTATCTTCTTTTCTCTCCACAGACCACCTGCAGTACCCTTGCAGACCACCAGTGGTCCATGGACTGCAGGTTGAGAACCACTCACTTAAGCAACTCCAAGGGCACATTTGGAGTTCATTAAGTCGACTTAAGCACTTGCTTATGTTGACTTAATAACTCTAACCCTTTAAGTCAAATTTAAGGGTTAAGTTGGCTTTATCAAGTCGACTTAACAAAATGTGGCCATTAAAGTTGATGTAATAAAGTCGACTTAAGGCAGGAGAGCCATTTAAGTTGACTTTATAAAGTCGACTTAAGCCAGTGGACCCACTCAATGTTCCCTCTAAGCTGCGCTGGCGCGCTGCAGCGCAGCCCGCCGCAGCCGCCGGTGCAGGGAAGGCAGCCGGCAGCACACTGCTGGCAGCCAGAGGCCCTCCATAGAGCTCCTCTGGGGCTGGGAGTTTTGAAAACTCCTGCCCAGAGAAGCTCTAAAAGAGCATGCCCAGAAAATCTGGGCATGCTCCATAGAGCTTCTCTGGCCCCAGGAGCTGTGGCTGGGCCATGCGTCTCCAGCCACAAGGTAAGTTTGTGGGGGTGGGGAGGCTGCTGGGGAGCTGGGAGTGGGCCGGGGGGGGCGGGGGCGGCCAGGAGCAGGCCCGCAGGGGTGGGGGGGCTGCCGGGAGCAGGGGCGGGGGGGCTGCAGGGGGCAGCTGGAAGCAGGGGGCAGGGGGACGGCCGGGAGCAGGGGTGGGGGGGGTTGCTGGGAGCAGGGGGGGCTGCTGGGAGCGGGCCATGGGGGTGGGGGGCAGGAGTGGGCCCACGGGGGGGGTAGTGCAGCAAGCAGGGGGGGCGCAGTGCAGCGAGCAACATGAGTTGCTCAGCTGCCACCATCTCTTAGAGGGAACATTGGACCCATTTAAAGTTGACTTTATTGAGTCAACTTTAAATGGGTCCCCTGGCTTCAGTTGACTTTGTAAAGTCAACTTAAACAAATGGGGCCTAAATTGATTTAATAAGGTTCACTTTAAGTTGACCTTATTAAGTTGACTTACTGAGCCCTCTAGTGTAGACATAACCATAGCTATGTATATAAAAAGCTGTAGTTTTGCAAAATATTAATAAAAGCATTATAAACTTACCCCGTCTGAGGTGGTGGGGTGAAATGATTTTTTGAAAGAATTCTGCAGTATTAGGGTGTGTCTTTTCTAATGGTGACAAATTTGCTGCCATCAGATTGATTCTAAAGGATCAGTTGAGTGGAAGTGGAAACCTGCTCAGTGATCTGGAAAATGACTTAATAAATCCATCCCCAGAAAAAGAGTAATGCTGTGGCAATGGGAAGGCATTTCTTGGTGGCACAATGTGGTGGGGATGCCACATTCATTAGAATTTGGGAAGTTGATGGGGAAGTTGCAGTAAGTATACATTAGTTGGTGGACATGTATCATTGGTAGGTGGCCTGCGTTCCTCTGGTGATATGAATACCACAGTTTGGAAACTGCTGAAGTCTGACATCCTATATAACACAGGCCAGAGAATTTTTCCCAAAATAATTCCTAAATCATATTCTTTGAAAAAATGTCTAGTCTTGATTTTAAAAATTGTTATTGATGAAGAATCAGTCAATAACCTTGCTAATCATTCCAGTGATTAATTACTTTCACTGTTAAAATTTTATTTCCAATTTGAATTAGTTTAGCTTCAGCTCCCAGTCACTGGGTCATATTATACATTCCTCTCCAAGATTGAAGAGCCCAAGATTAAATATTTGTTCTTCATGCAGCTATTTATAAAATATAATCAAATGAATCCATAAACCTTCTCTTTGTTAAAATGAGTAGGCTGAGCCGTTTGAGTGTATCATTATAAGACAGGTTTTCTAACCCTTTAATTATTGTCATGGCTTTCCTCAGAACCCTCTCCATCTGCATCCTTCCTGTGTCCCTAGCCCTGTGTTCCTGGCTTTGAGCGGTACATTCACAGCACAGCTTAAGCATCATTATGTTAATGGTGTATGTAAAAGTACAGTTACTTTATGTGATTTGACATTCATGCGGGTGATCCTGAAAAGAGTGTCCTCATTCTGTGTGTGTGACACTTTCATGCATGCATGAGTGGCTTAAAATTTGACTTTCTCTGTACCCTGAAAGGGGGCTTTTTTCCTATTACCAGTTATTTTGACTCCTAAGGTTCTAAACTTGCTCATGTCCCCCAGTTACAGGAACCTTATACAGGAACATGAATAATGTCAGATGAAGGGCAAGACACCCAGAAAAAATAAAACTAACTTTGCACCTAAATTAATGGCAAGCATCACCCAAGAACTGGCAAGAACCATTTTCTGTTCCTTCATCTATTGTGACCAGAAGTGCTGTGTGATTCTTTTGTGACATTGCAGAAGGAAGAAATGGACTCTGGTGTGGTTTGCAGGTGGTAGCTGAACTCTTCTTTCTCACTGAAATGCCACAATGTGCAATATGTATTATACCCTCTATATCCTCAGACTGAAGATTTATGTTTTGATCTAACAGTAACCAGACCCTTGTTTGAGGTGGTTACAAAATTGGACAGCTGGGAAAGCTTTGCATAAAATGTAGGATATTAATAATTTGATCAAACACACCTGCAAATTAAAGAAGATACCATATGGTAAACAGATCAGTACATAATTTTATTAACTTGTCTTCAACCTAATCATCTGTTGCATTCTAGAAGAGAATTTATTTAGCTGCTTTGTTCTTGATTTGGAAGGCTGTTTTATAGGAATGGTAACGTTTTACTAGGGAACTAGACTAGTGCTTAAACAGAGACTGTTGGCATGCTTTCTGTTTTGCTATTCCTGATTAGGAAGGGTCGTTTTGTAGCTAAGGCAATAGACGAGGAATTGGAAGACCTGGATTTAATTCTAGGCTTTGCAAAAGAATTCCTGTGTGACTTTGGGAAATCACTTTTTCTGTGCTTTAGTTCCCAATGGTTAGAGTATTAACCTAGGATGTTGAAGAGCTGGTTTCAATTCTCCCTCTTCCCCTCAGAAGCAGAGAAGGAGAAAGGATTTGAACAGGTAGGAGGTCTTGCTATACAGACATGCTTTCACTATTGAACTATAGAATCTCTCCTATTACATTTTATTGGATAAATAGTCATTGGAGTCAGGGTAGCGGGCCTCTCTAAGTATTTATACGCTCTTCAACAGGGGAGACTGAGGACTCTTCATATCGTACTATCCCATAGCCTAATGGTTTGAGCACTTTCCCAAGAGGGGGAGACCCTTGTTCCAATTCTTTTTCCCCTCTGTTTGAGCGATGAATTGACCTTGGGTCTCCTAGATTGTAAAAGTGTTAACTGCTGGAATAAAAGAGATAAGCTGGGAGGCACCATGGCTGGCCTAGGGGTTTTTGGCATCCTAGGCAAACTATAACTTTGGTGCCCCTACCATCCTAATCAGTATAGGAAAAAAATGAGAAAGTTTAGAATGAACATATTAATATATGTTTTTAAAATAGAGAAAAATATTCATATCCAGCTAATTGGGTGCACCTTAAAGCTTGGTGCCTTAGGCAATTGCTTAGTTTACATGTATGATTGGACCAGCCCTGGGAGGTACTACTATCACCTCCTTTGGCCATTGCCATGTGGGGAGGCAGGCACTTAAGTCCTTCATGCAAGAATCAGCTTAGGCTCTTACGTGGCTGTGACAGGCTGCTACCTGGATTCAGTCAGGGGTGCTGCTGTGACCCCCTGATTCCCAGTCCTAAAATGTGATTCACTCCCGCTTTGCCAAATGACCACTTACTCCTTAGTCAGTCCACTCTGGCCTCTGGCATGTACTCAGTCCCAAGCAGTGGGTGTGTGCCCTCTGGCTATTTGAGGGATGGTCCCCAAGCAAGCACTGCCAGCCCCAATTATCACACCAGGAGCCACTGTCTACAGTGATTTGGGCCCACTCCCAATTGCCATACATTCTAGTCCATCCATTTAACAAAGAAATGGATTGTGCCCAGCCTTCTTCACTCACACCCTATAAAGATCATACAGCTTTAGATAAAACAACTTCAAGTTTATTTATTAGATTATAATTCTAAGTGAGAATATGGCCAATCATGGCAGAATCACAGTATAAATGAGTCAGGAGAGACCACAAGGAAACAAAAGGTAAAATACACATTCTAACCTAATAGGTCTACTTAAACTGACCTCAAAGTCCAAGTTGATGCTCAAAGTGTTTGGCTGTCAGATGCTTGTATGTCTAGTCTCTGCACGTGGTGAGGCAGGACCCAGATCTTGCTTGGAGATGTTTCAAGATGAAGAGTCCCACGCCATAAGCCCCAAATCTTTCCAAGTGTCTTTCTTTGTTTCCAGTCCCTCTCACCCCTCCCCTTCCAGGAAGAGTTGATCCCTTTGTCCCAGTCTGAGCCACCTCAATTAGTATATCTTTGCTGCCTCCCCCAGGTGCTAGCTTGCTCAATGCTCCTGGGAAGGAGCTCTGTCTGTCTTCCACCTCCCTGAGCCATGCTACACATCTGTACACATGCATGAGGCTGCAGGAAACATTTCATCATTGTAATTATGTAGAATAGGCTATGAGCATCCATAAAGAAATCTTGCACGGCATAACTGGCATAAACACATACAATCCCAGTGTTTAAGTTAACAGAAAAATCACACAGATGTGCATCCTGTGACAGCAGCCTGATTCAAGAGAGGGATTCCCATACGGGCATTGCCAGTAAAGATAAGAGCTTCCCTGCACCCCAAACTCAGGCACTTAGCTCCGTGAATTCAGACATATTCCTTTCCTCTGTATCTCCCATCAGATGCATAGGAGGCTCCTAACTAGGATGCTGGCTTTTGTGGCTCAGATTTTAAGGTACCCATCTCTCCCTGTGCATTGCTTTGTGGCTCACATTGCTTTTTATATTGATTTTTCTAGGTACCTAAAAGTTGGTGTTGAAATGCTTATCATTGAAAGCTATGTCCCTTTGCAGATGCAGGCCACCTTACCTAGCATAATGCGAACCCAATCTTGGCTGCAATCTTGAGTTGCTAGTGTGACACAAATATACTTTTATATTTTCATTTCTGTCCTGCATCCAATCCAGTTAAAGAAATCACATCCAAAATAAGTTTGCAATCCTGCAGACTGAGCTGATGGAGGTAATCAAACAAAAATAGAATTATGCCATATGATGGCAAAAGAGCTAATGTGATTTAGGATTTGTTGAGTCTCTTCCTCCACTGTGTTCAAATCTGGGCACTTCAGAATTTGGAGAAGAAAAAACTAACATGATTAAAGGTGCAGATGGCTTGATGTAAAGCTTATTGAAGGCAATTTGAGGCTTTCCCTGACTTCAGAGGGCATTGGATGAGGTCTTCAAAAACCTAAATGTGCACCTTCTTCTTCTATAGCATCTCCATACCAGGAAGCTTGCAACCACTGTAGTTCATTATGTACATTCCTCTTCTAATTTCTTTGTGGATGTACACTCCTTTTGGTCCACCTAGGATTCAACATCATCTGTCCACGAAAATGTATAGTTAGGTCACAAAGCAGCCAAAGGGATATAGATGAGAACTACAAAATAGAAGAGGATATAAACACAGAGATGGGAGAGAATTTCTGAGCATGGTCCAAGACCATTTAACTAGAAGTAATGGGATATAGTTAAGCAAAGGAAATTTTGAAGTGAAAATTAGGAAAAATGTCTATCACTGCAAACCATTAGACTTAAATAGTATTCCAAAGGAAGTAAAAGAAGGAAGACATATCACTCAAATCATTCTATAAATTTTGGACAGGGCATACCACTAAAGAATGTACAGTAGAAAATTCTATTAGTTTATTATCTGAGCAGCTAGTCCATGCTTGTTGTCCTAATAGAATATGAAAAGAAATGAGGCAATGGCGAAATAAAACCAGAAGACCACAAAAGCATATATAAATAAGGTTTATGCCATCAAAAACTAACAAATCTATAAATAATTTTTACTGTATTTTACACACACACACACACACACACACGATGTTAAAGTAGTGTACTGAGGGCATGATCCAAAGCTCAATATAGTCCACAGAAGTCTTTCCACTGAGCTGAAGGGGACTTGGATCAGGCCCTAAGCTACTAAACCATGTTTAGGGCTCATCCATCTCAGTTTCCTTGAAAAGCTATATGTCCAGTTGTTTTTTTCAGACATACATACACAACTTGGACTGGTCAAAATCCTGACGTCCTTATTAGAGCAAAACTCCCATTAAGTCAATGTCTGTGTCCAAAGTTTGTGTGTAGAATTCAGCTCAAAGTTTTTTCCCCCTTTTTTCTTTTTAAACCTGTGTAATAGTTCTTAAATGCTTGGCCAAACATCTACAGTTTTTATAAAAGTTCAAAAGTTCTAAAGGTTTCCATAAGCCTCTGATTTTCTACAAATCCTCACATCTTCGACTGACATGAGATAAATCAGAACAACACAATGCATTTATAAATACACAGCTCTCTATTTTTCTCTGAAAGTGTTTCAGCCTTCTGGCCTTTTATGTGCTCATAACAGTCACCTGTTTTTCTTTCTTATTTCTCTATGGCTTGTATAAACATTACACTTAATTCCCTTTGCAAGCGGGTTTGAAAAGCCTTTTATCGTCACATGTTTGTGTCAGTTTAAAGTCTATTTTCTTCTTGTCTTTCATGTGGTTAGGCATGGCTGGTTGGTAACAGTACAGCTTCATGTATCTTTGAGACATTACTGGTGGCATTCTACCAATTCTATTTATATGGGGTAAATTCTGCAGTTATTGTGTTCCATTCACAGACCAAAGCACGTAGTTTGAAAACTTCAGGCAGTTTCGCTTTAGGAAATGGAGAGCTAAACTCCTGATAGTTTGGTGAACTGTTTCTTCCCCCTACTGGTGAATTTCTGTTTAATCAAATATACATATTCGTAGCTGATACGGGGCAGCATTTGGTCAATGGTATCATTTTTCTTAGATTTCCAGTGTCAACTCCCACACTGTAGCAGTAAAGTCTGCACCAGTGGGCTTCAATATTAGTAGGATTTCAGTAGCAGTGCCTTACTCATAATACCAATCTATGAAAGCCCAAAAGTTCAAAATTAACTCCTGATATGCAAGGCATATGATTTTAATGACTGCATTCACTGATAAGTGGCATAAAGATAGTCCAGGGCTTATTGGCATTGTCAGTACAGTGATATGAAATTCAACAGATTCTGTTCAGAAGGGCTTAATGAAAAATCATTGCTTGGATTTTGGTTGGAATGATTCTCATTCTCAAAATTTCCTGTGCACCAAAAATTTTAAATTAATACCATGTTGAAATTTCCAAACGGCAAAATTGTGATTTCTTCATGATTTTGCAGCATAAAACCACCCAAGCATGCTTGAAACCGGGACTGCTGAATCTTAGAGAATATTTTTCACAAATACAATCTGTGTTTTTGGTTCGTAACAAATCATAAAATTGAGGGAGTCAATTTCATGTGGTTAGGGGTATCCTTGCAAATATTTCCCTCAGTGTTAGTTATGAGTATTATCACCACTGGTAGTCTTGTAATGTCTGTAGTAATGTCACATTGGCAGTAAAATTAATACTTGTTCCTATTGCATTTTGCTAAGCATAATAGTGGTACTTGGTTGAATGGGAACCTGGTTAACCCGCTGAGAAGCAAAGCCAGGGCCCTAGGAGGCTAATGTATAGTACATGATGATCTAATAGAGGGTGCAAATTTGCTTCTACTCAGAACTTCAATAAGAGTCAGTTAGTACCAGGTCCTTTTGCCCCATCCTGATCCATGCTGCCCTCTATCACCCAGCTGGGTCTTGCACCACATATATGTGACCAATCACGGAATAAAGACAGGTCTCCATTTCATTCCCTTTTCAGCAGCAGTTGAACTAAGATGTGCAAGTTACTTAAAATAACTTGACCTTCCTTCAACTCAGGACTACTCAATTGTCAGGGTGGTGTTCTAGGATTAAATTTACTGACTGAGTGGGTCTACATAGATCTGAGCAGTCAATCAGGATGTTCTAACTGACAGCAACGAATTTGCTGCCATTAGTGAAGACCTGCCCTTAGGAACTACTCACTTCGATTAAAAAAGTTGCCAAATCTGAATCTTTACAGCTTTGCTCCCTTTCACTCTGTATCTCTCCTAACAGTAAGTACCATAGTTAATAAACTTTTCTTGTTGTTGTTTTGTTTTGTTTTGTAATGGACCCATCTGATATGAATACAGGGCCCATTGACTAGCTAGCTTAAATATCTTTGGCTTTGACTAAGGCTTTCAGCTCCTCCTGCCAAACAAGACATTCCACATTAGAGATTAATATTTCTTAAATGTACACATACATCAGATATACCCCCTAAATATGATGCCAACTTACATGAACTGCAGCGAGTGTGATTCCTTTCAAGGCCATTCTCACTGTAGCCTGATTCTTTCTGATCTGGATTGGGAATTTGGTATTTGAAATTTGGAGTTGGATTGTCAATAAATCTTGTTAGAGAATTTGGGTTTGAGTCCAAATCTGACCACAGAAAATATAAAATGTAAACTGGGAACCCCAGGAGAATGACTAAGAGTAGTTCTCACATAGGTACTTTAAATTACTTTATAAAATCCTTTATTGCTAAAAGCATAAAGCATAGTATTGAGAAAAAGTTAGTTGATGAATATACAATGTAATAATTAGCTCATACACACAGAATGCATTTAGGAAACGTTATACAGTTTATAATTTGATATGTTAAGTTTCCTGTTAAAATTTGTAGTTGCTATACTTGCACCCTGGAGTCAAGAAGTATACCCGATGCCTCAATTGACAGGAAAAGTACAGAGCCTAGCAATCCTAATGGATATATTTAAACTTATTAAAGCAACGGATGATATAGCCAAGAAAGAGCAGGATGGGTCTTTCTTGAGAAAGACACAGCTGGAAAATGAGGGTTGGAAGTTTCTTCTTTCCTTTCCAAATCTTAAGATCTTAAATCCCCTCCCCCCCCAATCAACAGGGTCTACACTTTTATAGCCTTCTAAAAATGGGTTAGATCTGCCCTGGACATCCAAATATGGACCGTTGCTGAGAAATTGTTGGGGTTTATCCGTATAATAGGCTATAGGATTGTGCATACAATTGATGCGTATTTTCTCTATTAGAATATTCCTCATCACCTTTCCATTTTCTTACTTATGAATTTGTTGGGTTTTGTGGTGTTCTATGAAATGTCAAAAGTCCAACCTTGAGTTCTTATTCAAGTTGTTATTCACCTGCTATGCATCATGATCCAAAATAGCTTATCAGGGGTTTTTCCAACGGAAATTGTTGAACAAACAGACCCACCCTGTCTGATATTTTCAGTCTCAAAAGAACTCATAACTATATCCTTTTTCAAAGCTCCCACATACAGGCTGCTTATGATTTCTTATACACAGAACAGAGGAACTCAGTTAGTGTGTGTTGTCATTAAAACCAGCGGCAAGTAGCACCAGATGAATACAAGTCTTTCCAATATGTAGTGGTGGGGTGATGTATCCCATGACTTTACCTGTGTTTGGCTCGCATGCACATCTATCAAAATAGATTTACAGCCCTTGAAAGAGCTGTCCCTGTACAGAAATCACAAGTCTGTTTAAAATCAGAGTGTTTATTTTCCCAGGCTGAAAAAGCTTTGCCCCAAACTCTGAGCAGCCCCAGTGAAGTGCACCAGCTGCATTTGTAGCATACAAGGAGTTGTCAGGGGAAGAGCTGGTCAGGACCATCCTTTGAATTTGAACAGCAGAGAAATCAAGCTTCCCTAGGGCATTCAGTTGCTCAGTGGAGGCCTGTAGGCCAGTGGGGTTCTGCACAGATCGCCAGTCTGTTAGGAAGGAGCTCTGCAGGAATCTGAGGACTGATGGAGGCTGGGCGGTGCTCTGAGGCATAATGGTTAGTTGATGGGAGGAGGCCTTTTGGCCACTACAAGGTCCTGTTACTTGATGTTCGTGTGGACCAGGGAGAAGTGGGGGACTTCTGCTGCCTCTTGGAAAGAAGAGGGATCAGTGAGATTCTGAGTGGAGGGGGAGTATTGGCCTGCAGGAGAAGGGTGTCATTTGTGTGGCCCAGGGAAGGTGACTTTTGTCCACTGAGAACAAAAATGAGGGTTTTGCTGCCCAGTGGAGGGGGAGAAGCTGTGTGTGTTGTTGATGGGATGAGAGGCCTCTGGTTATCTGTGCTGCCTGGTGGTGAGGTTTTTGTATCAACAGAGAGCTGATTCGGGGTGGGCGGGTGTTTCTGATGTCTGGCAAGGGATAGCTCAGAACCACAACTTATTTTGGGCAACAGCCACTATTGTTATCAGTTAATAGTCAACCAGCATTTAGTTTTAAGAAAAAAAGTGTGAGCTAGTGCATGAGTCTCTTCTGAGCTAGTGATATCTCATTGTTAACAGCTTCAAAAGTGATATCTGCTGTTCCAATCTAGCCCTAGTGGACTAGATCCCTAGAATCTGCTGAGCTTGGTGGAGGACATGGATGGTAAGGTAAAAAGATGGACCCCAGCGTAAAGAACTCCTTTGTTGTGCTCTTAGGGCCACTTTTCCATCCACAGCTTGCCAGGGCACTGGATTCCCAGCTGGCCTATTAGGGCATTTCTACCCTTTTTGTGATGTGACTGTGTCCCTTTGTTTCATTGTTAGTGAATTGGTGTTAGTTTATTTTTAACTGTACTCAATATTAATAAAACTTTTAATTAACTATTAATTACAACTTTTAAAAGATAACTAAATAAACCAGTCCATGTTTTCTCTGTCTTAATAGTGCTGATTCTTTTCTTTTATTATCTTAATCAGGGATCAGTCAGACTTGTCTGACTGTGAACTTGACCCATTACAGCTTAAATCCATGACTACATCCCACCCCTGTGGACCAGACAGAAGTTTCTCTGATACAGAAAAGTTGAGAAAGTGAGTCTTTAGGTGCACCAGACAGAACTCTGAAGGACCTTGCTATTACTAGATGAGAGAAGGAGAGCAAAAATAGGATAGAAAGAGCTGACGCACACAAATGCTGAGATCAGAATGAAAACTGGATTTCTTGAAGACAGCACCAGCTGAGGTAACTGAGACTTTACCTCTGGCAGTTTATTTGAAGCTGTAGTTTTCTTGTTATGCTGCACCAGCTGCATTATATTTTCATTTCCAATCTGCAGTTGTGTTGTTCCACTGAAAACAGATTTTGTCCTCTAGATACGTAATCCAGAGGAATTGTACTAACGCACTTTCTTATATAACAGCTCTGTATTTACTCTGCCTCTCTTTGAAGAAGTAACTGTTCAGTTTACACCATGTATTCATTTTACTTGATTTTTTTAGAACTGGAAGATAAAATAGAATCTAAATGAGATTGTATTTAAAATGTTTCTCCCTCAGTTTTCAGGCACTATAAAGCTAGGCTTCTTAGCTGTCTGTAGGATAAAAACTTGTTTTTGTCACCCCCTGGGTTTTCCATCTCTGAATGAGTTCATTTCTCCCCTTCTATTCCAACAAGCAGCACTTTAAGTCCACCTGCTGGAGCTGTTTGGGTGAACCTCTGTTGTGTAGATGTGACTGTGTCTCTTACTCTTGCTTTTCAATGCAGATACAGAACCATCAAACACAGACTTCAACAGAAATTGGTTAATGGCAGAGACCACACTTCTGTTTATTAATTAATACCTAACTAGAGTGTACCATTTCAATGTATCCAGCAAGAAAGTTCCAGTATGGCTGTAATCTAGCACAAATGTCCTGTGAAGTGTTGTAAATCTCAGGGTGAATGGGAAGGCCAGGCTCCCTCTTTGCTCCTATGCCAACCAAGTCATTCTGATTGAATCAGCCTGATCCTCACCTTTCCTGCTCACTGAAGTTAACAGAGGTGAGATGAGATGAGTCACCCGACTTATGCATCATAGAAGTATGATGGCCAGTGGCCCTCTGGATGTTAGAACCATCTTCCTTAACCCACCAACTGCCCCAGAACCTGCCAAAATTGTAAAAAATGTAATTTGTATACCTAAAACAAACCTCTTGGATGTCAACTGGAAGGTGGAAAAAACCATGTGGCATTGTGCCAGTTTTGTTATATGGGAAAGGTCTCTTCCAAGTCTCAGAATCAGTGATAGGTCTACACCATAGTGTAGGAAAATCAAAGTTAACAGGCCAGGTTTGAGCCACAGGTCACTATGGTAACAGGGTTGCTTTTTGGGCAAGTTGTATACCTATGGATTCTTGAAAGTAGCATAAGTTTATAGTTAAAGTATGCTAACTTTCCTTCTCCTGTTTTCTTCTGGCCAGTAGGGCAAGAAATGTTGTCTGGACTGTCCCATCTTTGATCTTTAATGAAGAAGTAGGATTACCTCTTATCTTCTCCTTACCGTCCCTGGTATCATGCCCTATTAAGAATGTGAAGTCAGTGTTCTGTGGAGAAAATAATTAGTTTGAAGGAAAAGCAGCTACACAATGTATGCAAAATCTGTCAACAGTAAACAGAGGCGGGGATAAATATATGCATCCTATAATCATTAGTATTCATTAAATACATGTTAATGTAACTATAAAAGGGTTTATAGAATCTTGTGAATCTTGTATGTATTTCCATATTGTATTGGATAAAAAGAGTTGTAAAACTGCCCCTCCTCGCTCACTTGAGGCGTTGAGAGGAACAAGCAGGCAATGAAGAGTAATGTTTGACCCAATCCACCTCTGGGAAAACCTGTTTGTTTATTTAACATCCAACACATACCATCCCAGGATATCCAGGAACTAGATTAAGGGGGTGTTGAAACAATGAATCCACTGTACCAGCCTTGCCTGGGAAGGAAATTGTATCACCCTACGTCCTCACCACGACCACCACCACCACTACATGAAAACCAATCACCTGGCCCTGCACAACTTAAAGATGTAAGATGTGATACTCAATTTCTCCTCCCGCTTTTGCAGTGCAGCACAAAGAAGTGGGAGGGGAGGAAAAGAAGATGGGGTTGAAGCAGCAGCAGTCACCTGATGGAGATGTTGTGGAAGAAAAAAGAGTGGTCATGGGTTGTGTCTTAGCTGTTCCTGGCTAAGATCTCCCCAGACCATACTCTGAAATATCCCTAGCCTCTGTTTCTAGAAGCTAGAAATGAACAACAGGGGGTGGATTGCTTGATGATCACTCATTTTCTTCATTCCCTCTGAAGTACCTGGCATTGATCGAAGAGGGCTAGAGGCACCATTGATCTGACGCAATATGGCACTTCCTATGTTCTCATGTTCTTCTTCCCAGATGGTATCTCCAATGTTCTCAGCCCCACCAAAGCTCATCTCATTTAGCTAAATGAGCAGTTTTGGGAACCAGGAATAATCTCCTTTAGTAACTAATTTTATCAAGCTGAAAATGGTGGATAAATGGATGGTGACAAAACCAGTACTTGGAAAATGTTAATATGTATTGCTAGTGATAATTCTTCACTTTCCATTTGACCCTTCAATTTCAGCATTCATTTCAGACTGCAGTGGAATTCCTGGTGCTGAATTTCTTTCTTCTGGACCTCCCTCATCATCATCAGTCATAATGGAGTTTTATGCATTTCTTTAGGTCTAGCAAATCCCATGGTATCATTTCAAAGTGCACTCATATATGTGCACTTTGAAATGATTGCTGAATTTTTAGTCTAATGTATGTAGTATGGCCCTGTCTTGAAAGGACTGAACATACATTTTGTGTTCACAAGAGCTGTCCCATTGAAGGTGCTTCCCTTTAAGAACTTAATTTTGCTGAATATGGACCCAAATGAATGATTGACAACTTTTGGAGACCAAAGCTGACCAAACCAAGGAATAATAGAATATTGAAAAGAAAGTTATTGACTCTGCTACCTTAGAACACTTATTATGTTTCTATCTAAAAACATCACTGACCTAACGGTTTCTTACACTTAATACTTCAATGGTGTTACAATGTTTTTCAGGGACAGTCACATTAGACTTCCTCCTTAATTACTCCTTCTTCTTTGTTAATTACTCTTCTTTATATGTATAAAATAAAAGCAAGAGAAAATTAAAAAAAAATCATTCTAAAGTTCCAGATAAATTAAAAGAAAGAAAAGTATTGAAGATATGTCTAGTAACTGCCCATTTCCAAAGGGAATTAACCAGTATACATGTGCAAATGAAGGTATTATATATGCAAATACATATGCCTGACAAATATTGCACCCATAGCAGGACTCTGTAAAACTGTTGGAAAATCTGGGTTCAGTCCACTACCCAGTGGGATCAATGGGAATTTTTCCATTGACTTCAGTTGTCATTGCCACTGTAGATAGAAGGAGAAGTGACTTTAATTTTCTATATTATCGTTTCTTGCCAATATTTTTATATAGATTGCAGAGATAGGACAGAGTGTAACTGCACAGACTTAACACTGTAAATGCATAGACTTAACACTGAACATGAGAACTGAGAGGTGGTTGAGATCTTTTTTTGATAATTTCATGCATGCCCATTCAATATTTTGACCTTGGAAGTGCTTAATGATATTAGCCTAGGGGAACTAAAGGAAAGAAGAAGAAGAAATCCATAATGTTGCTCTTTGGCACCATTTTTCCTGATTTTGATAAGACATTAGAAATAAAAAGAAAAAGTAATGTATTATCCCTTTAGGGGATCCCCCCTCCAACAAATCCTGTCTTTGTTTTACCAATAGTATTCTAAATGTAGGGATAGCATGCTATTAAATTCAATAGGTATTCTCCATTCTGTCTCTTTCATTCACTAAGTAATGGATTACTTGAATTTAAGATTAGAAGTCTTGCTACAAAGGGAAAACCTGCTTTGATACCAACATGAAAAGACACTTCCTACCCAAAGACAACCTAACTATAAATAGACAGCCATGACATTACTGCAGTTGAGGAGATTTCATTCCATTTAAAAATTCACTCAAGAAATATAGAGAAATGCTCAATAATTAATGAATATGATTTAAGTCCATTTGAGATAGTTGACATTTTTTCTATGAACATTATAGGAATATTAAAAGTTTAATCTCCAGTAATTCTAATGAATGAATTTTCCTGACCCTTACTGAAAACTATACCTGTAAAAGTTTATGGAAGCTTACTCAATGTTAAAGGTACTATCTTTCAAACACACTTTCCCGCTGCCCTTTGCTTATGAGTTTTTTTGTAATGGCTTCTTCAAATGATATTTAAAACTCGTTTTAGTATGTCATCGTGTTAGATTTGTTTGGCCATATCTACTTCTTGGATGCTATTGCTGTAAAATAGCATTTTGCTGGTTTAATTAAAAAATGAATAGTTCTGTCAGGATTAGGATTTCCCTTCATTACATAGAAGTTAAGTAGGTTTTCCAGGGATTTCTCTCATAAAAGAGGTGAGAATGTATACAGATAATATATACAGGCTGCAAATTTTCTGTTTCTGAATGGCTTTCTCAGCCACTTGCAGATAGCAATTTCTACCACATATTCTTCCCAATTTTTTCTTGTGAAATTATTAATACTATTAGTATTCCACTCCAGTGGTTCCAAAACTGTTGGTATGAAGGTCACCTCCCAATGGTACATGTCCACCTGCTGCTGGGGGCTGCCCAGGAGTCCACTCCAGCACAGTCCCCTATCCTAAGGAGCATGGGAGTCTGATTGTTCAACTGCCCACTTTCTCGGACAAACAGTTGCTGACCAGGAGCCATTCCAGAATTAGCCCTGCCCCCAGCAGTCTACTTTTCAGTCTGGAAATTAAAAATTGTTAGGCTCTGTTTTAATGTGGCATATGTTGTTGTTTATTGGTGGATGTACCATCATACTGCTCATAGGTTTCAAACTGCTAAAGACCTGCAGTGATGATCATCACCTTTGTTATAGGGACCATGTAACCTACCACACCTACTCCTAGAAAGGCAACAGCTTTCCTTAGCTATCTTCTACAATTTGTCTGCTGGAGACAGCTTTAAATCCATGAGGAGTGTACTAGTCCAGCAGGAAGTCATGACTGTAGTGGAGATAAAATGATGTGCTGAACTCTGTTAAGGCATTTTCTTTGGGAAGAATTTATATGGATGTATAGGGACAGGTGTAGCTTATCCGGCACAGGTTTGGAAAGAGAAACATATCACAAGGAGGCTTCCCTCCCTCTTGTTGTCCTGGGCAGCAGCCAAGGATGTGGAAAAACTGGAGATTTTCTTTCCCTCAGAATAATCCTTGTTTTAGCACTCTTCCCCCCACCAACCAGCTTGCTGGGCTGGTGGGTTTAGACAGACATAAAGTGGCAAAATATTTATAGGGACAAATATTCCTCCCCCTCAAAAATATGCAGGGACTCAAATGAAGTTGAGTCAGGAAACTCTCTGGGAACTTCCTCTGCTCACTATGTTCATTGATATTGTTTGGACATGCCAGAAAAAAGACAGGATGTAATACATAAGGTTTGATTAGGCCCCAACTTTATGCCCTTAATATATCTGGGAGTATCTGTCAGTAAATTGTACAGTGCAAGTCATTGTTATTTCCATGTAATTGCTAGCCATCTAGTTGCTGGGATCCTGCCACCTTCCCCTATAGGAGGGTTTAGGAGGGCTGTAAAAGAAAAGGTTTGGCTTTTTGTTGGTGCAGAGATAGGCACCTTGAACCTCCTCCATCTTCAGCTCCCGTAAGGGATGCTTTCCCTTAAATCCTTTCCTTATAGATTTCATCAGCTAACTGTATCTCTCTAACATGATCAAGCTAGTTTTTGTTCCTCCCTGCTCCATCTGGGTAAACTTGCTCCTCTTCTCAGTTAGCTATGTAGCCTTTAATGAGACAAGAAGCCTGTTTCTCCCAGGCAGCTGGACAAGGACATACCACACATAGTTGTGGAGAGCACATTTTAGGGTATTCTAGGAAATTCAGTGACGTACAGGATATGTAGATTCATTATCTCTTGGCATGGCCGTAATAACTGGCCTGGGGGTCCCAAGCTGCC
Source organism: Podocnemis expansa (assembly GCA_007922195.1). Classification (NCBI taxonomy): domain Eukaryota; kingdom Metazoa; phylum Chordata; order Testudines; family Podocnemididae; genus Podocnemis; species Podocnemis expansa. The sequence goes on from ML681963.1 coordinate 118,589,305, forward strand.
TCACCATGGGGCCCACTTCTTGGGCCCCTGACCCCAGTATGGTGGCTTGTTGCTGGGGGTATCCTGGGGCTTAAGGGTGCTCCTACTCTAGCCTCACTTTGGCTTGTCCACCCCCAGGGCCAGGGGTGGGGGCTAGTTGTCATGTGGCACAACCTGTGGTGCAGCCCCCCATGGCTGTGGACCCTGGAAGACCACACTGGAGCAGTGGAAGCCACACCGAGAGCCCCCAGGTGGCTCAAAGTCAGTGCTTGCCTGCTGCCCCCCTGCCCCTGGGGGTGGACCAGCAAACCCAGGGGCAAGGTGGGAGGGCAGAGCCCGGCCTCTGGCTCCAGAATCCCAGTCCTCACAGCTCCTGCAGGCCAGGCGCACTCTCAGAGCTCTAGGCCTGTGGAGCTTTATTGAGTGGGGTGAGGGGGAGCCAGATAGGGGAATTTAGGGGCTGAAGCCTGGGGCCCCCTTTTTGGCCATGGTCTGGGGCTTCAGTCCCTAAAGTCCCTGTGATAATCCAGCCCTGTCTGTTGGGGAAGGTGTGGATGAGCAGCAGCTATGGGATCTCCTGGTACTCTCCCAACACTCATGATCCAGGACTTAGTCTATCATTTGGCTAATGATACAGAGCTATATGTTGTTGGGCATGAAGGACATTTGTTTCTGAACCCTATAAGTGATGAACTTGTGTATAGACAAATGTGATTTGATTACTCTCATCTTTGAGAACACTTTGAGTCAAGTTCTGTATTCTGTACTTGGTTATAACCCCCAGTAGTGTCAGCAAAGCCAGAGTAGAGGATGCAAGATTTGTCTCATGAATATCCTATCCCTTCTGACTTGTCTTTTGATTCCTGGTGATGAGCATGTCTTGTTTAGTCTAGCTTGGGAATTCACTGCACTTATGAAATTCACAAGAATGAGAGGAATTAAAAAGGGATTTTTCATGTATGAAAATGAAATAATAAATTTTACCAGTGTTTCTATCTTGGTGATATGTTTCAAGTAATTTTGATAAAAACTGTTCTCCTCTGTTGATGTTTCTAATTAGTTATTTCCACCCTCATGGGAAATAAAAGGAAAGTGGAATAGAACTGCTTTAAGCTATTCAGCAATTATGAATCTTAAACCTAAGTGAAAGTCTATGATGAAGAGGGTAGATTCTTTATCATAGAGCAAACAATATATAAAATACTCTAAACAAAGCAATGCAAACTGTGGTCAGCAAGATAGTGGTCTTGCAAGTAGAGCTGTGTGAAATGTTCACAATGAAATTTAAAATTACATGGACCTTGTTTGCTTAGTGTTTTGCTACAGTCTTGAAACTAAGCCCAGATCCATTGAGAAGTTCTCAAATCTAAGCCCTGTTATGACTAGATGTAGGATTTTGAATTGAAATTGACTGAAATTTGCATGCTTCTTCTGAATTTAATTCTAAACATTTGAATTTTTTTTTTGTCTAGAGCTAGCTGAAACTTTTTCATCAGACTTTTTTGAATGAACATGCTTTTTTGTTTAAATGGAAGTTTCTCTGGGAAGTGTCTGTTTGTAATGAAATGTTAGGGCTTTCATGGCAAGCCTCCTGTAACAAGCCACCATGGGGGTCTCCCTTTTTGCCTGCCATCCTCTCTTCCACTGTAGGCAACAAAAAGGGTGTCAGACACTTTTCACCATGTTACAGCTGTGCTCTTTTTACGTACAATGCAGATTATAGTCCTTAATCCTTAAACAAATCCTTCCCTGATCACTCACTTTCAAGACCTTGGTCAGCCAACAAAAGATAGCGCCACAGCCCATCTACCCTTCTACCTGACTAGCCTCCTCTGGCTTCTTTCCAGCAAGTTTATGAACTCTGCCCCAGGTAGGGAGACAACTGCTCTTGGTTCCCTAATCAGGCCTCACTCTCACAGGCTCTAATTATTGCATATATCTGTGGGACCTAGCTGGGTATCTCTTTCCCTAGCCCAGGTAGCTGGGAGAAGGGGGTTAACAGAGGCATGAAGGAGCCCAAACCCTGTCACTCTGCTACAGCCCCTCTCAAATTGAACATGTAAGGTATGTCCACACACAGCTTTTAAGCTGAAATAATGCTGGTTATTTCAATTTAAAAATGGTTAGGTTGACATGACATTTCCTTATATTGAAATGATGAGCTCCATCATTTTGCTATAAGGAAAGCCATATCAATATACTAAAGCCTAGTTTTATATCAATATGACAGTTAAATTGAAATTGTTATATCAATATATCACTGTATGGGCGTATTATATCTATATAACAGTTATATCAATTTGAACCCAGGTTAGACCTTCCTCCCAGGGTGCAGGGAAGGAAGGGCCAGGGTTCAGCATCCTGGCCAGGGAGGGGTGGGAAGTGGAAGGAACCCTCATGCCCAGTTTCCCCAGTCCCAGGTGGTGGTAGGGGAAAGGAACCTGTGTGCTTGGCATCAGGCAATGAAGCTGGTAGGTAGGCAAGGGATCCTCTCCCTCCCCAAGCACTCTCCGGGAATGCCAGAAGGGACCCCCACACCCCTGGCTCCAAGCGTGTTTGCCGGGTGGCGGGGAAGGGATCCCCACTTGCCTGACTTCCTCCGCACTTGCTGGGCTGTGGAAAAGCTGGGCAGCAGGGAAGGGATCCCTATATGTTCAGCTTCCCGAGCCTTAGCCGGGCAGTTGGGAAAGGTATCCCTCATGCCTGGCGCTCCCACCACTGTCTGGGAGGTGGGAAGAAGATCCCCTTGTGCCTGGCTGCAGTGCACTTGCCAGTGCTGGGGAAGGGACTCCCGGGCTGGCTAGAGTTGCACTAGCTGGGCTGCAGGGGGTCCCTTCTCCCTGAAGCTTGGTTGAGCCGAAGGCTGCAGCTGATCTAGGGGGATGTCCTGTTCCCCCTCTCCCTCCAGCCCAGAGCCGGTGGGTGATGCTTTTCCCCTGCCACTGGCTTTCCTGGGGAGACTCAGGCAGGGGATTGGGTAGCAACATGGCCCTGCCAGGGGGCCATGTTGCAACACTTCCCAGGGTGCCACTCACCTAAATCCAACTAGCAAGTCCTCTCCCTGGACATGCTAGTTCCATTTGAGTTTTTTGGTGTGGACCTGTTAAATCGATTTAACTTGAATTGATTTAATGATTTTAATAGTGATTCAATTAGATCACTTCAAGTTAAATTGATTTAACTGCCTTTGTGTGGACACAGCCATACTGTCTTGGGTTGATACGGTTCATGTTCTTATTGCTGAAATAGGTAAAGTCTGGTTTTTGGGTTTTTTTTCTCAAAAACTGCAAAATGATTCAAAGAAAAATATTAGCAATAATGTAAAATTATTAATTTTGTCTAACTTTTTAATGGGATAAAGAAACATTTCTTAAATGTTTGTTTCATTCTAGAACTATAGGCTAATTTCTATTACCCTTAATCATACTAAATAGCACAGCAGCACAACTGCATAAGGTGTTAATGAAAGTAACACTACGGCTATGTTCACACGGGGCAGGCTTGTTTTGAAACAAGACGTTTCAAAATAAGCTGTTTGCTTGTTTCGAAATGGCCATGTGTCGTGTGGCCATGGCACTTCTTATTTCGAAACAACAGAGGTTGTTTCGAAATAAGAAGTGTGTGTGGCCATACCCTACCAGAAGCTCCCCAGAATTAAGAAAGAAACAAATCCAAACACTCAAAGCAAAATTTAGTATAAACTAGGAAACTCCAAGGTAAAACTCAAGAAAGCTGCTGAGATCAAAATACAACCAAAAGTTTTCATTGACCCCTGCAAAGTGAAATTTGTATTTTGCATGGCTCTACTAGTAGCAGATTTTTTTAGCAGATCTGACATTTTGCAAGGTAAGTCATCATCACCTATTGAATTATCCAGGTATTAGCAGAATTTTTTTTTGTCAATTGCCTTCATAAAACTATTCAGTATATATTCTTGAGACTGATACATGCTGACTTTGATCTGTGTGAATTTCTCATTGATGTTAGTGGGAGTTCTGTACATGCATCAAAAGCAACACATGACCCTAAATATGGGTGAATTTTGAGTGAAGTCTTCAATTTTATCCTAATGGATTTAGCCTTTTTAGGAGATATGAAATTGTGATTTTTTGAAATGTTTGCCCATCTGCATTTTCTAGTTCTTACTGTGATTAGAAGTAGAAGTAATATGAAGGCTCCAATATTTCCAGCTCATCATGGATTTATGCTCTTGTGAGGCTTTCTTCTAAGGCTTTAAACTTTTACCACTGCAGTTGATGGAAGTTTTACTATTGATTACTATCAGAGCTGGAGTAGGAGCTGAGCCCCAACTTCCAGAAGAAGAATCCCAAACTTTATTCCTTCTGTGTCAAAATTTCCCATTAATTTCAGTATGAAAATCAGGACTGCAATCATAACTGATTTAGGGACAAACAAGCAAGGAGTCCCATGGCACTTTTAAAGACTAACAAATTTGTTTATTGCATGAGCTTTTGTGGGTAGAATCCTACTTTGTCAGATACTTGTTAGTCTTTAAGGTGCCACAGGCTAACCTTGGGTTAATTTGAACTAACCTCAGGCTTATAAAATCAAACTAGCCATGTGTTCTAGTTCAAACTACCATGCGTGGTTAGTTCAAATGAACCAGCTTAGTTCAAACTTGTTAAATTTGAACTAAGAGATAGTCCATAGCCACATTATGCCTAGTTTGAACTAAAGTTTGAACTAAAGTGCTCATGTCCAGACTAACCACCAGTACTAACAAGTTCCAACTAAGCATTCCTTAGTTCAAACTAGGGAAAGCCTAGTGTGGCCATGGGCTAAATTAGTCTGGACTAAGCCTCCTTAGTCTGGACAAATTTCCCAGTGTAGAGGCTTAGAGTGCAAACCTGTGGAACTTAACTCACAAGAAACACAAAAAGTGCCCCAGGATAGACAGAGCTGGCTGACCCTTGTTATTGTCACATCTGAAGTCATGTAAAGGATTCATAGATGTAAAAAGAATTTGAGAATGAAATTTTTTCTCATTCTAACCTGAGATGAAAAAGCTAAATGTCAAATTTTCATGAAATGAAAATCCCACCAGTAGATTGGTTTGGGGAAATCAGTATTGCATTTTGATTTTGACTGTTTATATTATTTTTTCCACTATTTTTAGCTTACATTTTTGCAAAGAAATGTTGACTTGAAAAAGAAAACCAGAATTTCTTTTGTTTAAAAAATAAGCCTGGACTACTTCAATTTTTTTTAAAAGTTTTTCAAGGCAAAAATTTATTGAAATTGATCCTTTCTTTGAACAGTTTTTGATTCAATGAATTGGCATTTCCACTGAAAAAAGAAAGTCATTGGAATATTCGCAACTAGCTGTAGTGTGGAGCTCCAGCTGAAATATGGGGACATCCCAATGCATACATCCCTGGGCAGAACCTGGCACAGTACATATTTTTTTGAAATCAATAAACTTTTTGTAGTCAAGGTATGCTGCACAAATATCAGGGCTAAAAATGTTTATTTGTTTGCTTGTTTTAATTTGTTGTTCTGGTTCCTTCTTTAACAAGGAATAAATGTTTTATTTTCTAACTGTAAACACCAATCACTTTCCAGTCACCTAAGCTCATTGGTGAGACCAGACTTGTCATCTTGATGGAATGGCTCACGTTTACAACCCCCTCACACTCTGAAGGACAAGCTAGGAAGTTTCTGCTTTTGGGGGGTTAATTGGCAGGGACTCAGTGGGCCAGTGCCCTTTTCTACTTTGTTCTCAACTGTTGTGTTTTGTGTCTGGAAGTCTGACAACTAGCATCATAATGGTCTGCTAAGAATAAAATCTTCCTGGTGAAATATTGATTTCATTTCTGATTGAAAGTTTCACCCTTTCTAGTGTACTGTATAAAATCTTAGTATTCCCCATTAATTTGGTCTGCTATTGGTCTGTGTTCTAATAATATGAAATAAAGGGCAGGCAAAAAGATACTGCTAGGCTTAGGGAGAAATACAAGGCTTGGTTGTTTAGATCACATCTCTCTGCTTGACTACTAATACATAATAATTAATAATTCTTTGGCCTCTGTTATGTAGGAGGTCAGACTAGGTGCAAACAGTTGCCCCTTTTGACCTCAAAATCATATCATTTCTTTAAATAAGTGATCAACTGATATATAGCCTTATATGAATTGATCCATTGACTCTTCCTTGCCCATCTTATGAACCTTCTTGTTTTCATGTTCAAGTCCCTGCACAAATCTGCCACAGCGTAAACTTCAGATCTGATTCCTTTTCTCAGTTCCCTTCCATTTCTTTAGTCCATCAGTGACAATGGCCTTAATGCCAAGCCATTCCAGGTAGGGATTGTCTCTTTTGTCTGTTTAAACAGAGCCCATCACAATGTGGTCCCAATCCTAACTGGATGTTAGAGCAGTCTTATAATATTTACTACTATTTTGCCCCTTGGTTTCTTTCTTTATCTGACTTTTTAATGCTGCCCTCATTCATGGAACAATCTCCTAATCCTAATTTGCAATGCCTCTACCCACTTTTTATACTAATTCTTCCTAACACTGTCTTTCTTAATGTCCATAAACATGGAAAAGTGAAACAAACTAAAACATGGTCATGCAATTCCCTTCCTGTTGGTCTCCTAGCTATGTCTACATTAGAAAAAGTTAGATCAGATTTGTTAATCTGAATTTATAAATTTGACTTTAATTCAAACTAAACTCTACCTTATTAAGACAAATTAACAAAGTGGACTAAGTCAACTTAAAGTTAAGTTGACTTAGTCCACTTTGTTAATTGGACCTAATTGCCTTTAATTCAACTTTAACAAAGCCAAATTAAGGGCTAATCCAAGTCTACACCATCGTTAGTTTGAACTAAGGAGTTGAATTAAGCCTTAGTTTGAACTAACAGGTGGTTCTTATTAATTCAAAATAAGCTTTCATTAAGTTGAATAAAGGAAATTCTTAATTCGATTTAATGAAAGTCTAGTGTAGATGGGGAGTAATTTAGATCAGATTAAGCCTCCTTAATTCAACCTAAATTGACAGCGTAGACATAGCCCTAGTGTTCCCTAAAGCATTGTTCTTTTTTAGTTTGTAAGTTCTTTAGACTGGTTGTTCTTTTATTGTATGTTATGTAGAGTACTGAGCACACCACTGGCTCACAATATTAATACAAAACTTGGGAAGTCTGTTTCCATTGATGTCAATGAGAAAGTGATTTCCAGTAACTCAGTGGCCATGTCTGCATTACAGGGCTCAGGGAAGTTGACTTAATAAGGTCTACTTAAAGTCGACTTTATTAAGTTGACTTAGTGAGGCCCCATTTGCTTATGTTGACTTTGTAAAGTCAACTGAAGCAAAGGGACCCATTTAAAGTCGACTTAATAAAGTCAGCTTTAAATGGGTCCGCTTGCTTAAGTTGACTTTATTAAGTCGACTTAAAAAGCTCTATTGCACTAAGTCAACTTTATTAAGTTGACTTTAATTGGCATGCTTGTGTTAAGTTGATTTAATAAAGTCGACTTAACCCTTAAAGCCAGCTTTAAGGATAGGAGTTATTAAGTTGACTTAAGCCTGCTTAAGTCGACTTAAGCCCCTAATATAGACATAGTCAATGGGAGTAGCTTTGTGCCTGGGTGAGAAAAGAGCTTTGAAAATGTTGTTACAGAATGGGAGAATTCAAATTTAATTTTTTTTATTAAAAAGTTTCCTAGACACTTCAAATTTGAACTTAGTGTCTGGAAATGTCAGTGAGAAAAAAACTTTTTCCAGTTCCCAGGATATGGTTCTTACAACAAGTAGCAGAACATCAGAAATAGAAGATCCTTGGTTCTAATGCTGAAAGCCAAGTCAGAGCTGGGGGATGCAGTAAAACAAGATGTCAGTTACCCCTGTAAAGGGACTAAATGGAGCCTTGAAAATGAGATGGTCTAACTTGGCTTGAGTTGTGACAAGGTATACCAGAGATGCAATGATTCAGCACTGGGTCTGGAAACACAACATCTGTAAATTCTTAAAAGGACTGCTAGGTTGTCTTAAGATTGGGGAGTGCTTGACTGCACTAAAACAGAAAGACAAACAAGGGCTGTGTTCACACACAGGGGCTTATTTCAATGCGGTTGTTTCAAAACCACCTGTATCGAAATAGCGCCTTATTTCGAAATGACTTATTTCGACTTAGCAAAAAAGTCACTTCGAAATAAGGAGAAAAGCTGGAATCGAAATAGCAATTCCGGACAACAGTTATTTCGAAACCACTCACCATCGTTTCAAAACAACATGTTCAGATGATGGTTGTTTTGAAACAAGTCGTTTCAAAACCACCATTGTTTCAAAACAACACATTTGCACAGCGTTGTTTCGAAACAACCGTTGTGAAACAATGTTGTTTCGCCCACAGACTAGGTTTAACTTGTTTCGAAACAACATGGTTGTTTCGGAACAATGGGAACCATTGTTCTGAAACAACCGTGCGTCGTGTGAACAGCCGAAACCTTATTTCGAAACAACCTCTGTTGTTTCAAAATAAGGAGACTGTGTGAACGCAGCCAAGGAGTCCTATGGCACTTAAAGACAAACAAATGTATTTATTGCGTGAGCTTTTGTGAGGTAAAACCTCAAGCTAGTAATAAAATGCTTCATCATTTTATGAGCACTAAAATGAGAAGGGAACAACAAAATAAGGATAAGCTGAAGCAATTGGAAGAGTATCTCAGACATTTGGGCTAAAAATTGTTCCTTCAACAGGTCAAAGTTTGCTCTGTATCTGTGATACTTAAATTTTATAGCATCTTCTCTGTCTTTAATAAGCCATTAAACTAAACCTCACTATCTAGGGCTGCAAGACTCTGTGATGGTGTAGGAGAGACCTATTTCACTTACATCCATGTAGGGGTACACCTTCAGAACAATGGATAGGGATTTGATTGCATGACTCCCATTAACATTGCTAGTACTCTAATAGCAAAATCTCCACACCCTTTGCTGGAGATATACCCTTCAGTTAGGCCCGGACATAAAGAATTTTAGCTTGAGACAATACATGGAAGCTGACAAATGACAACCTGTGATCATTTGACAAAAGTGAGGGAAGTATAGGACAGTCTTGGAAAGACTTGATGCTGGATTCAAACCAGCTTGCACCTGGCATGCATATTGCATTTCTTCTGCATCATCAAAGTCTTGCGCACACTAGAAAGCATTAACCAGAGAGGACAAGTAGAGAATCTGCTGTCATCCTCCTGCAAGGTAAAATAAAAAGAGTTTCTTTAGTTTTTGACTAATCTATTCCTGCAGAAACCCTTGCCAGGACCTCTCTGTATGTGTACACTAGCCAGTTAGTGTGTGTCTACACTAGGCTTTGCCTAGTTCAAACTCAGAAATTTTCTTAGTTCAAACTAAGAAGATCTTAGTTTGAATTAATAGGTTCACTGATTAGTCTGGACTAAGCACTTAGTCTGAAATAAAAGTTTGAACTAGCACAATATAGAGACTGACTAATGGCTTAGTTCTAACTTTTTTAGTTTGAACTAAGCCATTAGTTCAAGCTAGCCATGCTTACTAGTTTGAACTAAAGAGTTAGTTCAAAATAGGATGCACAGCTAGTTCAAACTAAACAGTCACAGTTAGTCCAAACTAGCTTGAAGCTAGTTCAGACTAACCTAGGGCTTTTTTAGTTCTCATCAGCAAGTCTGAACTGAAAAAGCACATGTAGACATAGCCTCTCTGTCTTCCCATTGGTCAGGCTTTGCTGGTCTCCTGTTGGCAAAGAAGGCTGTAACCACTTTGTAAGTTAGTTCTCCTTCTGCCAACAAGTCATATTGGTTAAAGTTTTATGCATCATCACTGACCTAAATTTAAAGATTGATATTTTTTTCACCTTTAAGCAAAGCAAGGCTATCTATAGAGCCCTGTGTGGATACAAAAATGTGGAACTGCGTCCGATCTGCATCCGCTCAGTGATAACATTAATCCGATCCAAAATCCGCATGCCAGGATTTAGCTGCATCTGTAACCACAGCTGCAACCGAGCTTGGGCTCACATACAACTATTCAGACTTTGATTGGTTCATTCCCCATATGGGTCTCACCCACTTTTTCCTTTCTTGTTTGTGGCTCGCATGCTGCGCTATCAATCAGATTTCTTTGCCCACCTATGAAATCTCTGACTGTCAGCAATGGTTTGCCAACTGGAAGTAAGAAAAGGAAGAAGCAGGCAGGGGAATGAGCCAATCAAAGGCCAGCAGTGAGTCTCCAAGTCCTACCTTAAGACTCTGATTGGCTGGCAGATCACAATCTAGGATTGGCCAGAGGACTTCCTAGTTCCCCTGTGCAGCAGCTTCGGCAATGGATTGCACTGTGATAATGTAACAATAGAAGCTGCATCCATGAGCTGATCCACAGCAATGGGTCTGTGGTTATCTGCACCCACAACCGCGGATGCAGATACCCACGGATCTGCAGCGGATACCCGCAGATTTGCAGGGCTCTAGCTATCTACACCAAAGAAATATGTTTGAGCATCTCCCAAGTCCTTTACTGACAATGAATAAATTCTATTTTAATGAGGGCTGCCTTCCTTGTTAAGTTTTTTTTTATTTTTCACATTTCCCATAAAGATATAGGTTAGGAACATCATCACGGTGACTTCTATACAGGATCAATTAGACGACTGGACTCTCGTCTCTGTGCCCATTTCTTTGCTGCCTCTTATCATCATAGCTCTCTCCCTGGGTGTGGGGAAATATTCCCAAACTACTGACATGGAAGGTATTATAGTCATTGATCTAGTCTGGAATCTGGAGAAACAGGTTCAGGATGGCTGAGTAGCTGCATAGTTCTCTGGTATGAGTTATGAGATAGATTTTTCCCTCCCCAACTCTTCTGTACTCCACACATGCAGAGTCTCCCCTTACCACGTTTCCATTCATTCTTAAAACACATTACTTTAACTGAGTTTTTCAATGGCTATCCACCTGTCACAGTACACACTCTGCGTCACCACAGATGTAAGCACCTCAAATGCAAAAACAACCATCCAACATATGTGCTGAGTATTAATATTATAGAAGGGGTTAAAGAACCCAACCAGCACTGATTCCCCATTGTGCTGGGTGCTGCAGAAACACAAAGTATTTGCTCTGAATAACTTAATCTAAATAGGCATGATGAAGAATGGGAGGAAGAGAAACAACATCCTCTTCTTAAGTGGTGTCTCCATTACTGCAAGTTTGCAACTATAGTAGTTCAATCTGTATAATCTTCTGCTAATATTTTCATGGATGAATAGTCCTTTGGACTCAGTGAGGATGCCACATCATCCATCCAAGAGCTTTTTTCTGCCTCATGTTCTCCTGCCATCAACTTCCTGCTCCAGTGCTTGTAAATGTGCTTAACCCACTGAACCCTTTAAAATGCACCTTATCGATTGAATTTTTTTTTTTTTTTTTTGTAAACTAGCATTTGCTCAGTTCTAGTCTTCTCCAATATTTTTTTTTTTACTGGTTATGTGGTCTATCCATGATACTTCAGAATTCTTCTGTAACGCTACAATTCAAATCTGTACTTTCTGTATTTTCAGAAGTTTGAATGTTCATGTTTCACAGCTGTAATTTAACACACACCAAATGTAAATTTTCAAGGGCTGAAATTTCATTTTCAGAGCTACAACATACTAGCAGAAAAATCGAAACTATGGCAAAGACTAAGTCATAGCTTAACTGATTGCCCAGAGTCATTTAGGAAACTTGTTACAGAGCAAGACAGTCAGCTTAGGTTTCCTGACTAGAGTCTAGTGCCTTAACGAGAAGATAATTCTTCTTCCTTCCTTACACAGAACTATCTGACAAAATGCCTTTTCTTTTCTCAGGATAAAATAAGAGTTCAGAGTTTCAAATAAAATATTATCCCTTTCTCAGATTCAAGCTGGAATGCATAGTACTTACTTAGCTCATTTTTCACCCTGCCTAATCATACTTTCTGGCCTCCCACGCTATTTTGTCTGCTACAGTACCTGTGCCAGATAGGTTACTGACTCCTGTGCATGTGCTCCACATGCCTGATACCTTTCCTGTTTCTCTTGCCTTATAGACAAATCAGGAGTAGGGTTGGTGCCACCCAGATGAGCAAAATTTCAACTACTTTCAGGTGGTCACAAACCCAGAGACTTACAAATGTAACCTGTCCTACGTCCAAAGACAGATTGTCTAAAATAATCACTGCTTTGAGATGACAACTTAAATATATGTAGCTTGTTAACTGTGTTGTCTCTGCATGCCTTAGATACAGAAGGTAAGTTTCTTGGGGGCAGAGACTGTCTTCCTCTAAATTTTCTGGGTACACCAATAGCACTAAAACTGATCTTAAAATGGGCTGTGAGAAAGCAAGCCTTGTTTCTATCCAAAACAGCTCTGGTAAGAAATGGGAAGGAAGGATTGGAGGGAAGATACATGAAATGGAAAATGATCTTCAAATGGAGTGTGTTTGAAAATGCTTCTCAAATTTGCTGGTTATGGAGGGAAAAGAAGGAAGAGGTTGTGGAGAAGGAAAGCAAGAATGACAGGGTATATAAATGCAAGGAGTCATTTAGAGAGATTTCTTTTATTTCATGATAACTTTGTTAACATTTAAAAGAAATAGCCTATAGAAAAGAAATACTGCAGGGTGAAGAAAAATAATGATTGAGAGAATCAGAAAGGGAAAAGTCCATTTTTAAAAGTTGTACTTCTGAGTTACTTTTAACATTTTGTTTGCTTATTTTTCAGCATATAGACTTGTTTCTAGAACTGAGTAGGAGCTTTGCTATAAAATATCAGAAGAATAGGATTGGGCTCAAAAAGACTCCTACAAATATATTTTAAAACAGTTGGAATGCACAGTAGAATAAGACAGAGTAACTACAAATATCAAGTATGGACTCAGAAGTATTAATAAATCATAATAATACATCACGGACCACATGTAATGTCCTCTATTCATGGCCATTTTGGCATTGGGCAGATCCAGACAGCTGTCAGGAATGACCAAATATAAAATATAGAACTGGCAAAATAATAACTAATGCAGAATCTGAAGTGTAACATCATGAGGTTCTTTCATATGCACCTAAACAAGTTTAGACTTCTTCCAATTATATCTTCAAGCTACATTAGCTTTTTCATACTTTTTAATGCCACACAATATAAAGTGGTATAGTACTGGACACTTAATTTACTCTGTCAAACTACTTACCATTGCAATAAGGGTAAAGTAGAAAGGGGGAAGAAAAACATTTCAGTAGAGAACCAAACATGTTCTTCATTCCAGCAATGAATTTGTTCTTTATACTTTCTGCATAATCCAGCTAAATAGGAAATAAACAACAAGAGTGCAAGTGTCAACAGAAGCTTGGTCTTAAGTCTTCAATACCATAAATCTAAATCATTTCCTGAGATATTCTTTGTGAAAATTTACACTAAAATCAGGAGTACATGAGGATATGGAGGATTCTATTTTAAAACCCTGTGGGCTAGATTGAAACCTTCTGCCTGACATTACTGAGCAGTTACTCTGTTGACTTCTGTAGATTACTTGAATGAGTAAAAATATGAATCAAAGATTCATGATATGGCTGTTTTTTGAGCAAGGAGTGTGTCTACACTCTGGCAGTCTGTATGTTGGTATATTGAGGACTGTAGATCCTAACAGTGTCTTTATGACAATTTGTGTTGTATGGTGGTCTGATTGCGTCTTTCACAATACCTGCCTTTACAAAAAGACTTTATTCAAAAATTCCTCTCTCCATCTTACATTCCGAAGATTTAGAGGATTGCATCAAGTTTCTTCCTGTCTCTGTAGGTTCCATAGAATGAGTTTCTACAGGTGCATTTTGTGATTTTACCATTTGAAACAGATGTGTCTGTGGCTTCTAAAGCAGCTCTCTGGATCCCTACTGTCATGGAGGGATCCAGAATGATGGTAGTCAGTGATCTGACCATCCATGTTACAAATCTTATCATAAATAACAGTCATTGGCTCTTTTTTTAATCCATGTTGGCAAATAGGGCCCTAGTTTGAATACTCATACTATATGAAGAAGAGTCAGTCTTTTCAGGTTCAGACTTGAAGCCAATTGCTAGGGCAGTGAAGAGAACTTGAAAAGCTTCTACTGATTATGCATGTGTTCAGTGGATGAATGGAGGGTTTCAGATTCTTGGGTTGTTAATCTTTCCGTGAAGAACAAATTCACTAGGCCAAAACTGTAATTATTTTATTTTAAATAGATGTCAGTATTTTTCACCATCACAAAATGGTCAGTTTCAGGGTATCTGCACCCCTGCACATGGTCACAGTTTCAAGGTATCTGAACCTCTTTTTTTCCTGGGTGGTCCATCAAGGGCACTCACTTATGGTTTCAGCTCCCAGCTGTCATTTATCTCTCTCTTCCACCTGATTAGGGTTTTAAAGCTGCACAGTTCTCTACCATGCAATGTGATATCCCAGTAAGCAAGCTTATCCAATGAGCCAATACCTGTGTGTCACTTTCTCTCTGAGGGCTGTGAAGAGTCATAGAATCATAGAAACTGGAAGGGACCATGCATGGTCATTGAGTCCAGTCCCCCCCATACTCATGGCAGGACCAAGTACAATCTTAAATTATTCCTGACAGGTGCTTGTCTAACCTGCTCTTAAACACTTCCAGTGATGGAGATTCCACAACCTGTCTAGGCAACTCATTTCAGTGGTTAACCACCTTGGCTATGTCTGCTCTTAAGAATGCTAGCTCAAACTAAGTTAGTTCAAATTAATTATTGTGAACTAATGCAAACTAACTTTTGTACGAACTAGACTGTTCACACTAGAAACCTAAATCGAATTAGCATGTCCATGCACAGGAGTTGCTAGTTTGACTTAGGAGGGGGGCACCATGGGAAGTGTAGCAACATGCCACCCCACAAGGGCCATCCCCACACCCAGTCCCATGAAAAGTGGAAGGCACTTCCTCCATGGTGCCATGCACCCTGGGAGCAACAAGGTCAAACTGCATTTAATTTGAACTAATGGTTAGTTCAAACTATTGTGTCTACATTGTCTGAGTTCAAAATAAGCATTAGTTTGAATTAAAGACAGATTTTACTATTTTGAAGTAAGCTTTCCTTAGTTCAAACTGATGAAAGCCAGTGTGGACATGCGCTAATTTAGTTTGAATTAATCCTCCTTAATTCGAACTAAATTCCCAGTGTAGACATAGCCCCTGACAGTTAAGAATTTTTTCCTAATGTCCAACCTAAACCTCCCTTCTTGTAATTTAAGTCTATTGCTTCTTGTCTTATCATTGTCAGTTAAGGAGAACAGTTTTTCTCCCTCGTCCTCGTGACAATCTCTTAGATACTTCAAAACTGTTATTTCCCCCTTTAGTCTCCTCTTTTCTAGACTAAACAAATCCAGGTCTTTGAATCTTCCCTCATAATTCAAATGTTCAATAACTCTAATCATTTGTGTTGCTCTTCTCTGGAGTTTCTCCAATTTGTCCACATCTTCCCTGAAATGAGGTGCCCAGAACTGGACACAATATTCCAACTGAGCCCTGATAAATTCGAGTAGAGTGGAAGAATCACTTCTCATGTCTTACTTTCAATACCCTGTTAATACATCCCAGAATGGTGTTTGCTTTTTTTGCAACACCATTACACTGTTGACTCATATTTATCTTGTGGTTCACTATCACAACCAGATCTCTTTCCACAGTACTCCTTCCTAGGCAGTCATTGCCTATTTTGTATACGTGCAATGGATTGTTCTTTCCTAAGTGGAGTACTTTCCACTTGTCTTCATTGAATTTCATTCTGTTTATCTCAGACCATTTCACCAGTTTGTCCAAATCATTTTGAATTGTGATCCTATCCTCCAAAGTACTTTCAATCCCTCCCAGCTTGGTATCATCTGCAAACTTTATAAGTATACTCCCTATGCCATCATCTAAATCACTGACGAAAATATTGAACAGAACTGGACCCAGAACCAGTTCTTGTGGTACCCTGCTTGTTATGCCCTTCCAACATCACTGTGAGTTGTTGTTAACTACTCTCTGGAAATGGTTATCCAAACAATTTTCACCCATCTTATAGTAGCTCCATCCAGGTTGTATTTCCCAAATTTGTTAAGAAGAAGGTGATATGAGATGGTATCAAAAGATATACCACACCTAGATATACCACACCTACCACTTCCCCTCTATCCACAAGACTTGTTACCCCATCATAGAAAGCTATCAGGTTGGTCTGACACAATTTGTTCTTGACAAATTCATGCTGAATATCACTTAGCACCTTATACTCTTCTAGATGCTTGCTAGTGAATTCCTTAATTATTTGCTCCATTATTTTTCCTGGTACAGAGGTTAAGCTGACTGATCTATAATTTCCTGGGTTTTTCTTATTTCTCTTTTTGTAGATGGGCACTATATTTGCTCCTTTCCAGTTCTCTGGAACCTCTCCTGTGTTCTATGATTTTTCAAAGATAATATCCAATGGCTCAGATATCTATCTCCTGAGTCAGCTCCTTGAGTATTCTAAGGTGCATATCATTACGGCCTGGTGCCTTGAAGACATCTAACTTGTCTAGGTAATTTTTAACTTGTTCTTTCCCTATTTTAGCTTCTGATCCTGTCCTGTTTTTACTGTTCTCCCCTACATTAGGCATCCAGTCACCACCAACCTTCTCAGTGAAGACTGAAAAGAAAAAATCATTTAGTTCCTCTGCCATTTCCACATTTGCTGTTATTTTCAGTAGGAGAGCATTGACAGCAGTTACACATTATCACAGAACATTTTTTTAAGCATTTCTCTTTCTTCTTAAGAGAAAAGAATTACAGACGATACATATAAACCCTCTAAAATGTTCTATTTGTATGCTGGAAGCTTACCAGAAATTATAAAACATTCATCAATCTCAGGGGCCACAGTAGCCAACATTTTCTAACCCTTTTGTAAGGATTGGGGATCTTGGACAGGGCCTGTCTGTTTGCTGGATCAGGAAGAATGCGCTGAGTAATTTGAAAGCTGGCTTTTTAGACCAAAAGCCCTATCTTTGTTCTTGTCTCTGGAAAGCCACTTTGAACTCATGTATGTGACCCTCACCAGCTGGTATCGTTCTGGAGGTGTATACAGTGTGAGTGATTCACCTTAGTCACACCCCTACTAAAGGAACCGTGGTAATCCTCAGGAGCAGAGCATGTTCATACATATCATCCCTGGCTCACAGTGATACATAAACATAATCCAATATGTTTCCCCAGAGATACTCATGTGATTGCAATATCTGTCACAATATGAGCTTAGCAGTACTCATTTTCTAAACATTTGTAAAGAAAATAAATCTAGGGAAAATTTCAAAAACAAAAACTGGTCGGGGGGAACATTTGAAAAATAATGAAAATACAAGTGAATGTGGCACACATCATAGCAAAATCATCTTGACAGGCCCAAATTCTTTGTTTCTTTAACAGCTACTTTATACACCATGAAACTTCAAAGGGAAAAAGATAAGTCTGCAAGAAAAGCTTTTCTTCACTTGGTCACTGTCCCATTTTGACCCTAATATCCTGTTTGGTTTTTAAAACATGATTTTTTTTGCTTCACAAACTGCACACTGAACAAGGAAGGATTTTGATCTAGCCCTACTGAACCAGAAAGACTTACTGTATCACTGTAATACTTCTCACACTTGTTTAGTTGAGAAGCCAGTGTAGTGTAACGATACACTTAGTTTTCTGTGGCCCTTAGTTATTTTAGTTACAGACTATGAGCATAACCAGTGAATTGTCAAGCACAGCCTTTTTAAGGAAAGAGGTCATGAACTTAGGCAAAGAGCAATTCCTTAAAGTTGTATCCTGTTAGCGCTGTGGTAATGTGCTGGTATTTTTGAAAGAGAAAGTGTTCAGAGGAAATGTTTAAGTAACATGCTGTCAAACATCTATAGTAAGTCATAAAGGTTGGCAGTGAAAAATGTTAAATCGACATTTGTTCATGACTAGTGCTGAGGTGCTTTATTGTAAGAGAATGTCAGGTAAATAGAAGGAAAGGTTAAGGGGAGAGCTTTTCTTTCAGTAGGTAAGGAAGAGTAAATATCTTAGTAAATCTTAATAGACTCATGAAATGATCTGAGACTCTTGAAATCAGAGCAGCACAAGAATAAGGCACTGGGCCTGGGGAAGTGGTATGCTCACCACATCTGTCATCATACTTCATTGCCAGCTAAAACATATGCCTTGCATGTTATTTTGATCAAGTGAAATTATTCCAGTGATCTTTATGGACTCTTAACTTTTGGGCTGTTATTGTGACTATCTGGTAGATTGTGACTACCTACACAGGGAAGTGTAAGGCATGGGCCTGTCCCTCCTTGTCTGTCAGGAGGAAGACCATGCCCCTGCTCTGGTGGGTAGCTGTAAACCCTCGGGTTGACAGGCAGTCTCTAGCTCCTAGGAAGGGTGAGTAAATAGCCACTTTGCCCATACTTAGTTTACGGGCTGAGATTGGGGGAGCACTCTTGGGTTGGTGTGGGAAAGGGGAAAGGGAACTCAGGCTGATCGGACTGCAGTGCATCCCAGCCCAGGTCCCCATCCATAGCGGAGAGATCTGTCATGGGGTCAGCAGGGTGCCAGCTGCAGCACAGACTCAGGTTCAGATTCTAGGGCTGCTGGGTTATTGCTCCCCTCTCCTGGGCTACTTCCTGCCCCCTATCCTGGTGATATCTGGGTCAGCCACGTCCCACTCAGCCTTGGCATGGTAATCAACCAGGGGCAGGTTGCAGAACCCTCAGTGTCATAAGTGGCCAGTAGATCTGGCAACTTGTTGGTGTTGTCAGAATATGGCAGGTCCTCCAAATCACATCCAGTCAGGCCCTCCTCCCTGCTGTCAGTGACTAGCAGCTCCTCCAGGTCATTGGCCTCCAGAAGGGCTACTGGTTCCTCAGCAGCAAGTGGGTCAGCGGGTGTCTTGGGGTCCAAGCCACCAGCAGTTCCTCCAAGTCACAGCCCATAGGGGTCTCCTCCCCATAGCTGGTGACTGGCAACTTCCCTTAGTTCCAGTCCCCCAGTCATCTGGAGGCAGGATCAGGGTCATAGGCAGTTCCTCCTTAGGGTACAGCTCCCAGGTCAGAAGTAACTTCTGAGCGCCTGGAGAGACATCCTTCCCCTCTGGGAGCTCAGGCCCTACTGAGTTCTCAGACACTCCTTTTGTACTTCCTGTCCTGCCCCCTGACTTCCAGGCTGATGGCCAGGTAATCTCTGGCTTCACCCCACTGGGGCTGACCTTCTTGATTGTGTCTGAGGGAGGCCATACCCCCTCACTATGGTAAGTAAATGTGGAAGGAAGTATATTTTTTCCCTGCTCCAATGTTTGTCTGAATGCAAGAGCTAAGTATAATCCTAGTCCTCATTTTTGTGATGCTAATGACCTTAAAAAAAACTAGAACTGACAGCAGGAGTAGGTCCTCAAAGCATGTATTGAGAATGTGGACATAGCCCTGACCTGTCTCCACATCAGCCAACACAGCTACAAAGCCACTGGAGCAGGAGCAGAAAATACATTGCATCCTATTTAATGACCTGCTGCTTCGGCATTCCCAGAGGCCTTGAACCATTGTATAGGCATCAGTACAATCATATCTTTTTATATTGAAATCCTTATAGACTAGAAGCCAAATGCTTGCTTCTGAACTTACCTGCATCCCTTTTACATGGGTGTAAAGCTATTAACTTCAATGGAGTTACTCCTGATATACAAAACTGTGTAAGAAGAGAATCAGGCTACACATTTCATAAACTAAAAGAAATGCTTGCTCCGAATCCCAGCATGTTAGAATACTTAAGGCACTGGCTGGAGAGATCTCAAAACCATTAGCAACTATCCTTGAGAACTCATGGAGGAAACGAGAAGTCCCAGAGGACAAAAGCAAAAATAATACCTGTCTCTAACAGGTATAAAGATAACCCAAGAAAGTATGCATCAGTCATATTTAATTTGGCACCCAGAAAAATAATGGCACTAATAATCAAACAAGTAAGCTAGAGAAGATAATAAGGTGAAAAGTAACAGTCAATATGGATTTCTCAAGAACAAATCATGTCAAACCCACCTATATCCTTCCTTGATGGGGAAGCAAGTCTTGTGAATAGGAAGAATCAGTAGATGTGGTATTGCTTGGCTTTAGGAAGGCTTTTGATCTGTCGCACATAACCTTCTTATAGGCAAAATAAGGAGACATAGCATAGACAAGCCTACTTTAAGGCAGGCACATCTGTAGTTAGCAAAGTATTCAAAGTAATTTTCAATGGTACCCTGTCAAATAGGAAGGGCATACCAAATCGGGTATCAGGAAAATCTGTCCTAGGTCTGATTTGGTTAAATATCTTCATAAATAATTTGGATAATGACTTGGGGTATGTTCACACACACTTCTTATTTCGAAACAACAGAGGTTGCCCTCTGCAGGCACCCGTGGGGTGCAGTGCCCTTCTGCGCTGCACCCTGCGGGTGCCTGCCATCACCTCCCCAAGCGAAATAGCAGGTCTTCACTTTGGACCTGCTATTTCACTCCCTTATTTCGAGGACAAAGTTTTTGTCCTTCAAAATAAGGTGTTTCGAAATAAAAAGTTATTTCGAAACAGCTTGTTTCAAAACGTCTTGTTTCGAAACAAGCCTGCCCTGTGTGAACATAGCCTTAGAGATCACTCATAAAATTGGGAAGGGTGACAAGCACTTTCGAGGACAGGATTAAAACTGATAATCTGGAGAAATGTTCTGAAATAAGTAATAGAAAATTCAATACGGATAAATACAAAATACTACATTTAGGAAGGAACAATCAATTGCACAAGTACAAAATGGGAAATTACTGCTTAGGCAGGCGTACTATGGAAAAGAATGTATGGATTATAGTGGATAATAAACTAAATATGCTTAGCAATGTAAAGCTGTTGGGAAAAAAAATGAACATCATTCTGGGTTGCATTAGTGGCAGTATTGTAAGCAAGACATGAGAAATAATTCTTCTACTCTACTCGGCAAAGATGAGGTCTCAGCTGGACTACTATGACAGTTCTGAGTGCCGCACTTGGGAAAAGAAATGAACAAATTGGAGAATGTCCAGATGAGAGTAACAGTAAAGATTAAAGGTCCGGAAAACATGATCTACAGAGAATGATTGAAAGAAATTGCATTTGTTTAGTCTGGAAAAGAGTAGACTGTGGGGAACATCATAACAGTCTTCAAGGATGTAAAAGGTTGTTATAAAGAGAAGGGTGATAAGAAGAACAATTTATCTACTGAGAACAACACAAAAAGAAATGGGCTTCAGTTGCAGCAAGGGAGATTTAGGTTAGAATTAGGAAAAACTTCTTAACTGTAGAAGTAGTTAAACACTGAAAAAAGTTATCTAGGGAGGTTGTGGAATCGCCATCATTGAAGGTTAATAAGAGCAGTTATGCAAACAACTGCCAGGGCTGGTCTATATAATGCTTAGTCTTGCCCCAGTGCAGAGGACTGGATTAGATTACTTACTGAGGCCCCTTCCTTTCCTAAATTTCTGTGATTCCATGTTAATAGTTCTACTTTAAAGTATAATGAAGGCTAGAGCTGCTGAACTCTTTTGTAGATTTTAGCCTAGTACAGTTATGTATCTGGCTTTTCCCTGTATTGAAAATTCACTTCCTGTCAGAAATATGATATTAAAAATACTAATTTTCCTTTTTGTACATGAGCAATTAGTGTGTGTTTAAGCATATTGGGAGCATTTTATAGCTCACAGCTTATAAAGGGACCTTAAAGGTGTAGTATAATTTGTAAAACAAATGAGGAGTCCTGTGGCACTTAAAGACTAACAAATTTATTTATTATATGTTTGTCTTTAAGTGCCACAGGACACCTGGTTTGTTTTACTGAACTAGACTAACATGGCTGCCCCTTTGGAACTTACTATAATTAGAAGGATGATAAAGACTTTAAGGGGAGAATGTAAGTGGTTCAGTAATGACTGCAGGTTGTATTTATTTATTTATTTAATCTCATGCAAAAACAATTTCAAATCAAATATTTTCATTTTTGTGATCAGCAGAAATACTGAAATTCTCATTTTTGTGGTCAGCAGAAAGAATTAGGTATTAATTATTTAATAAATACGTAAAGAATTAGGTAGCAGAAATTACTGCTATATGTACAGCTGCAAAATTTGCTTGCAATAATTGTCATTATTATATAAAATCACTTTTGTGGTGGTGTTATTATAAAGATTGTCATTCAAGTTAATATTGTTGTGACGTAAAATGAGTAATGGGCTCTATTCAGGTTTCACTAAGGTGTAAAGTGAAGGAAACATTTAACTGAACTACTAAGGTAAGTACAGAATAGACACAAAGATGCCATGAGAATAGTTTTTCCAATATGCTCTGTAGAGGAAGCCTTTAGTCTACCCATTAAAGGACTAATCCATCACCACTGCTCAGCACCTCTCAGGATAAACTTTTTACAAGGTTTCTCAAGCAGTTGAACTTAATTACAATTTTTATTTTCATTAATGAAAAGGGCAAAATGTTAGCTTTCTTCCCTATAAGCTTCTTCAGAAACCACTCATCAGAAACGCTGAGGGAAAGAAATAATGCTGAGCATCCTGTTACGCTATCCTTTTAGCTACTCTTTGCACTATCAGAATTGTGCATATGTATATTAAACATACAGCAACAAAAGCAATGCAGACTTTATTTTATAGAAACAATGTATAAATCCAGATCAGTTATATTCTAGTTGGCTAATACTACACATTTCAGAAAGACATTAGTTCTTGGCATTCAGAGCATGTGACTTGTGGGTCAGTGTATATGGATTTTTCTGATTCTACAACTCATTTCCTGTATGACCTTAGATACATTTCTTTATATTTTGGTTTCCACTTTCTATAAAGTGCAGATAATACTTATGTAATTCAAAATAGTGTAGGAGGATTATTAATGTTTACAAATGATTAAAGAAGATGAAAGAAGCTTGAGAAATTCTTTAAAAAAATTATTTCCCTACAGAAAATGTTTCCAATAGATTTTGAACTTGTAATGCTAGCCAGAACCAAACACATGCAATGCATATGTAGTCCACAATAATAGTCTAGCGGAATTCCACAATAATATAGTGTATTCCACAATAATAGTACTTTTTCTAGCAGTTGGTCCACAAAGGAAGTTAATGGGTCTTCTACGACTACCAGTTAATCAAACTCTTTAACTCAAGTGATACAGGCTTGTGTTATTAGCACAGATAGTACAAAGTTCAAATGCTGCTGATAGGATGAGTGGGTTGTTATGTTGTGCAGACTTTACCACCAAGTAATTTAAGCCTAGCTTTCCAGTGTGAAATCTTGGCTCCATTAAAGCCAATGGAAATTTTGTCATTGTCTTGAATGGGGGTCAGGTCCTGGTCTAGAACTGGGTTTCTTGTGCCTACCAACTGAACTGGTCTATAAGGACTGTTTTTAAAATATAGACAGAAATCTAGTTGTATGAGTCTGTTGAATATCTCTTAATTTGTTACCTGATCTGTGGTTTAAAGTTTACATAGAGTTCTGGAAGTGAAAGATTAAAGTTTTAATTCATTGTACTATTCAGCCATTCTTTTTTTGAATGTACAGCTGGTATTAGAGTTTAAAAAAATTGTTTGGACAAATAATGTATTCAATGAATTGAGCTTCCTTTTCTGCACATGGAATATCTGCAGACAACCTGTGAAGCCTCCCATTTATTCATTATTTGAATTTATTAGATGACTTTATTCTCAGATTTTCTACACTACAGATTGTATATTTTGAAACTTGAACACTATTTGTTGGTTGTGATTGGACAGATATGTTGTGATAAATAAATTTGTTAATCTTTAAGTGCCACAGGTCTCCTTGCTTCTTTTGCTGAATTAGACTAACATGGCTGTCCGTTTGGAATGTTGCATGGCATTGTTTCTGATCCATGAGTGGCAAGCACTTCTTATGATTAAATCTCAGTTTCTAGACATCAGACTTTGAAACTTACTTTATAGGGACTGTTTTGCCAATAAAACCTGATCATTGCAAGGTCCTGAAAAACAAATGCACAAATGAAGCAAATATAGGTGAGATGAATGCATTTTAAATGTATATGATTGTTCATGGAATTTTTTTACGTTATTCATACATTTCCAACTGATGTGTAATGTTGACTGGCCTCTTCATTCAGGCATATCTAGGTAGATATCATGTTTGTCAATATAATAATTGGATTGTATTTATAATATAATATATTACCAAAGAAAACAAGGATGGTAGAGAGTCTGACTAATGTGTTTTCCTTTTAATGGATTATAAATACACAAACTGGAACAGCTTTCTGAAATTTCAGGTGTTGGATCTAGTCTGGTTACATACATCAGTCACTCATACATACATACTTACAATGCACTCAGTGCTGAAGTTAGCAATAATAAAGGAGAAACCAGGCTGCTTTTCAATTGCATGTTTGCTTTCTAGATCTCCATTTCCCCTATCTATCTTAGCTCCAGCATATGGCCCTCTTATCACAGTATCTGAATACCTCACAATGGCTATGTCTACACTGGAGACTTAAGTCGACTTAACCTGGCCTAAGTTGACTTAAGCAACTCCAGGGCTAAATTTAGAATTTATTAAGTCAATTTAAACATATGTTTAAGTTGACTGAATAAAACCTGCCCTGAAAGTTGACTTAAGCTTTTACGTTGGCTTTAAAGGGTAGGAAGTCCTGAGCCTAACTCCTGCCCCATCCCAGGGCTCAATCCAGCTCCTTCTGCTGGTGGCAAGTGACTAGAAGCCGGATCCAGCCCCAAGTTGCTTGCTGCAAGCAGCTCGGAACTGGAGCTGGCCCTGAGCCGCTGACAGGCAGCTGGGAGCAAACCTTACCTTGGTGGGTTCTTGCTCCCCTGACACCAGGCAATGCTATTGACCCAGCCTAGTCAATTTCACACATGAGATTGCTTGCAGCATGTGGCTTGCGACTGGATCTGGCTCCCAGCCACTTGCTAGTGGCAGCAGGAGCTCAGTTGTGCCATGGGGTGGAGCAGGGCTCGGGGCCCGAGCCTGGACCCAGGGTATGGCTACTAGTGTAGACATACACCTATGTTGACTTAAAGTCAACCTTGTTAAGTTGACTTAAAATAGCCTCCTAGTATAGACATAGCTAATGTAGGTATCTGCACAACACTGCTATGAGAGAGGCTATTTACAGATTTGAACATTTTACATATAGCGAATGGAAGCCTAGAGGTGCTAAGTGACTTCTCCACAGTTATAATCCTATGGCAGAGTGGTATAGCAATAACGCATTTGTATGTTATGTAACAAAATAAATTCTTTAGTAGAAATTTAGATCATACATTCTCCAAATATTTGTCCAGATATTTGAACCTGAAGAACATATAACTGTGTTCATCCAGAGGAATTTGAAAACAGGTTGCCTTAAATTTGTGGCTTAGAAATGGGTATGGAGAAAGATGGTCAAAGTGTGAAGAGAAGGTGTTCTTAACACTGAGTAAACTTTCATCCTAGAATATGGAATTTTTTTAGTCAAGGAAAAAGTAACTAAATGTTAGCTGATGCTAATCATGAGAATATTAATTCTTAATTAAGAACATCCCTTTTCTTTGCATTGCAATCTTTTACCATTCAAGATCTCTCTGTGCAATGTTGTGGACAATATATACTTGGTGCAGACATATCAATAAACTTCAAAGTTACAGACTTCAATCTCAAGTTTTGGTGCTCTGATTTAAAGAGCTTTCAGACCATTTAATCAGAATACAGATCCATATGTTCTCTCTAGAGTGGGCTAAATGCAAACCATAGATCCAGGCAACTGAACTTTGGAAGATTCAAAAGGCTAGGTCCTCAGGCACCCTAAATCAGCAGAGTTTCATTGACTTCAGCAGAGCTGTGCTGACTTACACTAGCTATGAAGTTCACTGCAAATCTGCCTATAGATATGAACTGTACATGTCAAGTCTGTTTCTCAATACTGAATTATGGTGATTCCCATTGCTTCTTCCTCCAAAAGTGTGATATGAGCTAAAAAACATCCCTAGGATTTTAAGGAATTCAGATTGGCTCTGGAATTCCCCATTTTAACATTTCTGGGTCTAAACATGCAGTTCACAAATTCTGTTAAGTTCCAAAGCATCTGGCAAAGAGGGATTTTCTTCCACGAAAGCTCATGCGATAAATAAATCTGTTAGTCTTTAAGTGCCGCAGGACTCCTTGCTTTTTTTTTTTTTTTTACAAATTCTGTTATGCCACTTTGTGTTCTTCCAGCTGGATGTTTTAGGCTATGTCTACATCTGGCAAACTTAGTTCAGACTTGCTAGTCTGAACTAAAAAGTTCGAGCTTGGTACGAACTAACAATGGGTTAGTTTGAACTAACCACAAGCTGGTTAGTTCAAACTAACAATGTGTTCTAATTCAAATTAATGCTTAATTTGAACTAGAACAAGCAGTTAGTTCAGGTTAACTGATTAGTTCAAACTTCTTAAGTTTGAACTAGAACATTTTAGTTCAAGTCTTGCCCACGCCTATTTCAAACAGAAGTTTGAAGTAAGTGCATAAGTGTGGACTAACTCCAGTATTTACAAGTTCAAGCTAAGCTTTCCTTCATCCGAACTAAGAAATTTCTTAGTTTGGACTACGGACAGCTTAGTGTAATCATGGGCTAAATTAGTTTGGACTAAGTCTCCTTAGTCTGGACTAATTTGCCGGTATAGACATAGCCTTAGAGTTCCAGCATATTGATGGCAGTACTGCCTATGCCCCTTTTTGGTAGGGAATGAGACTAATGTACATGCTGATTAATTTTCTAGGTTGGTCCTCTTCTGTCTTTGCTTTTGTCAGACGTATAATTTGGTTATAATCAGTTTTCTTTAACTTTTGTTCACCTACGTTGATGTACAGGTACTCTTTATGGTCCTGTATCTTGCCCCTTGTTCATAGTACTAAATTACTATTATAACTGTGACAGGGCCTGATCTGAAAGGGTGTCTGAATTCCCTTAATTCACATAAACTTTAATGAGTTTAATAAGCTGAGTGCTCAGCACTTGGTAGGGCCCTTAGAAAACAGCTACTCCTAACTGCAGAGTTCCTTTGGGTCAAATTAGAGGAAAAAATTCTGAACAGTTTATTTTTAACTAAAAATTCATATATTCATCATGATGCATCCTGGGTGTTACTCTATTTCAGTGGGTTTAGGACAATGATATGAACCAAACCTTTGACTGCAGTGTGTTTCCAAAGTAATTGGATGATGAAAGCAATGAAAACATAGGAGCTAGTAAGCTGTAGTTATGCTCCCAGTTCTGCGCCGATCTCCTGCCATCTCCATTAGCTTATTTGTGCCTTATTTGAATAAAAATACTTATCTCACAGGACTATTGAACCCTTTCCTTGTCCCTTTCATGCCAGTGGGAGGTTGAGCAAACCCATTGCAAAGCTTAATTGAAAGGCCATGATCAATTTCAAATATGGGCAGTTTAAAAAAATACAGTTTGAAGTCTAGACAATTTCTTGTGTACTGCAGTGGAGCTAAGCTCATTTACACCTGCTGAGGACCTGGCCCCATATTTGTGTACAACTGAAAACAGTTTTATATTGAACTGACCTTCCACTTAAGGTAGAAAAGAATGGCCAACTAGTTACATTATTGCATTCCATAAGCAGAGATGTCACTTGGATTTCTTACTTTTTGTATGCCAGGAAATTTTCTCAAAGTATTTTTCTTGAGATAAATGAACATACTCATCATAGCTTACTGATGCCTGCTAAGTCTTTGTGTGAAATATTTCATGAGGAAATATGTAAATATTTTGACTGGTTGTGCCATTATTTTCAGAGTGTGTTGCAAATGACACATGGATGTATCAAGATGAAGCAGAAAGCATGCAAGAGATTGTTCATGTTTTTAGAATTATTATTATTTTTTGTTAAAGGAACCAATACAGTGAATGAAAAAGCAGAGAAGAAGAGCAACACATAGCTAGCACAGGCATATTAAGGCTAATAGAACTATGGTAGCAATATTTTAAGTCGTCATTTATAACGTAAGAGACATATATGGTGGTAAATGTGACGGGAGTGCTTGTACTTTTGTCTGTGCTTCCGGGCAGCAGATGTATTTAAAAATGTTTAATGAATAGAATGAGAGATACTTATGAAAGGTATTCTAAGATCATAAATGTGTTTATTAAAGGTACTGGGCACTGTAAAATGAATATTTTATTTAATTATAGTATTAGTCAAGTCTCTTTATTCTTTTAATAACAGTAATACTTAATCTTTTCAGAAAAAAAGTATTAAACACATATTGTCTCTCATTGTAATAATAAATTATATGCATAAAGCATGTTTCATTGTCAAGGGTCATGTAAAACTTTCTTGATTTCTATACCTACAGCACCAATGAAATACAGCAGCTTTTTACAGGAGAGTGACAACTAGTAAGCACCAAACTGCTGATGGAGGAAATCTCTACTCTGACTAAAATAAGAGGGGATCTTTAAAGATCCATATATACCAGATAAGACTTCAGTTTTTAAGGTTATATCCAATAGACATTGTCACAATAACCTGGATAATGCTTACTTTACCTACTCTGAAAGGACAAAGGATTGATTTGAAATCCTTGAAGTTGAAACAGAAGTCCCAAGATATTGCAACGCTAATGCTCAAAGCCACCTATTTGCCTGTGTAGAGGTCACACAAATAGAAATATAGAAACAGGTGTTTTAAAATTATTCTTAGAGAGCAGAATGGATCTCTTCTCATCAGACAGTCATTGATTTTTAAAGCCAGATGAGATCATTACAATCATGTAGTCTGATCTCTTGCATAGCAGAGGCCACAAAATTTTGTAAAGTAATTCCTACATCAAGGTCTTAGATTCTGTTTGAGCAACTGCAACTTTAGAGATAAGCAGTCTTGATTTAAAACTCCAAATAATGGAGAATCCACCATAGGTTGTTGAAAAAGGCTAACAGCCTTCACTGTTAAAAAATGTTTAACATTGGCTTATATTGTTATGCTTTGTTTATGCTAAATTAAAGAGCTATCGGCTGTCAGAAATGCCTTCACCATGCAGATGCTTGTAGAATGCAATCAAATCATTCTCTTCAATAAATTAAGTAGACTGAGCTTCTTAAGTGTCTTAATATATGGCACTCTTCCAAATGTTGAATTATTCCTGTAGCTCTTGTCTGAACCTCTTACAGGTTTTCAAGTCTTTTTGAAGCATGGCTACCTGGATGCAATATGCTAGTAAAGGTCTCACTAATGCCATATATGTAAATAATACACCTCCCTATTCCCCCTGGCTAGTCCCCTGTTAATGCACCCAGCTATCATATTAAAGCATTCCATTCAGAGTTTATGGTTCAGTTGGTTCAGCTGGACTTATGTTACCTGCTAGTTTCTTGTTGGTTTTAGTTTTAGAATAGGTATAGACAGCTAGATTAAACAGATTTTCCAGCCCTCTTGTACTGTGGTCCTGATTCAAGAAAACACATAACCACATGCTAAACTTTAGCTATTGACTTCAGTGGAACTTATGAACATGATTAAAGCTAAGCCCATGTTTAAGTGCTTTGCAAGTGCTTATGTGTTTTCTTGAATTGGTATTCATATGTAAAGATGTTTCCACCACAGTAATTAATTACTGACTCACAATGCAAACCTCATTCTAAGGAATTTAAATGTAAACTCATACCACATAATTGCAATATAGACATATGCAGTGTCTATAACTCATGCATGTTTGATTCCACAAATACCAAAGCAGTGGTGGGTTGGCAACATTTTACCACAGAGGCTGCATCAGAATTTTATTTCATGGGTGGTGATATGTGACATTCCCTGAGTAAAATTTTACTTCCCCCTTCAAAAGACCCATTAACTCCTTACCTTCTGAACACCCCTAAGACAGATCCTCAGTTAATGTAAATCAATATAGCTTCATCGAAGTTGATTTGAAACAGCTAATGATCTGACTTGAGGGACTGTAAGCTACCTTTTCTGCCAGATCTCTACTTAGCCTTAACGTGCACCTGAGGACTGGTGCACTTTCTATGTACATTTGTACTTTGCTGGAGTTGAGAGCTCTGTTTAACCTGAAAAAGTCTGATGTGGATTTTGATTACCACAAAATATTCAGAAATAGGGGTTTGATTCGGGCATGGATTTAAGAGGTACGTGTTCTGGCTATGGTCTCATTTTTGTTTGAAATTCCTCCTTCAACTGAATTTTCCCCCTTGCCTCTGTTCAAAGAAGGATGTCATTACATTCAGCAATTACTGTGGTTGAAGGAAGAGAGTTAAAGGGGTGAGCAAGGTTGCAAACAAACATATATAGCTGTAGAAAGGCTCTTTTCAAGTTTTGTTGTGACAGTGACCAAGGCCAGGAGATGTTTAAAGCAAGGTAGAAATAATCTTCTGACAGGGAGCTCCTCTGTATTAATAGGGAAATCATCGTCTTGCTATAAGACATCAAAGACATTTTATTCATCAACATTCACCATAACATCCAACAAGATAACCAAGTCTGTACTCTAAACACACAGATATGAAGCTGGTTGTTTATTTTCCTGTTGAATCATCTCATTCACCTCCTTAATGTTTTGCAGCCTGTTTGGTTCCTTTTTCACCTCCTTCACCAGTTTTGTCTGCATTGTACAAAACTGAAATATAATATTCATAATAACTTTCCGAGTTTTTTCTGAGCTCCCATTCTCTGTATGTATAGGGAGTACTGAATCATTTTATAAAAGCTATCAGGTTCCCTCATTTTTTTTCTTCCATTGTGAACATTTCTGTATTAAATCTTTTTCTTCATTAGTTAGTCAATGACAATTTTAGTGTAAAATTTTATGGTAAAACAGTGTAAAGGAAGTATATTTTTAGTGAACTATTGTCAAAGTTCTACTAAAAAGTATGGGACTTTTTAAGGCAAAATTTCTCTTTTCTAAGGTTAAGAATATAATATTTTGCAGTATGTTCTAGATTATTTTTTACAAATGAAGAAAAAACCAGATATTTAAAAGGTGTAATAAAATGCAGTTATGCATGGTTTATGGCTATGTTTCAAGGGAATCATGGTCTGCTATTTTCTAGCCAATGTGCTTGTGTTGGTCAGTGGATTTGGATGTAGAAGAGTAATTCTGAAATATTTGACATCTTCTGCTATTAACAGGCTTATGCAGTTTTCACTAGCAACAAGAGTTCACTGTCAATTAACCTTGAAAATTTCAGAAGATGGAATTCCCATTAGTGAGCAGTGGCTGTCTTGTTGGACCAAGACACACTGTGCTTTAATTCCCTGTCTATAAATGAGAATAACAGGGTTTTTTTTTTTGTTTGTTTTTGTTTTTTTAAAATACTACCTTTGTCTGTCTTGTCTAGCTACATTGTAAGCTGTTTGTGCTGTAAGCCATCTCATTATGTGTTTTTATGACTCCTAGCACAATGATGGCCTGACCTTGGGTGGGACCTGTAGGAGTTTCTATAACAAAATAGTAACAAAAATCCATCATTGTCTCTCTCATATGATAGGTCAGACTAAGTGGAATGAGATCCCTCTGTTTCTGCCCATTAGATTCCAAAGCTGGATTGTATGCCCTAAAAGAAAGAATAAGAGGTTTTTATATATCAGTTTCAGTACAGGACAAGGTGTATATGACAGGCAGCCACAGGCACTCAAAAAACACATTGTGTGTGTGTGTATACTCTTCTATATAAATATAATCATGAACACTTCAGGCATCATACAACACAGCACTGTTGCTCAAAAATCCAAAATACTCCTGCACTTATTTCTTATGTTTTGCACTTCAACGCATGTGGCTGGCTATAGGGAAAGATGGCATTGCTATGGCTAGAGAACAGGGAAAGTCAGGAAGCTTGAGTTGTCTCCCCTGCTCTGCAGCTGGTTCAGTGAATACCCTTGCATTCAAATTATTCTTATCTATGAATCTGGGCTACCACTTACATATTTCAAAAGAATTTGGGGAGCCTTGCTTAAATTTTGTTCATATGCTGTTTTGATGCCATTCAGGTAAAGTTATAGTGGGGCAAATCCAGCCCTGGACTCCATGGTGCAGTGCAGAAGTCCTGCTGGCCTGGGAAAAGACCTGGGGCTAGGGTGCTGGGACTCGAGGCTTAAGACCCATAAGCCCAGCGCCAAAGATATCCCTGGAACAGTGTTCCTTATGGCAGTTGGACCATGACTGTTTCTCTGCGCACAGACGGGGAGAGCTGGATGAGGGTGTATAGATACATGAAGCCCAGTCCTACGGGGTCCCCTTGAACTGACTTCACAGCTTCTAGCTTAGGGTACAGGAGTCCTTTTCTTCTCTTAAAGAGACACTCAGTTCACAGTCTGCCACTTGGGCTGCATTCCTGGAGTTGGCCCACTATAAATAATGATTTTTTTTGTGTGGAAGTGATTTTTTTTGAGACCCACTGTTAAATAAAACGCCTACTTCCATACAAATATCCTCTTGTGTAAAGAGTCACTTGAAAGATACATAGAAAACATTACATAACCAGGAACTAATTCTTTTCTAAACAGAAATGTTCAAAAATTTATGTGCAACATATCAGCAAAAGCTCCTTGAGCTTTGTCTTCGATCCCTGTTATAAAAAGGATGAGTCATGTTAGTATATTTTTGTTCAGTGGAAGTTCTGAAGAAGGAAAAGAAGGTCTTTCTGAGTTGGATTGAGCAGCACTAGTTGTTTTCTTTTTCAAAGAATTTACACTGCAAGGCAAATGTCACTGACAATAGATACCATGATGAGTAAGGCAGATATATGTGCAAAATAAAGTTATGGTGCAACTAATAACTGGTTCTGACAGTATTGCACAAGCCTCAGTCAGTGAATTTAAGAGGCAGTCTTTTCTCAGTGTTTCAGAACACAAAAATGCACAACAAAATGAGAAAATTCTCCCATGTGAGCAGCGCATTCCATTATGATGATAAATTCAGCTAACATGAAAACAAATGGCACATTTCTCCTTGTCACACATTAGTCTCTTAGATTTCCCTTCATTCTTGTTATGGTAGTTCTGTGCTACAAGAACACACAAAATGAGAGCCGTGCTGCCCCGATGATAATACATGTTCAGCAGTTTAAGTATTTGCGTTTCAGGCAACCACTGTATTGCAATGCATAGCTGAAAAATAAATGAGGACAAGGGACCATGAATCCCACTTCTCCCTGTTTTATGTGTCAAGAAAAAGTAAAACTTACCAGTGTGCACAGTATTATGCAGTGTTCACCACACCTTTGCCCTGAAAGGTTAAAGCAGATTGAGTATGGGGCTAATTAATTCAACAACTATAGCTGAGGGGAATCAGCTACCAAGCAATCCTCTGATTGAATGAAAAAGTCCAGGTGAGGTGAAATGAGCTGGGCTGGGACTGTAAGCACAGGAAATTGGAACCCAAGGAAGCTACTGGGAAAGTCTGCAGTTACTCCCTGATAGAAGGGATGTGTCTTTGGAAGTGCAAGAACCAATGGCCTGTAGTTACTCCAGGGGAGCAAGGAGTGGTGAAGATGGCAGACTCACAGAAGGAAGGAACAGTTAGATTAGGAAAGGACTCAGGGAAATTCAACAAGGTCCAGGGTAGAACAGACCTCGGATGCTGTCTAGAGAGCCCCTGAGCTGGAACATGGGTTCCAGTAGCAGGTAGGCATGGATTCTCCTGGTGGTCACTGAGCTAGTGATTAGGAAGAGTGCCTGAGCCTGCTTGTTGGAAGAGGCTTTCTGAGCCCATAAGGGGAAACCACCTGGTGATTTGGCTGGAGGGCAAAGCCATGAAGAGGCAGTTCCTTGAGTGAAGTAGGGACTACAGACCAGACAGAGACAGGGATGGTGTGTGAATGAGGGGAGGTGTTTTGACTTCAGGAACTATTCACCAGATCAACCAGGGGGAGGTGCAGTCTTACCAATGAGTGGACCACCTGGTCACCAATAGGCAGCAGTGAGCCTGGATAACAGATGCTCCTCATTCAGATTAAAACAAAAGGGGAAGTCCTTGTGTTATAAGCTCAGAAATCTATGGCTCCTGCAGCCACACAAACTTTGCTTTGACACCATCTGTTAGCCAGTCTCATGGGAGGCATGATACAGTACTAGAGCAGGTGGAAGAGACTGAATGGTTTACACCTTGAGGGTACATATTAATTTTTTTGCTGGAACACAGTACCGCTATGTGGGACTGGAGGCAGAATCTGGCTATAAAGGCAGCAATGGATCTGCAAGCACAGCTATGTACTGAGCTATGGATGCAGCGTGTAACTGGCTAGTTAAAGTTAAATGCTGCCATGTAACAAACCAAGGTAAAGTGGGCTAACTTGATCAGCATACACTTAATCTGGCCGAGTGCAAGCTCATACATCTAAGAACTAAAAATGTAGACCATCTGTACAGTAGATGGCACTGTGTTATGGAAAGCAAAGACCCAGGAAAGGATTTAGGGATCATGACAGATAATCAGCCGAACATTTGGCGGTGCTAGAGAAGCAAAATCTATTTTTTGATGTATGAGCAGGAAAATATCAAATAGATATTAGAAGATGGTGTTATCACAGAATTAGTGATACCATTACTTCTGGGTGCAGCACCCCCCAAAAAAGTTAACAAATTGTGAAGGGGTCAGAAAAAGAGCCACAAGAATGATTTGGATCAGAAAACCTACCATACAATGAAACACTAACCTAACTAGTTTTTCCAAGGAAAATTTGAGATGATTTGATTACAGTCTACAAGTTCTTACTTGGGAAGATTTCTGATAACAGAATGCTCTCTATAATCTGGAAGTCAAAGCATAACAAGATCTAGTATCTGGAAGCTGAAGTTATGCAAATTCAGACCAGAAATTCAGTGCAAATTTTATAAAATGTTGGTAATTAACCATCAGAACAACATAGGGCATGAGACTTTGCAGGAGCTCATCTGTATGGTTTTAAAACGTATCAACAAAAATGTATTGCCAATGTTTTTCCACAATTAATGACAGCTGGAGAAAATATTGACATTCTTACTTCTAAAGTACCTTACTACACTGATGTTAGTGGGACTATTTGTCTAATAATACTAATAAGAAATTATTTGTAATAATAATATTATCACAAGTAAGGCTAACATAATCAGGCCATCAGTGATGAATGCAACATCGTAATCCACAATATCTGTCCAGATGCATAGTATTGTGATACTAGGTCTTCAGCAAACTGTTCACAGTATATTAAGACACCTATAAACTTGCTGATTCATGCACATATGCATCCATGTAGATCTGTCTTTTTCTGTGCTTGGTGGATTTGCATCCAGCCTGTAACAGCTGGTAGCCAGCAGGGTAGCCAAGTTAGGGAACATCAACCTTATTTTATGTCAGTGACAGTTAAATGTGTTTTCTTTACTATACAGCCATAAAATAGCCATTCTTCAATTCTTTCTGTTGAAGACAATAAAGCTTTTAGTGGTTCATGTATCTGCCTCTGGCTATCACCATCAATTGGTTAGTTTCCTCTACTCTGACCTACTGTACAAAATGCAGTGCAGATGAAGTATAAAAATAGATTATGAAACTGCCTGCGGTGAATCCATAGTTTAAGTTGCAGCCAGGGACCCATTATGAGCCCTATTCTTAGTGCTCCTGTAGCATCAGCAAGAAATCTCCTTTTGGTCTGAAAACTGAGAGGCAGATTCTCTATTATAATAGAGAAGAGAAGATTTTAGTTTATTTGGTTTGTGTTTTACTTGAAGAATGTTCATCTAGCTGTTTTGGACTTGCCGAGCAGTGTAAATGTGTATGAATGTTTGAAATTTTGGCAAAAAAAGTTGAACATATCCACAAACAATATCCAAGAATATTCTGATGATATCAATCCTTTTTCAATATATTTTATCCAGTTGAGACTCATATGCATTAAATACAGCTCTAGGATATCAGGCCTCAATGAGTATAAATGTAGGCTGAAGTCCACTTAAGTTGCCCATTAACAATGGAAAACTCCAGCATCTCATATTTTATCCATAACTGTAATCTATGATCAACAACGTATCTTATCCACAAATCTACTGTCAATCCCAAAATCTGATCAATCTTATACTAGAAAGCATATCCTGAATAAAACATTCTGGATGTATCACTCAAATATCCTCCCTTAAAGGGATGTAACTCATTTTACTCCCCAGGTAACCTATGTTCCAGTCTAATTTGGTGCCTCCTTCACTTGATTGCTGAATATTATTCACTTAAAAATAATCATTAAATAGAGATTACAGAAAAACTTATTTACACTAAAAGAAATGAATCACATAGCCTTTAAAATGTTTTGCATCACTACATTCTTCATATCTTCTTTATTCTGAGTCTTGGTCCCACACTTCGCCTGTGCCAGGTCAAGTGGCAAGACTCTGGTATTCCAGCCTTATCCACTTAGTATAACAGAAATACTTCATCTTCATACAGTTTTCATGTAATAGTTATCAGTCATATATTAGGACCCCTAGATGTTTTAAGAGTCAGTTTTAAGGTTCTGAGAGAAAAGGTGTATGTGTGTGTAAATTTTTTAAATGAACATCCTATGTGTATAATGTAAGAACACTAGATTGCTTAGTACTTCCTGAAAACTATTTTGTCTTGTTTAAACAATGTAAAGTATAGTTTTAATGTCACATGAGGAATTAGATGCAAAAGTCTGTAAACAATAACAGGAACTGCAAGGATAATTCTTCAGGATCTGCTCTAAATCCTCTCTAGATCGTAAATCCTTGTTTATTGTAGTACACTTCTTACTGCACTTATTTGTTTTGATTTAGCATGCTTAAAATGAGATGATACAAGTTTTTGGCTTTTCAGGGTTTTTGGATTGCAAATGATAGGAATATTTCCAGGACACAAAAGGTGAAGATTGGTGCAAAACCTTAAACATATCATATGATTTAGTAACTGTAGCTGGAAGTTTCTTACACTCCAACCGAGCGCACTACCAACGAGCAACAGATGTAGATTGCAGCAACAAGCTAAACAAAAACTGCTTTTAGACTGAATGTTTATATAGTAGGAATTTAGCATCCAAAGTGCATTCATCACTATTTGTTGTTAGTCATCTGTTTTGAGTATATTTTTATTGTGTAGTAGCTTACCTTTGTATATTTTATAATAAGAGACCATTTTGAGTATGTCTAGGGAAGGATTACAGCTGCATTTTCTGACTTTGAGTATTCATTTTTTAAATATCTACATTGTATTAATGTTAGTTTTATTGTAAAGTTGATAAAGTGCATATATCTAAAATTTTCACTAAGGAACTATCCTAAATTGTATGGATCAAAAAATCAGAATCTTGATAAAAAATTGGACAGATGCTCAGCTGATATGCAGAAAAGAGCCCCAAAATTATTTGAGGACTGAAGAAAATGCCCTTCAGTGATAACCTTAAAGAGCCAGATATGTTTAGGTAGTTTATTCAAAGGAAGATTGAGTGGTGACTTGACGACAGAGGATAAGTATTTTATTGGGGAAAAAACAAACAAACAAACAACCCCCCCCCCGAGTACTAACAGACTTTTTAATCTAGCAAGGAAAGACGTAACAGAAACAGCGACTGAAGTCTGATAATTTTAAATAACACACTGATTTTTAACATTGAGGGTAATTGACAAAGGGAAGAACCAACCAAAGAAAATGATAGATTCTCCTTCACTGTTGATGTCTTCAGAATGGGACTGTGTGCCTTTCTGGAAGTTATGCTGTAGACAAACACAAGTTTCATTTTAATCAGACACTAGTTACTGCACTCAAAACAAATATAATGGTAAAATTTAATGGCCTGTGATATACAGGAGTCTGACTAGATGGTCTAATTACCCCTTTTGGCCTTAAACTCTGATTTTTTAATTAAACACTATTGTATAATTTGGCATACTAGCTAAGGATCTGACACAACTGGTCAAAATAGAGAAAATAGTTTGAAAACAAAAAAGAAAAGATAGTTATGGCTCCTTTATTTCCATGGCAACTGTTCCTAATGTTGTAATCTGTTCTTTCTTCTTTTAATATCCACCTTTGCTTCTTTTTTTTTTTCTGTCCTCTGTCCCTTGTTTTTATATACTCCCATGTGATTCTACTGCACTTCTTGACATCATAGTGTTTGAATTATATACATTTTCCAGTAAGGTATCTAATTTTGATGGTAATTGAAATTTTGATAAAAGGATTAGTGATAGGACAGATAAAGCAGTACACTGTACCTCCACTATATGTAGGAGTTCTTTGCTCACATTTTCATAGAGAAGTCTCTCCAAACTGACTGTTTAAAATCAGTGCTTAATAACAGGTTAAAGGTGAGGAGGAAGAGACACTTTGCTTTATACAAACCTTTCACCTTTGGAAGCACAGAGCTATTACACAGTAGACATTTGGACGAATGTAAGGAAAAGAATATAAGAGAAAACAGCCTGCCAAGGAGAAAACCAGATGGCAGAAAAGAGCAAGAAGAAATCGTCTAGTTAGGTCTGGGGGAGAAGATTTGAGAAAGCAACATGGAAAAGAGAGGAGAGTTATTATAAGTTAGGTTATATTAGCATCATAGAGGGCCAGGAGATCCCCCCTGATGAGACTGTATGAGAGAGAGAACAGCTGGGAAATCCATGCCAATACCAAGCAACACTGGAAAAGCTAGAAAGAGTTGGGGGAGTGTGATGTAGTAACCAGAGGAGTAGCCAGAAGTAGATTGGCAGAAAGAGCCACCTGCAGTAGCCAGGAAACTATGGAAGAGGGCTAAGAAAAGATCTGGTTGGGCAGGTAGGGTAACTAAGTAGCCCAAAGGGAGACTCTGCAGAAATGTGAATTCAGCTGATTTCTTATTGTGGGTTTAAATTAACTCTTAGATAAGAGCCTGCACAAGACTCCAGGTAAAAGACCTCTTGAGTTGTTAAATACTGAAAATATCATGAGTAAAAATAGAGAATGGCCACCCACTCACAGGGAGGAAATGAGTGCCTGCTCCAGGGAATTACATATTTGCTTAGTAGAAAGTTCCCTACCTCTGAGTGTAATAAAACAATAAAAGTAGCAAGGAGGCCTGGGAATTGCTAAATAACTTGAGGAAAGTTTCTGATCTTTCTGCATTTTCAGAGTTAGTGGTAATGAATTTGATGGTATACATGTTCCATTAAGAATCAAGGCATGTGCATCTCAGTCATTTGAGTCAACAACAGAAACACACAACTACATTCCCAAGGTGCAGTGACTAATACTTCCAGTGAGATCTCAGCATTCCCTTTATAGATCAGGTGTTAATGTACACTGACATTCCAACTCACAGCACAGAAAATTAATACCAGTGTGGTAGGCTAAATAAAGTACAACTCTGGAGATGCAAATGTGTCAGGAAGAAGGGCAAGAAATTTTTTTCTGGTAATGTTCAGTCAAATCCTTTGATGCTAAAAAGTAAGGTATTAAAAGCTTTCATGAGGATTCAGTTTGTTTATCCTTATAAAACTGGTGCTGAATTGACACAGATCACTGTGTTATAATATCTGCATTACAAAAAATAAAATGTGGTTCATGGACAGCCAATCTGTTTCCATTTCATACTTCAAATATAATTTTCCTCATGTTTTTTTTCAGACACAGTAATACTCAGTTTGCTTGCTCTTAGAGGTATTAAATTATAGAGATACTGCATATTTTGTTAGAGTAGCTGCTAATATGATAGTGTGTCTAACCACCCATGACTTATACTGTATTGTGCTGGTACAATGAAAATATGTAACTGCTCTATCTGAAGGTGATATATCCAATTCATCAGAAGTTACCTCAGCAGATAAGGCACCACAGGTCCTTGCATGCAAGATGGGCCATGCATTTGGGATCATGGAATCAAGCAAGTCAGAGAGGCAAAAAGACCCATTTGGCCAGCAGTCTATCAGTTTACAGTATGTTTTCTTATGTTTTGTCAAAATGATTTTAAATGTTTTGATTGGCTCTACCCCTGCACTTGGAAGACTATTTCATGGCCTAATTATGATACATGCATATGGATTTTCCTGAAACCAGCCAACATGTTACCTTTCTTAATTTCTAGTTATATCCTTTTGTACCCTTCTAAATAATTTCCCTGTCTTCATATTACGAGCAGTTCCACGGAGGATGGAACCAGGCTATTCTCAGTTGTAGTAGATGACAGAGCTAGGAGCAATAGTCTGCTGTGGGGGAGGTCTAGGTTGGTTATTAGGAAAAACAATTTCACTAGATGGCGAAGCACTTGAATGGATTCCCTAGAGAAGCGATGGAATCTCCATCCTTAGAGGCTTTTAAAGTGCATCTTGACAAAGCCTTGGCTGTGTTGATTTAGCTGGTCCTGCTTTGAGCAGGAGGTTAGGCTAGATGATCTCCTGAGGTCCCTTCCAACCCTAATTTTCTATGATTCTACATTTATGTACTTCAAATATTTTTAATTGGGGTCCAGAATGGAATTTAATATTTCAGATGCATGAGAGCTGGGTAGAGAGGATCTATTATCTTCTTTCTCTTGAATGTAACTTCTCTACAAATACAACCTAAAATGTTTTTGGCTATTCTTACTGAAATCTAGCAATGCAAGCTCAAGTTTAATTTTCCATTATCACCCATGGTTTGTGTGCGTATCATCTGTCTGGGTTTCCACCTAAAATATATGTGCCCTGGATCACTATTCCCCAGACATTGCTTTGCATTTTTACAAGATGAATGTCACTTTATTTTCTATCCACATTTCTAATTATGTCATGATTCCCTGGCTATGTTCACATGTACATGCTTATTTCAAAATAAGTTATTTCAAAATAAACTAATTCGAAATAAAATCCTTAATTTGATTTAATTTAAATTGAATTAAGGAAAACCACCAAATCAAAATAACAAGTCCAGACACAGGGCTTGCTATTTCGATTCAGGAGAGGGCCACCATGGGAGGTGTGGCAACATGGCCCTCTGGCAGGACCATGTTGCCACCCAATCCCCTGCCTGGCTTTCAGCTGGAGAGCCGGGCAGGGGAAAACAGCCCCAGGGCAGTGATCCCCTTGCCCGCTCCTAGCCCCGCATGGGGGTCCCAGAGTCGGCTCCCCTGGGCTCCGTGGCCAGTGGTGGAGCACCTGGTGCCGGAGACGGCTCTCCCTGAAGCCTGGGCTCAGCAGCTGCCACCCAGGTTGCAGGTGCATGAGCCAGCTGGCCCCACAGCCCAGACCCGGTGGCTGCTGGCAGGGCGACTGGTGTCAGAGCCAGCTGGCTCTGCAGCCCGGGCTCGGCAGCCGCTGATGGGCGGACAGTGCAGAGCCAGCTGGCCTCTCAGCCCGGGCTCGGTGGCTGCTGCCTGGGTGGCGCATGTGGGAGCCGGCTGGCCCTATAGCCTGGGCTTGGTGGCTGCTGGCAGGGCAACTGGTGCCAGAGCCGGGTGGCCCCCTGCCCAGGTTCAGCAGCTGCTGCCTGGGCATCAGGTGGGGGAGCCAGCTCGCCTGGGAGAGCCGGGCCTGGGTGGCAGCCGCCGAGCCCAGGCTGCGGAGCCAGCAGGCTCTAGCACTGGCCGCCCCACCAGCAGCCACCGAGCCCGGACCACAGGGCCAGCCGGCTCCAACACTGGTCACCCCGCCAGTGGCCTCTGAGCCCCGGTTGAGGGACTAGCCAGCTCCCACATCCACTGTCCAGGCGGCAGCTGCTGAGCCCGGGCAGTGGGGAGAGCCAGCTCTCAAACCGGCTGCCTCCCTAAGCCCCCTTGCACGTCC
Organism: Podocnemis expansa; assembly: GCA_007922195.1. Lineage (NCBI taxonomy): Eukaryota > Metazoa > Chordata > Testudines > Podocnemididae > Podocnemis > Podocnemis expansa. The sequence goes on from ML681963.1 coordinate 118,631,097, forward strand.
CCTCAGCACCCTGTTGAGGGTGCTGATCGGCTCCCTGGCCAATGTGTTGTGGGGGGATGGGCCATCCTCAGGTCAACTGTTATATTGATATGTGGATCATATCGATATAACAGAGCCAGACGGGGTTATTTCAAAACCACAGTTTTGAAATAACCCTCATTTCGATAGCAAACAAAGTTTTATTGTATCAAAATGATTTTCCTTATTTCAAAATAAGGAAATGTTTTTTCATGACTATTTTAAAATCAAAACAAAAGTCGTTTTCGTTTAAAAGCCTCGTGTGGACATAGCCCCATTGTCTTACTGTCTGGACTGTGGTTTGCAATTCCTCCTGGTTTCCCCTCCTTATAGTATGTTAAGTCATTTGGATTGTCACTCTAGTATATTAGCACCAAAGCCATGTACCATTTAGTTTCAGTAGCTTGCTGATCACACTGTGTCGGGACATTAATAGAAGATCTTTTAGAAGATTGGACCAAATATCAGTCTAGTAGTAAACCAAAAGACACCTTCCCCATCTTGAGATTGTCATTTTTTTTAGCCTGCTTTCCATCTATAATTTAGTGTTACTATCCAAGGCAATGCAGTTATACTTCATAAATCATTGAAAGTGATAATACTCATTATTCTTATATCACTCAACTGATTACTGCTCTTTAGTCTATCATTAGATTGTGTGAGTATATTGTCATGATGCCCCTAGTTGATATGAGAGGAATTGGTAGCTATTGGATCATGAATGGTGTAGGAGGAATTTGGGACGTGAATGCCTCATGAATATAAACAATATTGTTTGGATTGTTTTATTTGAATTAAGGTCCTTGCCAGGGGATCTTATAGTATAATGTGCCTTATCACATATTACTTCAGATGTCAGTCATAAGAGTCACCATTTCAGATAGCAATAAATGATTTATTTTACAACAACCTTAAAGGGAACCTCACAAGGGTTTAGAATCAATGTGATACCCTTGGCTAACATTTTGCTCCACATCCCTGCCTAGTCCCTCTTACACAATGCCTGTAAACAGAAAATTAGCATTTATCCCCCTACACACATCCTCAGAGCTCTTTGAAGTTAGGATCAAGCATTTCAAAAGTGTTGTAATTTTCATTTAAGGGACCTACAGTTACGAAAAAGTTCACCCAATTTTTTATAGCTGATTCAGTGCCATGAAGAGATTTATTGGTCGTATTAGGGACCCTAGTCATAGTCCAGTTGGTGTATAATGTTTTGTTGTAAACACAGAACAAAAAGATGGTTTTGGTCTCGTAGAGTGGTGTATGTTTATTAATGCTTCTGCTCTGAATTACAGGGATGTAACTCCATAGTTGCTCCACTGAAATCAATGAACTTGTTCTGAAATTACACCTATGAGTAATTAGAGCTGGTCTGGACAAGCAAGAGTGCACACCTTACAAAAGTTTGTCCTACCACACTATCCTGTCTCCAGTTTCCTGCCAGCCTTTACCTTCTGAATGCCAGCAGATACCTTATTTCAAAATTGTTTAATATCAGAAAATTGTGAATCCAGGTGTCAAGGAGTTAAGATGCTAGTGTATAAACTTTTATTTCAGAGATAAAATGAATACACTGGGAGAGAGAAACTCATTTGGAGAGAAAACTGAGGCAACAGCTTCAGAATGATTTGAACAAGTTAAACTTTCTCTTATTCTTCAACTTCAGAACAGTTAATTTCAAAAATGCATTATGGCATGATCTAAATGGACTTAGAATGAATACTCTTGCTATCCAAGCCTGCAATTATTTTTTCCTTCTTTTTCCTATTTGTGTGGCAGAAGTAGCAGTATGAACTGGAACTCTTTTGCACCCCAACTGAATGTGATGTGCTAACTGAGCTGGGACATAGCTAGTGTAAATCACCTGATCAGAAGCTAGAATTTGTATTCTGAAGTTAATTCAGAAATTAAATCCAATATGATTCCAAATCATTCCAGTTCTGACACTCGTCTGATTTAGACCATTAAAATCTTTTTAGGTAATGCCAAAATATTTATTTTGATAATACTGATTAATTTCAATTTCATGTCTTATATTAGAAGTTTAAAATAGAAATGAAATAAATTGGCTAGCCAGAATTAATCATTTTACATTGTCTAAACAAAACATTTTGACATTATGAAAATGAAGCGAGAAAGTTGAAACAATTCATGTTTACTTTCTTCCTATGAAAAATTTTATCCTCATTTCTATGTTCTGTTTCAGTTTCAGTGAAACTGCATTTTACAACAGAAAACTGTTCCATCAATTTTTGTTTTGATGAGCTCTTATTATAAGCTGATGCAAACAGTAATACACAGTAAAGGGTGTTCTTTTAAGTTCTTCTGAACATATGATTTGCAAACTACACATTGCACTTCCTTCTACTCTTTGGGGCCTACAATTCCAAATGGTTCGAAGGACCCTGCCTGAAATATACACCTATAAGATCACATCACTGCCCACGTCCTACTGTCATTCTCTGTCAGAAGCCACATCTGGCAGAATAGCAGGTGGTTGTAACAGAGCTGCCTAACCTAGCCCACAAATATAGATTGAACTGACTGGGGAGGAGATGAGGTAAGGACACCAACCAGATCCTTTGCTTCAGTGTATCTCCTGGGCAGCCTCCACTTGAAGTTGAAAGCTATGTGACCTAGCAGAAGCAATATTACAACTTCATCATTTCACTTTTACCTATTTTCCAATCAATTTACAGCCCTACGTCTGACCCCATTGAATTTGGTGTGGTAACTACAGCCAGCATCTCCATGCAGCAGTCTCACGGAGTAAATTACCTCCGCTGGCTCAGACACGGGGGGAATCTCCCAGTTTGAGCTCCACTTCCAGACTCTGGGTTCCGGGCACAATGGCCCACTGGTTATAGGTAACAAACGCAGGAGACCCTTCTGGTAGGACGGTGTGGCTCCCTTATCCAATGTCAATAGTCTCAAGCCCTTAACACCAGGGCAGTGCGGCCCACTGGCAAAAGTCAATAGTCTTAGGCCCTTAACACCAGGGCAGTGCGGCCCAACAGCCAGAGTCAATGTGTAAAGCGGCTGGGCGTCACAAGGGGAGCGTGCCCAGGTAGGGGGGTTCAGGCCCTTCCGCTCCTCTGAACCCCAGCCCAGGGCCCTGGGGGTTACCGTAGACCTTGGTCCAGCTGGCAGGGATCCAAACCGCAATGCACCAGCTGAGGCCCTGACCCCACCACGGCTCACCCTGTTAAATACCACCCTGGGCTACTTCCTACAAGCAGCTGAGGTGGCAGCCCCCCACATGGCTTCCCAATGTCCACTTGGTTACCCTACTTACTTGGCCTGGGCCCCAGGATCCTCACAACCTAGTACGCCTGGCTCCGCAACACTTTCAGCGGTTGGTGTCTCTAGCATCCCGAGAGACTGCTCCTTTAAAGTAGAGGCCGAGCCAGGTTCTGGATAGGAGCCTCTCACACACATCTGCTCCCTCCACCAGTCTGCCCCTGACTGAGGAGAGCGGTTGCCTTTTATCCCTGGGCAGCTGCTGGAGCATGCCCAGCAGGGCCTGAGGGGCGGGGCTACCCATCTCTTCAGGGCATATAGGCCTGCTTGAGTGCGGGGCGGGTCCGCCCTGTCACAAGCAGTAACACTTACATTCCCCTCTATTCTGCACTAGTAAGGCCACATCTAGAATACTGTGTTCAGTTTTGGGCTCCCCACTACAAAAAGGACGGGGACATGCTAGAGAGAGTCCAGCGGAGGGCAACCAAAATGATTAAAGGGCTGGAGCACAAGCCCTATGAGGAAAGACTGAAAGCATTAGGCTTATTTAGTCTGCAGAAGAGAAGATTGAGGGGGGATTTGATAGCTACCTTCAACTACTTGAAGGGATGCTCTAAGGAAGATGGAGCTCGACTGTTCTCGGTAATAACAGAGGACAGAACGAGGAGCAATGGTCTCAAGCTGCGGTTAGGGAGGTCGAGGCTGGATATTAGAAAAAACTTTTTTACTAGGCTAGTGATGGAGCCTTGGAATGAGCTGCCAAGGGAGGTGGTGAAATCTCCATCTTTGGAGGTGTTTAAGGCCCGGCTGGACAAATCCATGACTGGGATGGTTTAGTGGGAGTGGTCCTGCCTCTGGCAGGGGGTTGGACTAGATGACCTATGTGGTCCCTTCCAACTCTATGATTCATACTGTACTGTCCCTTCTTATGATATAGCAAAATTACACTACAATAAAATGTGCTTATCCCAGATCCTAACAAATTACTGAGTTTGTAAACATTTCTTTCATATGAAAAAAAATCAATAAAATGCTCCTTCTTCCATAGCGCAAACTCAACATACAGAATATTAATCCTCTTTGGGACAATTATTTTACTTTTAAATGTAAGACTCTTCAAACACAGTCAAATCAGTAAATGAACACAGTAGATCAAGATGTCTCCCTCTAGAGGGTTAATTCATTATTGGATGTGGAGCTGCTTTAATTGTATATTGCTATTGGATTTGTTATTCATATACATTTTTACATCAGTTCTTAAATGTACCTTAAATAATATGGTTATTGTTCGTTATCGTTCTTGCTCACAGATCACAGTTGTGAAAAATTAGCTGCAAGTCCTAAAACTAGACAAAATGTAACTAAATTCTGTTTTTGTTAGGGATTAAATGCCAGATCGTGAACTGGTTTAAACTTGCATATCACTATAGACTTTGACGGAGTTATACCAATTTAGATCAGCTGAGAAGATCTACCAAGTTTAATGGTTCTTTGGACTGAAACCTGTTGCAAGCAAACCTGTAATCGTTTATGCATCAAAAACCATTAAAATTGTGATTTCCCAGTGTTATGTAAAAACCATGTACTAGCTGGCAGATCTGATGGAATTTCACATGTGAGATTTGGGGATTTTAAACTCAAGGTAAAACTTGTGAACACGAATCTACGTGCACTGAAGTAAAAGACTCCTTACAAATCCTTGTGAACTAAAACCGTTCAGTTTTGACTCAATAATTTTACTCAAGAAGATGTTGCATGAACACTTCGCCAATACAGGAAAGCCCAGAGTTTTACTAGTTTCCCCTTTGATACTGTATCTATAAAAACAAAGCATTTCAAGTTAGTGTTTACCCTGTAGTGCAGGAAGATTATGTGATCTTTCTAAAAACATGTACACACCAAGGACCAGCTCGTTGGCTGGTGAAAGTTGGCATAGCTACACTAAACTGACAGTGCTAATGTACACCAGCTGGGAATCTGACCACTAAAATGTAACGGCAGATTTGGAGCTAGGCAAATTGTGCAAAATATTTTCTATAAATATTGGTTTGGATTTTTAAACGAATTAACATTGGTCACATTTGTTCCCCTCACTGTTGTGTTCACTTTTTGGGAACATTCAAACAATCAAACATTACTGTCATAAATGCATGGAGAAAGGAAATTGCAAAACCAGTATGTAAGTGTTTGCCATCACTGAATTGTTAGTCAGCAGTAGCAAGCTTTTGAATTGTAAATACTAGCAAGCTCATCCAGTCTGGGAAAAGAACCAATATCATTTCCTCTGACCAACTGCAATGAAGCAACACTGCTTAAGTTTTGAATATTCATAATCAATAAATTTATAGACATTTCAAAAGAAACCCCTTTTCTGTCAAATTAGCTTTGCACAGTCACATGCCAGAACATCGCCTATTTGTATACTTCCCATCTGTGGAAGTGAAGCGGTCAAAAGTTAAATTACTAGATAGTGTGACGGCAGTTGAGAGATTTCAAATTGAGAAAATTGGTATCTCAGTAGCTTTCAGGCCAATTTGCAATCTACTGAAAATTGCCATTTGTAGATGTTTCTTCCCTCAATTGAAACAAAGGAGTTTCATTATCACCGGAACACCTGCCTCAATAGAAAGGTCAAAGTAAGGGGGAAGCAATATGCTGCTGTCAGAGGCCTTCATTTTGTCAGTGGAACATCCTGCAAGGTTACTGGCTGAGGTTCACAGTGTCCTCCACCCATGCCACTTAAGTGTAAATGATGTTTCATTGGGTGTTTCACAGTCCTACTCCTCTATTGTTTTGTGTGTGTATGCTTTAAATCATTATAGAAGCCAAATTCTGCTCTCAGTTATACTATTTACATGGATGTAATGCTACTGATTTCAAAGGAGTTACTCTCAGGAATCAGTCTAAGGAACCAAATTCTTCCTCAGTTTTAATTGTTATTTTGGTGTAACTCCATTGACTGACAGAATATTATTGCATCAGATGGTCCATGAATCTTCACTATATAATAGATTCCAGTTACTTCAGTGAGGTTTACAGCAGTTGTGGTGAGAGCACAATGGGTATGTCTACACTATGTGTTTAAGTCGACTTAAGGGCCCTTAAGTCGACTTAAACAAAGCCCTGTCTACATTGCAGGGCAATAAAGTCGACTATAGCATCAGGTAAAGTCAACTTTATTACTTCTGCTTATAAAGTTGACTTTACAGTTAAGTTGACTTTATTAAGTCGACTTAAGGCAATGTGGAGGGGAAGTTGCCTTAAGGCGACTTAATTGGCCTCCCAACCACAGAAAACATGGGGATGGAGGCTGGCTAGAAGGCACAACACAGCTGGGAGTGTTCCCAGCTCTGTGGACCACAGCCAAACTCTCCATGTTCCCTGACTGATCTCCCCCATTCTGAGCCAGACCGGGCATCACAGCCTGACTCAGCATTTCCCCTGTTCTCAGCCCACTCTGCACGTCTCCCTTGTTCTTTGCCTGCCCTGCAGGTCTCCCCCATTCTCAGCCCGACCCTGCCTGTCTCACTCCTTCTCTGCCCAAACCCATGTGTCTCCCCCTTCTCTGCCCAAACTTGTGTGTGTCCACCTTGCCCTTCTCTGCCCAAACCTGTGTGTCCCCCACCTTGCCCTTCTCAGCCCAATCTTCAGGGTCTCCCCCTTCTCTGCCCAAATATGTGTGTCTCCTCTCCTGCCCTTCTCTGCCCAACCCTGGGTGTCTCCCCATTCTCTGCCCAAACTTGTAGGTCTCCCCCCTTGCCCTTCTCAGCCCAATCCTCAGTGTCTCCCCCTTCTCTGCCCAAACCCCTGTCTCCCCCTTGCCCCTTTCAGACTGACCCTGCCTGTCTCTTCCCCTCTCTGACCAACCTTGTGCATTTCCCCTTCTCCAAGGACCCCCCTGATATTGTTGTAAAACAAAAAAGGAGTCCAGAGGCACTGTTTAAGACTAACCAATTTATTTATTGGATGAGCTTTCATGGGAGAAAAATTCCACTTCATCAGAGAGTTTGAAGATGGGGAAATTTACAGAATAGTAGGAAATAAATGCTGGGGCGTCTAAGACTTAAATCAAATCAAATCATAGGGCTGGAAGGGACCTCATGAGATCATCAAGTCCAACCCCCTGGGAATTGAACCCAGGACCTTCTGCACATTAAGCAGAGGTGCTAGCCACTCAGGTCACAGTCTAACAGGAAATAAAAACAGTTGTTCAGATTCAAACACTGGGAAATACCACATGGAAAGAAAGAAAGATGCTATTTCTTTTAGATTAGATTGTGTCAAAGCAGGATTAAATCCTGAGTAGGGATTTTTTTCCCCATTATAACAGGTGATTTGACTTCACTTTCTTCTATGTGCTGTTTCCTGGTGTTCAAGTCTTCAGTACTGCTGCACCCTGCCCCTGCACTGGCAGTTGCCCTGCAGCACCTGTTCCAGAGCCAGAGGAGTCAGGGCGACACAGGTAAGGTGTGGAGTGCTGCGCTGGCACATTGCTGGGCTACATCAGGTTCCCTCGCCTCCATGGGCTCCCTGTTGCCACACACAGTATGGAGGGTGGTGAGGTCACTCACTTCCTGTAGTAAAGGAGTGGCTGGAAGAGAGGGGCACCTCTGCTGTGGTACATTGTGGGCCAGATACCCACAATGCACCACTCCTAGGGCAACCTAGCAGCTTCCAGTGCAGATGTAGGCAGTCTCCTGGCATTTTGAGTGTGGATGTGCTAAACCAGCTTAATAAAGTCTACTTTAAGCAGACTTTATTATAGTGTAGTGGCTAGTGCCTCTGCATAACATGCAGAAGGTCCTGGGTTCAATTCCCAGGGGGTTGGATGTGATGATCTCATGAGGTCCCTTCCAGCCCTATGATTTGATTTGATGTCAAACCGAGCCCTGTAGCGTAGACATAGCCAATGTGACCTACTGGGTTTCCCAAGAAGCAGAAGTCAGGGCAGTTGTTCTGGAGATAAATGAATACAGAAAAGGATGAGTTTCTTTTTTCTGACCATTTTATTGATCTGGTTTTGAAAGAACTCCAAAGTGTTACCAGCAAATCTAGCTAGGAGAAGAAATTAAAACAAATTACCATCAGAATCTTTAAAATGTAACAGGACAATAAACACATACTTCATAAATGGAATTTAAAATCTCCAAGTTATTACAAGTGGCCAGATCCTCAACTTGTATAACTGTAGCCCAGCTGATGTCAGAGGATCCAATCCAATAAGTATAGAAAGACTTTTACTAGTTTTGTAGAATATTTTTATTCTGCCAAGCTGTATTTCATCTTATCCGGACAGCCACTTATTATTGTTAGAGGACACAAAAGACCAAATTTTGACAGTCTTGTTAATGTTGAGTAGTAACTGAATTTCATTGGGAATCCCTGAGGACTAAGGTACTGTGCAATGTGTGGAAAGTGGCATAATCAAAACATTTCTCGAAGTTTTTCTCTTTCATTGTTTATGATAGATAGAAAATTGGTTTCAAATGGAGACACTTTGAGTTAGACTCTAATCCTATTTACTATGTTGTAAATCAGAATAACACCATTAACATCAATAAAGTAACTCTGAATAGAAAATGGCTCTTCCAGGGTTCTTTTGGACATTGCCTGTGTTCTGATAAAGTAGGCAAGGGAAGGTAACTTCTGCCTTGTACTCCTGAATCCCTGTATTTATTCAGGACTAGATTCTGTCACCTTTGGTTAGACAGAGTAATACATATTTCATGAGTAGTCCACTTGACATCATCATTATTTAGTGTAAGATATACTAAGTAAGCGCCAAATTTTGCTTACCTTACTCATGTATGTTTTTACTTTTCTAAGTTCCTTAAGTATTCTTTATATTTTTTTTCCTGCTGCTCTGTCTCCTACATGGATTTTGTTTAACTAAATAAGACTAGTTCCAAGAACTCAGAGGAAGGTAAGAGAGATATAAGGCTTCAGCATGATAAAAGTGCAAAATGTTCTCCTGTAATTGAACTACCTGATCTCAATGCAATGCCTTTTTATTTGTTCTTTCATCTGCTTTTCTAACACCCTGGATATTGACACACACATTAGCAACAAGAATCCCAGCAAATATTTTTTTTTTTTCCTGGAACTATTGTATTTACAGGAACATGGGGGGAGATGTGGAAAGAAAACATGACTCATCAACCAATTAGAGTGGCTGAAATGTCCCAAGGGCATGGATTGGACCAACACTATCTGTCCAGGAAGTTGTGTAGGTAGACTTCTTAAAAAAGAAGCTTGTTTAAAGGTTGCTTAGTGGTACAGACACCAAATGTCTTTATTACAGAGGATCGGGATGTATTTTCTCCTGGAATTTTTAGTTGCATTTATTTTCGTTATCTCTAGTTAGGATGAGGTTTCCTGAGAATTATTTCAACATGTACCAAAATAAATGGACAGTTTTAACTTAATGGAAGGCTGTAGTCCTCATTCTTCTCTCACCCCTCCGAGTTTCACTAGAATAACCCAGTGAATTTGATTTTCCTCTCACTTACATGATGTCAATCAGGAATTACTCTACTGAAGTCTGACTAGTTGATCCAGGATGAGAGGAGTATCAGACTTCTATATATGTGTATATTAAAGAAAAAAAATGAACATGCAAAATTCCTTGGGTACTTGAAACTGTTTTCAATGTGTTGTATTCACTTCTCTATCCAAGCAAGGACAATTATATCTTTGTAATGATCTTAACTTTAGCAACAGCTAGAAAGAAAAGAAAATATGCTTTTGTCACTTGTTTAATTTTTATTCCTTCTTAGGGAATTATTTTACAGTATTTAATGTGTATTTAATTTAAAACAATAATAATTTCAGGCAGGCTTTTATTATCTTTATTATTATCTCAAAAGAAGATGCCTACACTGTATTTTAGGAAAGAGAGTATTTGGAGAAAGCATGCAAAATGGGCTGAGAAACCCACTAGTCAGCTGAGCATTTATTTATACTTCTATGGATTTTTTGGCTCAAACTACAAATTCATGAGGTATGGGGGTGTTTGCATTCAGAGCCAAACTGTTTGCCAACACCTACGGCTCTCTAAAGGGATTTTAATATCTGCATAGCATATAGATGGAAATCTAGAGATTCCGTTCTATCCTTATGTCACAAAGCAAGGATCTTTCTCATTTTTATCAGTGACTTTTCAAAAACAATGTTCTCATATGAGCTGCCCAGTTATGAAAAAGAGAAAAGAGCATCTACCAGGCTCATGTACTGCGGCCTAGATACTCTTAATGTTATCCCTAGGGGAATCTACATAATGGCAATTCTGTGTTCCTGTCACAGCTCACAAGTGTGTATAAAGCAACTCTTGTGTGGCATAGGGCTAATTATTATAGCTTGCCCAATAACAAAAACTATAGTTAAGGCTGTATCAGGACTTTCATTACCTCATTTTACATGTGAATAACTGTCAGAAAAAAAACCCACCGAAAACTTATCTTGCTGACGTCAGTGATTTCTGGAAAGTATGAGCAATTTCTGATGTTTTTATACCTCTACCCGAAGAAGGAGGTGGCTCAGGTATGAAACGGGAATGTACCTGGAGAGCCTTGAGGAGAGATTTGGGGACCAAAGAATGACATCCTGGAGGAAACAAGGAAATGAGTGTGTGACACAGGCTGAGTACCAGTAGCTAACCCGGTATTCTGATTACTTAAGCATGAAATACCTCCACCTGGAAAATCCTGATAAAGGGGGAGAGTACTCAATTGCCTAAGCAGACTGGTAGTTAAGGAACCAGTTTCCCCAACCCCCAACAGCTAGGAGGCTATTTAAAAGAACAGGAAGCCAGTGCAAATGGAGCAGAGTTTATGGGAAGCTAAGGTGCTTCCTGGTGAACGGGCAGAGGGTTGAAGATTGCTGTTATTTAAAAGTGCTGCACAGGGCTTGTGATGGGGATTTGGGGGTGTTAACATTAATAAAGCTCAAAGAAGTGTGGACAAGCAAGAGGCATCCAAGAGTGTTCCTGATGTTGGGGGAGATTTTTCCTGTCTCAGGGTTTTGAGGGAGTAAGAAAGGAAGGGAAAGACATTTGTAGGAAAGGCAGGGCAGAGTGACTGTGTTTGGGGGAAGTGGGAGAAAGTGAGATTTTGAGGACAAATAGGAGAGAAAGGGGAATAAGCATACTGGGGTTGTGGAGAAGAGAAGGAAAGATAGGATTTTATGAGAGAGCAAAAGCAGAATAAGGGTTTTGTAAAAGAGTGAGGAAAGGCCAAGGGTTTGGTGAGGAGATAGTAGTAAGGGAGGGGGAAAATGAAGTGCAAAGAAGGCTCTTTGGATCCACATAGAGAAAATTTGTGGGTAATCTGTGGCCAGTTTATGATGGTAGAAAGATTCTTCAGTTGTCTCATGTATATTTTTGTTACCTGTATTTCAGCAGAGCTGTTTGAAAAAAGTGCAGCAAACTTCACATTCATGCTCAGCTTTCAGCTTGTTCCATGTTTATAATATTTTCCACAGTTGCAAAAGTCTTCAGTGTCTAGGCCGAACATCCCCAAAAGGTTTTCATAGCCCTTAACTGGCTTCCATTCTTTCCCAGCAGCCATCCCAAGAACCAACCCAGAAACTTCCTACTTAGCTTTAATGTTAAAACTGAAACTCTAACCTTTAAGTTATGTGATGTTGAAGAAGGCACTTTCTTTTTCTTGCTCCACAACTTTGCCTAAAACTTGAATGTTGTATTTTTAATTTTTTTAAAATATGTATATCTGCATAGCTGTTTGGGGAAAATCCATAACAATCTAAAGGAAAGAGAAAATATTTTACTGGCTGTACAATCTCTATAAGGCAGGATTGCCAGTTTTGGTTGGGTGTTTGGAGTTTTCATCAGATGACATGATATGTAATTAAAGATTAATCTTTGATTCCTGAAACATCCAGGATAATCCTGAAGAGTAGGCAAGAAAACTATAAGGCCAAACATCAGAGAAAGGAAGGGCTTGTTGTGTTGCAAAGCAAACAAGACTGTAACAAATATGTTACTTTTTATGTATTCAGGATTGTTTAAAATAAACCTTATTTTTTATCTTAGCTACACATACCAAAATTAATTAATGAATGCCTGCAATATCAACTAGACCAATAGCAACCAACTGAAACTTAAGATCTGATTCTTCTCCATGCAGATGGAGGTTAGGAGTATTATTCCACTGAAGTCACTGGAGTAGATAGCACTATAAACTAGTTTAAAGCACAGGAGAGCCAGACTTAGGCCTCTCCTGCCAATCAGCTTTTGCCATTTATAAACAGTTAAGCAGTTTACTGGATATTTCTATATTTGTTGTTAGCAAAATATATGCATGTTTTATTAGATAATAGGTCTGCTTTAAATTTATTGTTATGTTTCTTATAATAGCAAGTACTATTAGAACATTTCAGTTTTCTCAAAAATACTGATTTATCTGTTTTTAATATACACAATTTTCATGAGGCTAAGCTTTATTCCACTATCTTCTACTCTTCTTTGTCTACATTACTGGTATCTGCATTGTTCTCTTTCATAATAATTGGGTCCACATCTTCACAAAAAGGGCATCCACTTATGTGGAAGTCACAGTTTTGCACTCTCATGTATGCCAAAAGTTACTGAATTTGCACATATAAACCCTTTTGTATGCATACATTTTGCATAAATTGAATAAAAACAGTTTTGAGGCAGGTAAATAGCTAATCATTGTGCAGAAGTGATAATGCATGTTACCTTATTGTTGAGTGGCAGCTGATACTGGGGTTTTGGAGGCTTTCCTCCTGCTGAAGGAGAAATCTGTGCCATGAAGTGTGGTGCAATTTGTTTCATTTACATATACACAGCTAGTCCTTGAACAGAGATGCCTCATAGCTTCAGTCCTTGAACAGAGATGCTTCACATATGGCATGCAGACAGTCATCTCCTTCAAGGGATCTTAGCTCAGCAACAGATGTGAGTTCCCAGGGAAATCTTTGCCTCAAGAATTAACTCTTAACTGGAGAGATTAAGACAGAGAAAAAAACTCTCTTGCTGCTTGCCACAGCTCCCTACAAAATACCTGCCAATAGGAAACAAGCATTTCTTTCAAGTCTAAAATTTTGCTTGTATTCTAAGGGCTCATCTGCGCTGTGCCATAGTGCAGCCTACAGGGTGCAGAGGACACCAAATGTTATGTGGTTAATAGCCCCATGTGGATGCAGGTAGCATAAACTAAAAGGTACCTGTCATGCAACACATTGGTGTGCTCTGCAATTCATGCTCCTGTAGTCACAGTGCAAAACTGTACTGACATAGCTATGAAGCAGAAATTGTTAGACCATATATAAAAGCACCATTGAGTGATTCTTGCCCCAACAGTGAGCAAAAATTGCGCATAGAAGTAATTAGTGCCTATAAATCTTCATATAAACAACTGAAGTGTGATTTGGTTGACTCACTTTTAAGAGCACAATCTTCAAAAAATCTGTATGTTGTAGGTAGCGTGGCTTTTACGCACACGTGCACATATTCCCTTTCCTTTATGATTCAGACATCTGACCTTTTTCAATGCACTCTTCGTAGTCTTAACATTTGCTTTTTAGTCTCTCTAGCTTTCAAAGTGAGAATGCTACTTTTGCTCTGAACAAGACAGGCACATTTTCCATTCTTATTTCTTTCTTTAAATGTAGAGGGGCCTGATTTGGCTAAATGTGCTGCATAAAAATGTGTTGTTGCACCAAAAACTGTTCAGATAAAAAACAGTGGAACTTGCTATATCTTTGAAATGTATAAACAACATCAGTCAAGAAGGGAGAGGAACAAACTAAAGTCAAATGAAGGCAATGATAGATGATAAAAATGTCATAAAAGCACCTCATTACATGGGAACTGATAGGAAAATTACTGTGCGAGCAAAAGTGTGACTGGTTTATGCAGCAGCACAACAATCAAGAGTTATGAGCCACAGCAGAACAGAAGCAATGGGTAAGAGCCCATGACAGTGAGCTTCACAAAGCTGCCGCATGCCTCTTTGGCAAATAAGTATAAAAATCAGAAGAGAAAGTCTGATCATTAACACAAAAGCCCATGCTATTTGTTGCTCAGGTAGAAGGAGGCCCAGACTTAAAGCTTCCATATACTATACTTTAACCATACGTAAAACCTTTTACCTATAGTCATATGATAAAAGTAAATAAAGGTCCTGCTTCTCTTGTCACTTCGTCCCCTGTCAATGGGTTAAACTGGTATAGAATCTGTGTGAGAACTGGATCAGGCCCAAACCAAGTGGGATTTTCTCCCATGAAGGCTCATGCAATAAATAAATTTGTTAGTCTTTAAGTGCCACAGGACTCCTTGTTTGTTGTATAGAAATGAAAAAGCACCAAGAGGGTTAAGAGTTCTCTGGCAGGCTGTGACTCATCCTGTATTCTCAAACATTCTGCGTTATATTTTGGTACTAATAGAAGAGCAAATTCGCACAGGTGAAATTATGAGTGTGAAGGCCATATAGCACTATGAGTTTCCCAAAACATGTATCTATTTCAGGAATATTTGCACTTCAAAACAACTGTGTGCTGTTTCACTGTGAGAAAGTAGAGAAAGATCAGTTACATTAACTCACAGAACATTCAGTGTTCTATTGGGGTATGCCAGGGGTCAGCAACCCAAAAGATAAGAAGAGCCATTTTAAAAAATTCTTTACATAACCAAGTGTTTTGAGAGTCACAATGGGTGTAAACTCCTATTGGAGAGTGGAAGGATCTGGGCCAGGGCACCTGACACAAGGTCCCCTGGTGGGCGGAAGCTCAGAACATGGAGCAAGCCCCCCGAAGTGGAGCTTGGTGGTGGTGGGGAGCCTGGCATGGGCCACCTGCAGGGTCCCCTGGCATCAGGGGGTGGCCAAAATCAGCACTGGATTGCCCACAGGATCCTCGTTGGGGGGAGAGGGCTGGAGCCAGGAGTGGGCTGCCCATAGGGTCCCCCAGTACTTGGGTGGGAGGCCTGGGTGCAGGACCCCAGAGCTGTAAGGAGGCAGCCAAAAAGCCACATGTGGCTCTGGAGCCACAGGTTGCAGACCTCTGGACTATGCCATAAAATCATGAATATAAGAAAACTTATTTGGTGGTCACCTTCTAGAGATTTCTAGGCATCCCACCAAATAAACAGAAATTACTACACTAATTCAAGATAATATCA
The DNA here is from genome assembly GCA_007922195.1 of Podocnemis expansa. Classification (NCBI taxonomy): domain Eukaryota; kingdom Metazoa; phylum Chordata; order Testudines; family Podocnemididae; genus Podocnemis; species Podocnemis expansa. The sequence goes on from ML681963.1 coordinate 118,646,518, forward strand.
TGCCATAAACATTGAACAGTATAATAAGCCTTTACACCTGTCAAAAGAGGAGCTAAAATGAGGAAGTGGATGGCTTGAAGTCAAAGGGAAATGAAGGATCTAACTTTTATATCTTCACTTGAAGTCCAGCCTAGTTTGGAATACTGTCCAGAAATTACTACCATGTGATGACTATTTGGTACGCTAAGTTAAATGATTTTGTGGTCTCAGTCCAGTTTCCATCTCTCCATGTCACTCAAAAGCACTTGTGAATTATTATCTCCTATAAATAAATGGACAAGGACAGTTCCCAGCTTGGTCTCTTCCATCTTGCTAAATTCATGTTTAAAATAAGGTGTGAAATCCACTGCACTTCTCAGGTTATATGACTGTTTTCTAAAATATTGGAGCTGTCTCAGACTCAGAGTGATGGGGCTAGCTGAACTTTCATCCTGTTTTTGTTCTCTGAGTGCCCATTAGCTGTTTCGCCTCTTGCTCTTGCCTGTTTGTGGGCGGAATCTTTTATAATCTTTCTGGGCTACATTATCATGTTTATAGGAACCACTTTTTACAGTGCAGGCCCATCTTGATTCATTGGGACACCGCCAGGAATTTATAAGGAATGATATTGACCAAGGGTATGTCTACACTTAGACTTGAATTCAAATTGATGAACTCCTCAGTTCGAATTGATGAAAGCTGACTTTGAATTGGTCAAACCTCATTTGACTTCGAAGTCAGGGTCAATTCGAACCTAGTAGTTCAAATTGACCCAGTGTGGCCACGTCAGTTCAAACTCACTGAGTTCGAATTGACAAGGCTTGACCTTCCTCCCAGGTTGTCATGCCTCCACCCCCTCAGCCAGAACAGTCTGGGAGGGCAATGGGGTTCCTGTCTCCTGGCTGTGGACAGGGACCCCAGCCCCTACTCCAGCCCCACTGGCTGCACACGGGGAAGGCACTCTGGATGCGTGACTTCTCCCCGGCTGGCTGCATGCTGGGGAAGGCACTCCTGCGCGCAGCTCCTGCCTGGTTGGCCACATGCGGGGAAGGCACCCCTGTGTGTGGCTTGTGCCCAGCTGGCTGCGTGCTAGGGAAGGCACTCCCGCGCACGGCTCCCACCCAGCTGTCTCAGGCCTATTTGTGCTCCAGATGGGTTTCTCCTGGTTGACTATCACGGAGCATGCCCTTATGATGTCTCCTTCATTTTTTGGGTTGTTAGACCAATTTGACCTTTATGGATACAAAAATCTGTGATCTGATGGCTGCGTCTACAGTTAAGTTAGGATGCTGGAGAATTGAAGACTAACTTGGTTGAAGCTCCATGATTTCCACATCATTAAGAAGGTGGTAAAACCATCTGCATCTTTTGTTAGTTTATCCTAAAGTCTTCTAAATTAAGCATGTAAATAACCTTTAAGGTAGAAAGCAAAAAATGTAATTAATAGATTGTCACACTCAGCACATTTTGGTTTTGTTTGTTGTTTGTAGGTGGTGACTTCCCATTGCAGTGAACAGGTGGTCTGGAGTTTTATGCCCATGTGCCCTGTGTTATAAAATAGATTTATGGTGATATAACTAATATCTGTGGTAAAGACAATGATTTGTAATAACAGACTGCTAGAGGGACAGTGCTTAGTTTCCATAACTGTCATCTGAGGAATTCTCAGCTTCTAACTTTACTACAGATATTTCAACAGATCATGATCCAGACTCTTTCCTGCATTTGGGTTGTCTTGTGCTGCACTGTTGACCCGATGTGACCCAGAAACCTTCATCACTAGCTGTGGCAGAATCAATCCAGCTAAGGGAAAGCTACCACTGTTATAGAGCCTGCATTTGGGTTGGAACAGCAGTAGGGTGCTGTGGCCAAGGCTTTCTGCATTGGCCTCTTAGAGCTGTTGACAGGCAATGTAATTTGAGGCAGTTTCAGGCTGCTTTAATTTTTGCCAGTGGGTTGTCTTCAGGCTATGTCCACACTTAAACTGCTACAAGAGGACAGTTTCACCATTGCAGTTAAGCCAGTGTAAACACTTGCTGCATAAAAGGAAGGGCTTTCCAATTGCTGTAATTAGTTCTTTCATGCAATAAATATATTTGTTAGTCTTTAAGTGCCACAGGACTCCTTGTTTGTTTGTTTTACTGAACTACACTAACATGGCTGCCCCTTTGGACATAAACCAACATGGTTTCTTTACTTCTCTGAATCAAAGTGCCTCCACTTTTCTGGATGCAGGAAGAACCGTTGATTTGATATACCTTGATTTTAGTAAGGCTTTTGATAGTTTCCCACAGCATTCTCATTGGCAAATTAAGGAAGTATGGGTTGGATAGGTGGACTATAAGGTGGATAGAAAACTGCCTAGATCAATGGTTTCGGCATGTAGGAATCAATGGTTCCATGTCTAGCTGGCAACCAGTCACGAGTGGTGTGCCACAGGGGTCGGTCCTGGGGCCGGTTCTGTTCAACATTTTCATCAATGATCTGGATGATGGAATAGACTGCACTCTCAGTAAGTTTGCGGATGACATCAAGCTGGGGGGAACAGTAGACACATTGGAGGGCAAGGACAGGATTCAGGGAGACCTAGATAAATTGGAATAATGGGCCAATTAAAATCTTATGAAGTTCAATAAGGACAAGTGTAAAATCCTGCATGTGGGACCCAAAAACCCCATGCACTGCTACAGGCTGGGAAACATTCAGCTAAGTAGCAGCAGTGTAGAAAAGGACCTGGGGGTCATGGTGGATGGGAAGCTAGATATGAGTCAGCAGTGTGCTCTTGCTGCCAAAAAGGCCAATGGCATACTGGGCTGCATCAAAAGAAGTATTACCAGCAGATCAAGGGATGTGATCATTCCCCTCTATTCTGCACCGGTGAGGCCACATCTAGAATACTGTGTTCAGTTTTGGGCTCCCCACTACAAAAGGGACAGGGACATGCTAGAGAGAGTTCAGAGGAGGGCAACCAAAATGATTAAAGGGCTGGAGCACAAGCCCTATGAGGATAGACTGAAAGCATTAGGCTTATTTAGTCTGCAGAAGAGAAGATTGAGGGGGGATTTGATAGCAACCTTCAACTACTTGAAGGGATGCTCTAAGGAAGATGGAGCTCGACTGTTCTCCGTGGTAACAGAGGACAGAACAAGGAGCAATGGTCTCAAGTTGCAGTTAGGGAGGTGGAGGCTGGATATTAGAAAAATCTTTTTTACTAGGCGAGTGGTGAAGCATTGGAATGAGCTGCCAAGGGAGGTGGTGGAGTCACCATCTTTGGAGGTGTTTAAGGCCCGGCTGGAGAAAACCATGACTGGGATGGTTTAGTGGGAGTGGTCCTGCCTCTGGCAGGGGGTTGGACTAGATGACCTATGAGGTCCCTTCCAACCCTAGGATTCTATGATTCTATGATTCAATATACCTGGTGAAGAGACATTAAATTGTGTTTTGCAATTCTGCTTCCGAACTATAGCTAATAGAATTCTGTATACTCTAGATAATTGACCTTTTTTTTCCTTTTTTTTTTTTTTTTGGAGAGGGAGAGATTCCTATCATGTGTTCCCTAATAAAATATGTGAATTTGACAGAGGCTGTGTTCACACAATTTTAAAATGGATAGCCGTGTTAGTCTAGTCCAGTGAAAAAACAAGGAGTTGTGTGGCACTTGAAGACTAACAGATTTATTTTTTGCTTCGAAGCATCTCAGGAAGTGGGATCTTCTCCCACGAAAGCTCATGCAAAAAATAAATCTTAGACTTCAAGTGCCACACAACTCCTTGTTGTGTGTTCACACAACCTCCTTATTTCGAAACTACGGAGGTTGTTTCGAAATAAGGTTTCGGCTGTTCACACGACGCACGGTCGTTTCGGAACAACGGTTCCCGTTGTTCTGAAACAACCGCGTTGTTTTGAAACAAGTTAAACCTAGTCTGTGGGTGAAACAACGTTGTTTCGCAATGGTTATTTCGAAACAATGCCGTGCGAACGTGGTATTTTGAAACAACAGTGGTTTTGAAACGACTTGTTTTGAAACAATTGCAATTTTGATTCCGGCTTTTCTCCTTATTTCAAAGTGACTTTTTTGCTAATTGGAAATAAGTAATTTTGAAATAAGGTGTTATTTCGACACAAGTTGTTTAAAAACAACCGTATCAAAATAACCCCCTGTGTGTGAACACAGCCAGAGAGTAGTTGCAATAAACTAAAGCACAGTTATATTTTTATTCTAAATCTGTGATATTGCACAGGCTGTATATTGTTAATTCTGAATGAACCTCATTACTATTTTCTAACCTTTACTCTGAACTCTGCTCTTTCTTGTCCAAGTGATGAAAGACAGTGTGATTAATTACTCTAATTTTCTTTTAAGAAGTCTTAATTTCTGAGCTTTAAAATATAAAGTTTGTCACCTTCCAACTGACAAGCATCCAATTAATAACCATATCCAGCACTGTGCTTTCACAGTAATAACCCTCAACTTGTCATGTAGTGAAATTCAGGGGCATATGACATTCTTTCATTTTCTAAAGTGCAGATAAGAACATGTCTAGCTTTCTTGAAATGATATGAAGCTTAATATCCAGCATTTTTGAGAGCACCATTACTTAATTAAAGATTGGTGGACAAGAATCTGGACTAGATTTAGGTGAGCATTTGAAGTTTGGGTTCAGTGATGAAATAGACCTTTAGTAGCTTGTAGGTACACTATAATTAAAACCTCCTGAGCTGCTCCCATTATATTTTGGATTAAAATGATAGAAGACTCAACAATGCTTGGTGTTTTAATGATATTTCTTCCAAATTGCCTCATTTCCAAGCTAGGTCAATTTTTAGACCTACACGGAATCACAGCTGTAACACAGGGTTAGGATCTGGGGATCTGATTCTGAGAATTATCCATATCCAAAAAAAAGTTGCATTTGACATTTCAGGTCCACTCCATCATCTAATGCTCAAAGTTAAACCTGTTATTATCATGCAGGTGATAGTGTTTATATTTGAAAACTGATCAGTGTGGGCCAGATTCTGATCTCTCTTGCACTATTTTTACCTTTCTGTAACAACAGTCACACGAGTGGAATAATTCTGATTTACACCACAAGAAGTGACAGGAAAATCAGTCCTTGCAAATGATTTACACTGTTACAGAAGTCCACATAATTCTTTTGGATTATACTGCATCCTATTTTAGAAATCCCTCCTTCTTCCACTCTTATGGTGTACATTATTCTTACAAATGTGATACATCCAATACCACATATATATGTTAACATTTTAAATTCTGTATCATTTTAATAAATTCTAGTTAGCTGTCTACAGAAACATGCTGAAGTACTATGTAAGCACAAAACTTCCATCGTAGTAGTCTATAAAGTATTTATATCAGCAATATTGAACTCAGATTATGTATAGCCAATCATTTCTTCCCTGTTTTAAATATAAAGAAAAATAATATATAGGCTTTTATTCATGGTATCTTAAAGTGTTATTTTAAAAATATTTATTAGTATTCAAAGAGAGGAATAAAATATCAAAACATTTTTATACATGGTGAAAGATCTCCAAGAAAATAAACATTTGTCATAAAATGTACAATGAAATATATAGAAATAACAGTGGAATATTTCAAAGTAGAGATAAAATGTTATGCATATAACTTTTATTGTGATGCAATTTAGAAATTTCATGAGACATTAACAGAACAGGAATAGAGATGAATGGTATGCACTTAGATGAATTTTATTATATAAAAATTGAATTTAGAAAAAGCCTTCTTTTATTCTGTTCAGCAAGGTCTGTAGCTGTTAGAATGGTTATCTTCTTTGTGTTACATCTTTACTGATCAAGTTTATTGGGTGAAATCCTGGCTTCACTGACATCAGCAGCAAAAGTGGATTGACTTCAATTGGCTTAGTATTTCACTTGTTATATTTAGGCACTGTGTATAGTCCTAATTGTTTTAATTCTTGCCTGTCTTAAATAACAATCAATCAATTAATGTCTGTCTTAAACAATGGTTGATCAGAATAACCAGGCCGGTGAGCTAAAAGTCAGACACCCTAAGAAAGAAACCACGTCAGCAAGCTAAACCTAAGACAAAGTCAGCTAAAAAACTGCGGAAATGTGGTTTTAAGTCATTTGTAAAACTGTGAAAACGCGGTTTTGAAACATTTGTGCAGTTGTCCTTAAAAGGGCATTCTGACGGAAATGTCACAGATTAAATCCCCAGAAGGAAGTTAAGTGTGACATTAAAGATACAATATAAAGGCTAGCCCCCGGCCTAGCAGGGTGGCGCGCACCCTCTGAAAACCCGACTGTGGGTTATCTTCGGAGCTGACTTGCAGAGATTACCGGCAACCTAAACTGAAGGAACCCAACCGTTTGGGGAACAGGACCAGCTCTCACACTGGGTAAGACAGAAACTAAATAAAAGAAAAATAGAGACTAGACAAAAGATAGGAACTAAACACAGTCAAGTAGGGAACTAAATAGAAATAGACCTGGCCAGTATTAGCTTAATGCAGCTTCACTTACTAATCTTTTGCTGATATACTGGATCCAACTTTGGTTGCTTTGACGTAAATAAGTCGGTCACCAGACAAACTTCAGTTTGTAGTTAACCTGACTTCATGAATTTGAAAATTCAGATATGCAAATGAACTCAGCTACTCCAATACCAGGAAATGGGAAAGATAAGGTGTCGCCATAGGTTCCTCACAAGCATGTTAGATACACAATTAAAAAACAAAACCTAACTGAAACCAACAGCAAATGCTGGAACACTTAAAAAGGTGGAGTTCAGATGATATTGCCACACAAAATGACCTAATCACAAACTTTCCCAAGGAGAAATGGGCAGTTCAGAGACTCCCGGTGAGAGGAGGGTGTGTAATAGTCAGAAGAGGTGTAGAGCTTTGCTAGGGCAGCTGTGCTTTCTCCTTGCTCCCTTGTTGGCAGAGCTTCATACTCAGGAGGCAGCTGTAAACATGGTGCAGCTGGGCAGAATGACAGACAAAAAACAAAATGTTAGACACCCGCAGCAATGGAAGAGTGGAGTAATCAGAATCCTGACTGAGATTAAGGGGCAGGTCATTCCTTTCAGAGATATATAGTTTCAGGCTTCCTGGCGAAACAGGCAGAGGATGCTACTTTGGTTTAGATTCAGCTCATATATTTGAGATTTTTTCTCTGCAACCATAAGGGCTAGAAATATAACTTTTTTAAAGAATGGAAAGGTCTGATACTAAAGTATGTTTCTGCAGCAAGGTGTGAATTCAGAAAGAAATTGTTCAGTTATAGATAGTAGTTTGGGTAAAGAAAGTCTACTACCCCTCTGTAATCCTGAAGTAAAGATTGAAGAACTTCAGTAAAGTGCAGTGAAGATGTTTAGATCAAATATGGCTAGATTTGGTTCCCTATGAAAATAACATACAGAGATGGGGAATTATAATATTTAGTCTGGGAACTGAAGAGATGGGTTGGAAGGGCTATGACTATGGAGGATGTAATGAAAACTGGTCAAACCTACCTTTTTTTTTTAACTTTGTGCCTCAATAGCAGAATAAGGGGATGGTCAATTTAATTATAGAGCAATAAATTTAGCACTAATAAAAGGAGATACTAATTCAAACAGCATGTAGTCAACCTGTAGAACTCACTGGCACAGGAGGTCATAGGCTCAACTGCTGTGGCTGATTTTAAAAGAGCTAGATAATTTTCAGAGTACTAAAGATAATTATAGCTTTGTAAGCAGAGGCTGAGGGTGAACACATTTCATGCATGAGGGTATAAGCTGATTATGAGAGGGGTCAAGAAAGTATTTATTCCTCTACATACAGCATGACACGATTAATGAGAGTTTTTAGATCCTCTAAAGGATCAGGTATTGTCTGTTGCCAAAGACAAAACACTGTGTTAGATGGACCAATGTTCATACTCAAAATTGGACAATTACTACATTTGTCTCCTCCTCTTCTTGGGAACTCACTTCTACTAGTTTTACATCTGTGTAACTCACCTAACATTCATAGGGTATGTCCACACACACTCCTTATTTCGAAACAACAGAGGTTGTTTCGAAATAAGGAATGGCATGGCCACACGACGCACGGCCATTTCGAAAGAAGCAAACCGCTTCTTTCGAAATAGCCGTGCGCTTTTCGAAATAAGCTAAACCTCGTTTTATTTCGAAAGGGCGTTGTTTCGAAACGGTTGTTTCGAAACAACTCCAAGTGGACATGCCGTTTTGAAATAACTGGCTGAGCTTCCTCCCAGGGTGCTTAGCACCCTGGGAGGAAGAGCCACCCCCTCAGCACCCTGTCCAGGGTGCTGAGGGGGGGGACAAACCGCAGGGCACCGGGGCGCTGCCCCCAAGAGCAGCGGGGAGCCCTGCGGAGGGGCGCTGATGCCCCCCCTCTCCCCGCCGCTGGGGTGCTCAGAAGCCGGGCGGCAGGGTGCCGGGGCTCCCCGCTCTCCCCACAGCCGGGGCTGCTGCCCACCCCCACAGTGGGGTCCGGGGGCACCCGGCTCTCCCTGCTGCCAGGGCTGGCGGCAAAGCCCGGGGCAGGGAGCCGGGGCCGCGGCTTTTCCCTGCCGCGGGGGCTGCAGCCACGGGGAGCCGGGTCCCACCGGCCCCTCCGGCCCCGGGCTCAGCGGGGGCAGTGGTTGCGAGCCCCGCGGCTCCCCCGCCACCAGCTCGGGGGTCCTGCAGCCCCAGGGGAGGTGGCTGCAGGGCGCGGGGTGAGCCGCCTGGGCT
>ML681963.1:118665842-118690445 GCA_007922195.1 Podocnemis expansa
TGTGTGTGTGTGTGTGTGTGTGTGTGTGTGTGTGTGTGTGTGTGTGTGTGTGTGTGTGTGTGAACAACGGTGCTAGTAAAGTTTCCTTCAGTACAAAGCACATCAGGATATTTTTACAAGGTTTTATTTCAATGTAAAAATTAAGTTTTGTAGTTTGTTCCAAATGCATATGGGGGAAAAAGCTCTAAATATTGATGAGAGGAACACAGAGCTAAATGATACAGAAAAAACCTGAGAGCATGAATGATTAGAATAGCTTATAGTGGGAAAAGAGTCAGTATTGACCAGCCAGCAGTTGGTGAGAGCAAAGATCTTTTCTCCTTTAAAATAGACATGTATTTAATTGGCAAAACTTGGCATCATTTATAGGAAAATATATTTTATTTATTTGGGTTCAAATATAATGCAAAACAATTTTAAAACATATATCTGCCAAGGGACAAGCAGATAGTTAAGTGAAGCAGAGGTTTAATTCACCAGCTAGCCTTTCACCTGTCTTGACCCAGGTTTGAATCTAATTGAACTGACAGTTCAAATGAGATTTATAAAGTCAATGTCATCCCAAGTGGAATGTGAACAGTTTACACAAGGGCTGTGTTCAGACGTGAGTTTTATTTCGAAACAACACCCGTTATTTTGAAATAAAATTTCTCATGTCCACACGATGTACCATTATTTTGAAACAACAGGACCCGTTGTTTTGAAATAACAGCCGTTGTTTCGATACCTTTAAACCTAGCAGGAAAGCGAAATAGTTGTTGTTTCAAAATGGTTGTTTCGAAACAACAGTGTTCGGACACGTTGTTTCGAAACAACACCATTGTTTCAAAACAACTGTTTCGTAACAACATGTCCGAATGGTCTTATTTCGAAATAACCATTTCAAAATTACAGCTGTTTTGAAAGTAGGCTTTCCCTTAATTCAAATTAACTTATTTCAAAAAAGGATTTTATTTCAAAATGAGTTATTTCGAAATGGGTTATTTCGAAATAACAGTTACCGTGTAGACATACCCTAGAAAACTACAGTGCAAATAGGTAGTGCTGGCTGAGGAGCTGATCAGATCTGGAAAAGACTTGGACTGCTGGTCAGCATAACACCATATAGTTGCTAGAACACAGGGTTGCATTGTATTCCTAAACAAACATGTCCAATCAGTCTGTACTAACCAAGCACCATATCATCTCCTTTTTTCTGCAAGCGGAGGGCTATGTCCACACATGGTTTTATTTTGAAATAAGTTATTTCAAAATAAGTAATTTTGAAATAAAAATCTTATTTTGAAATGACGTATTTCAAATTAAAAAAAAATATTTTGAAATAAGGGAAACCCTTAAATTGAAATAGCATGTCCTGTGTGTGGACATGCGATTTCGATTTTAGGAGAAGGGCAGCATGGGAGGTGTGGCAATATGGCCAGCTCACTGGGCCATGTTGGCAGCCAGGTTGGCAGCCAGGTTGCCTGCCAATCTCCTAAAAGCACAGACTGACCTCCACTCCCTGTCCATTGTGACTCCCAAGAGCTTGCGAGAGAGATGGCTATGGATGCTCCCTGGCTTCCATACCATCCTCGAGCACCTGGTAGACCCACTTCTAGACTGCAGGGTGCTGCCCTGCTGTGGGACACACTTTCCCTGAGCCTGATGAGCCTGGAGCTGAGACCCAGACCATTGTCTCAGTGGCCCTCACAGCACCAATACGTCCCCCTTCTGTGCCACAGTCCATCTGGGCACTGGGCACCAGCACAGACCGTTGGGAGCAGGTTGTCCAGCGAACCTGGAGCAACAAGTGCTGGAGGAGGAACTTCCAGGTTAGCAGGGAGACCTTCACTCACCTCATCACCGAGCTCACCCCAGTCCTGTGCTGAAGGGACACGGTGATGAGGGCAGCCATCCCCATGGACAAGAGCATGGCCATCGCTTTCTGGAAGATGGCCACTCCCGAGTCCCACAGATCTGTTGCCCAGCTTTTCAGTGTCAGGAGGTCCACCATCAGGGAAGTGCCACTGCAGGTTGCCCAAGGCGTCAGCACGGTCCTCCTGCCATGCCTCATCACCCTGGGGGTGCTGCAGGACACCATCGCCCGCCTCGCTGCCCTGGGCTTTCCAAAGTGTGAGGGGATACTCAATGCAACCCACATCACCATGCAAGCCCCACCATACCACCCGCTCCCCCATTCTGCCCCAGCCAGCCCCCACACAACCCACCCACACCCTGAACCCAACCCAATAAAACACTCAACTATAACTGTGAGCTTTGGTGAACTGGTTCTATTTAAACAAACAAGGGGGTCAGGGAAGGAGGAGCTGGGGAGGCAGGAAGGGTCGAGTGGGAGCACTAAACTGGGGCAGGGGATGTGGGGTGAGGGTTTGGGGACAGCTAGGGGGACATATTAGGGGAGAGCCATCCCTGGGGCATAGTCTGGAACCCCACGGCCTTCTCCAAGTCGACCCCTAGTCTGGGGAGCTAGCGGCTAGGGGCAGCTGGCTCCCTGGGAGCAGCAGGTTCAGTCTCCTGCTGGGGGGCAAGGTGTGCCCCAATGCCCTGTACTCCTGGGCCTCCCTGCCTGGGGTGGGGGGACAAACTCACTGACTGGGACGCCTGATGTCCAGCATGATGTACCCTGCTGGGCAGCTGTCTCCTGCTCCTCCAGTTCCTCTGAGGGCTGGCGGTCTGGTGTTCCCCTTCAGGGATCAGCTCTGGGCTTACAGGTGGAGGAGTGCTGGGCCTGCTGCTCTCGCCCACCTCAATGGGCTCCTCTGCCTCTGAAGGGGCCCCCTCCGGCTCTTGGGGATGTGGTGATCAGGCGGGTCTCGGCAGAGGCCCAGGGCTGAGAAGGCAGGCCACTGGGCTTCTGGCCCAGGAATGCATTGAGCTCCTCGAAAAATGGGCAGCTGGTAGTAGCTGCTGCACCGTGGAGCTGCCTGGCAACCCTAGCCCGGGCATACTCCTGAAGGAGCCCCTTCACTTTTGAGTGCACCTGCTCTGTGGTGTGCTCGAAGCCCTCACATGCCAGGGCCTGGGCGATGCCAGCATACATGTCCACGTTCCGGCGCCTTGCCTGGAAGCATTCCCTGATGTCCTCTGCAGACCAGATTCTCAGGAGGGCAAGGGTCTCGTCGCTGGTCCACACGGACTCCCGACATCACCCCTGCGCCTGAGTGCCAGTAGCCTCAGCCATCTCATGGTGCACAGCCTGGCAGCATGTCCGAATGCCGTTTTTTCAAAACAACCATTTTGAAACAACAGCTATTTCGAACGCAGGCGAGGTTTAGCAGTTTCTAAACAACGATCATTATTTTGAAATGACGGAGTCCCATTGTTTCAAAATAAGGAAACGTCATGTGGACATGGCAAGTTTTATTTTGAAACAAAGGCTGTTGTTTTGAAATAAAACTCTCACGTGGACATAGCCATAGTGTACCACTTCCACTGAGGATGATGGAAGATGGCAGTACTGGGAAACCTTTGGAATATTTGTGGGAATATCATTACTGTTCATGTCAACAATAGTATACCAAATTTCTCCTGCTAAAATGTGGATCCACATTTAAGGAGGAGCCTCAGGTTGTTCATAGGAACTGTGTTGGCAGAGCACTGGAGGGAGGTGGGGAAGCAGGGACCTGGTGAGAGGAAACTAGGCCTAAACTTATCCCTAGATACCTATAGCCTTAGTAAGTGAAACCTCTGGCCAATTGTGCAGTGAAAAGGCCATCTCTTTTTTGAAGTGTTCCGGGGAGTTCCAGTGGCCCAGACTCTCTGGATCACAATGCTTCCATGGGTGTTGTGTGGGAGCTGCTTATGGCTCCTTATTCTGAGGCTTGGACATATGCCATTCTGAGCCCTGGAGGAGCTTTGGGCAGCTTGAGGGCTGTCCTAATTACCAACAGCTTGCTAAGTTACCTATGGGACTGTGTGGAAGCTGAGAATAGCTGGAACACAGTCTATTATAGTCCCACACTGCTATGCCTGCTGTGCCAAAGCCAAGATATACCAGCTTTTTGCCATCTGAGAGCTCTCCCACACTGGAAGTATTTTCTGTTGGGCATGTTTGGTTGCTTTCCAGGCTCTATGCAGGTGGCACAAAAAGACTAGAACATGATGACAAATCTAGCCTAGGGGGTCCAAATGTTCAGAATTTCCCTGCTCTTAGGTGGAAGTGAGCCACGTAAAGGAAAAAAAAGTTAGCTAAAAAATACTAACAAAGGGCCATGGCGTCATTTGGCATTTTTACATCTTTTTAAAACTTTGAGTGAAATGAAGCATGAAAATCTCTTCTCTGTGGAAAAAGACAGCAAAGCTGTGCTTTACTTCATTTCTTTATCCATTGTCAAATGTTATCACTTGGATTATTGCATTTTATTTACAACAAACACTTTTTCCTATTACACATGGGATTAGAAAAAATTTAGATTTGTCTAAAAATGGCTTTTGAAGCCAGAAGCAATGTCTGATCGGTTTTCCAACACTGGGCCCTGACTGTTTGGGAGTCCCCATTGGTGTAGTTTCTCTATGTTCCTCCATTTGAGGCTGGATTCTTCCATGGGCTCCCCACACCAACTATTTCCCCCAGGTCACCTCCTCTTCACATGAATAACTTAATTCACAGGAAACATTTGCAGGATTACTATATTCTTCTCACGTTAGCAGAGCGTAATTCATGCCATTCACCCTGAAATTGGTCAGACTGGTGCTGAGAAGGGTTCTGGAACAACACTGGTGCATAAATGTTGAATTTAGGGGCCTAGAATGTTAGAGTCATGAGTGCCTTTGTGAATCTAAATCAGTTTGGTAACTTTCAATATACAGGCTGTTAAACCTTGATTTTAAAAAGACACAGCATGCATATGCAGAAAAGATATAAAAATACTCACTTATTTTTAATAGACTATTTTATATTACCCTTAACATTATATATCTTTATAACGTCATTTTATGAAATGTGTCAGGAACTACAGATGAGTGTTGTATGAGAGGAATAGTGCTACTTTTTAGTATTGCATATTTTTCTTTCTGAAAATGTGCACTTTTCAGCAAGAGGTTTTAGCAGAAAACTACATAGATACAAAACGAATAAACATCATTATGCTTTTTATTGCCATTCACACTGTGCAGGTCTGTTTTATTAGACATGTCCCTGTGATTGTTAATGATATCATTTGAACACTGCAGCTCTTAAGGGAAACATAGTTTTAGAACAAGAAGTCTCAAGAGCCTAGAAGTAGGAGGAGGAAGTTAGTAGGCTGATATTTAAAAAAGCACTGATGATTGACAAGTTGTATTGCTTTAGAGAATATTAACTTATTTCACATTTTTAAAAGGCCCAATTAATTCAGGAGCATGTTTAGAATCCTAACACCAAGAGAACTGGAAAATAACATCTTTTCTTCTCTAAAAAAATTTCACCTAGAGATAAGAAGCAAAGGCATCTTTTAAAGGCTAACAAGTATTTTAGAATATTTTATTCAACTCAGCAAGTTTAACACTTCTCAGAATAGTTTGTAGCTTTTCACAAATCAATATGCATCTTTATAGCTTTTTGTGTCTTCTCATCAATAAGATATTCAGGGAGTAGTGTATTTTAATTACAGTACATACAGTATGTCATGGTTTAGTGCGTCAAGCACAGCTATTTTTTTCTGTGCAAAATTCCAACTTTAGATGGACATGCATTATTGCTGTAAACACCTGCCTCAGCTTCATTAAAAGTGGTAAAAATATCACATTGTGGGAGGATCATAAGCTGTGGTTTGAGCAGTTTGTATGCGATCTCTGATGAGTACATCATGTGCTGCATCTTTCCCACTGTCCATGTGATCCAACTGATGAGCACAATGCGATTCTGAACCCCCACCACAGCATTTCCTAATGTGTCCCATCCCTCATATATGTTTTCCAACACTCAGCTTTTTTGTGCATGAACTTAACCAGATTTTAAGCATTAAAACAGAAGTTCAGTTTCTTCCAGAACTAAGCTACACAAAGCTACTATAATTTTATATTTACTTTTGTTTATGTATAATTTCAGAGAGCTAATTAGTAAATTAAAAAGAAAGCTAGATTGCCATCATTGGAAATGCCTGAGGGAGGGCATCTAGATAATTAAAAAGGAACTATTCTTAGAAGAAGAAAGATTAAATTAAAATCTCTGAATGTAGGACCCAATTCTGCAACCTTTATGCATATGTGTATTCCATTAACTGCAGAAATGGGTCCTCTACCAAACTCATAAATGGCAATGTATACAGCAATGAACACAGGAAATCTAACCAACTTTTTATTAGTAATATTTTTTACATCTTTGACAATTTAAAGTGGAGGCCCTTAATGCTCTGTACAAACATTCATTAAGTTTAGACCATCTCAGGTTTTCTAGCCATTTACAAACTGGTAAACTGAGGTAAAAAGAGATTAGGAACTCAATCTGATGAGCTGTAGAGCATGCTCAATGCCCTTCTGTTTCTAAAGTGCAATGCTCAGGGATACAGAATTCTCAGTAGCTCAAAAAATTAGTCCCTAAGTCTATGTTTACATTAGTCCAAGTTAGTTCAGACTTGCAAGTCCAAACTAAGAACTCTGAGGTTAATTTGAACTAACCTTGGGCTAGTTTGAGCTAACCCTGGACTTATTAGGTCGAACTAACCACACATTCTAATTTGAACTAATGTTTTAGTTTGAACTAGAATGTGTGGCTAGTTCAAACTAATGGCTTAGCTCAAACTTTTTAAGTTTGAGCTAAACCTTAGTTCAGGTTTTGCCCACTCTTAGTTCAAATTGAAGTTTAGGTGCATATTAGTTTAGAAATTTCTTAGTTTGAATTAGGCAAAACCTCGTGTGGCCAAGGGTTAAATTAGTTCAGACTAAGCTTCCTTAGTCCAGACTAATTTGTTAATGTAGATATAGCCTAGGTGATTTGTATAGGGTCACACAAGGGCAAATCTTGCTCTTCTTGAAGTCAAAAGGAACTTTGCACTGATTTCATTTGTAACAGGACTGGGTCAACTGTGAATAAGTTCCACTGCCAGAGAAAGAACACAGGGTCCCAGCCTCTACTGTTAGGTCTACTGTTGCCTCAGAGTTCAATAAGAGCTTGGGTTTTTTTTTTTCTTATTACAGCAGGTGATTTGACCTCACTTCCCCCTAAATGCTGTTCTCCACTGTTTGAATCTAAACAACTTCTTTGATTTGGTCTAACAGTCTGACCTGATCCTATGATTTACACTTCCCTGCATTTCTTTTCCTCCTATGCTGTAAGTTCCCCATCTTCATGTATCTGACAAAGTGGAATTTTGTCCCACAAAAGTTCATGCAATAAATAAATTTGTTAGTCTTTAAAAATGCTACAGGACTCCTTGTTTATTTTTCATGAACTAACATGTTACATCAAATTTCTGGCTCCTTTGGGTTGAAGGAGCTGAGGATTTGGTCTATATATTTTTCCCCAGGAAACTAGACTACCATCAGCACTATTTTCTTCAATTCTGTTGGAATAAATGCCAGGATATTGAACTGTAGCACTGACTAAACAAAAATGTCTACCATAATACTTGAAGCTCTACCCAAAATATGGGATTCTAACAGATGTTTCAATAAAAATTAGCTTTCGCCTGTTCGGTGATATAGTTTTCTTTTTCTTTTTTCCATAAAAACAGATGTTAAACTTTCAATCTTCTCCCAAACTGTTTCTTTTAACAATAGCTGTTGGCATTCAGCTCTGACAGTTATCACAATAATATGTAAATTGCTAAATTAATCAGACCTTCTATCAAAATTCACACCATGTTTATATGCAAAGGAATCAGCATATGGAAAGTCATGGAAATGCACTACCAAGAGTTCAGGCACACAACCAATAAACATTTCCTGGCTTCCATTATCATTAATGAAGACACTGTCTAGCAGCTATGACACTGATTTTCCTCTCTCTCTAGTACTTATTTTACATAAGCACAAGTCCGGTGACCACAAAAGAGTTACTTCTTAGTGCTTGTCTATGTGGTGTGTTAGTGGGCATCCTTTATAGTGTAAATTGTAATGTGCGCTAGCATGTTGCTCACAAGCTATTGATGAGACAAGGTTTGAATAGAGACCTAGAATGGCTAACTCATTACCAAAGTTAATTCACTTCCCAACTTGTCATCTATTGTTCCACACTATTTGAATCAAAACAACTTGCTTGGTTTCCTGAAAAAGTTTGAACTGACCTTGCGGCTTACCCTTCTCCACTTGTGTATATTCACCTACATCCTACAGTTTCCATTTCATGCATCTGATGAAGTGGGGTTATACACATAAAACTTCATGTGATAAATAAATGTGTTGGTCTTTAAAAGTGCCACAGGACTCTTTTGTTGCTTTGATGACAGAGAATAACAACGTCACCTCTTTGAAACAAACTGTTGATGTGCACTACAAGTTCCCTTGTACGTGATGATGTGGCACAGTTTCAAATAGGACTGAGTCAATGTACACAAAACAAACAAGGAGTCCTGTGGTGCTTTTAGGCTATGTCTACACTTAAGAAGTTAGTTTGAATTAACTTAGTTCAGATTAATTAATTCAGCCTAATAATGGTTAATTTGAACTATCATATACACTCACATATTAGCTGAGATTTTTGTGCCTGAAAACCCACTTTAAAAAGGGCACTCAGCTTATACCTGGGTCAGAGAGCAAAGAGCAGCCCCAGTCTATGGCTATGTTCACACGCAGGGGGTTATTTCAATACAAGTTGTTTCAATACAAGTTGTATCGAAATAACGCCTTATTTCAAAATAAGTTAATTCGAATTAACAGTTTGTTAATTCGAATTAAGAAAAAAAGCTCAAAGCGAAATAGCAAGTTCAGACAACAGTTATTCCGAAACGGGTCACCGTTGCTTCAAAACAACATGTTCAGACAGCACTGTTTCAAAATAATCATTTTGAAATAACGTTGTTTCGTCCCCACATGGGGTTTAAGTTGCTTCGAAACAACGGTGCATTGTGTGAACATGGCCTTTCTTATTTCGAAGCAACCTCTGTTGTTTCGAAATAAGACTGCTGTGTGAACACACCCTATGGCTATGTTTACACACAGGGGGTTATTTCGATACAAGTTGTTTCAATACAAGTTGTACCAAAATAACACCTTATTTCAAAATAAGTTAATTCGAATTAACAGTTTGTTAATTCAAATTAAGGAGGAAAGCTCAAAGTGAAATAGCATGTTCAGACAACAGTTATTTCGAAACGAGTCACCGTTGTTTCAAAACAACATGTTCGGACGACATTGTTTCAAAACAATCGTTTCGAAACAACGTTGTTTTGTCCCCACATGGGGTTTAAGTTGTTTCGAACCAACGCCGTTGTTTTGAAACAGAGCCTGTTGTTTCGAAACAACAGTGTGTCGTGTGAACATGGCCTTTCTTATTTCGAAACAACCTCTGTTGTTTCAAAATAAGACCGCTGTGTGAACACACCCTATGAGTTTTAAATCTCCTGCCCTGAGCATGCTTTGAACATGCTTTGGGGGGGAGGGGCAGCATATAGCTAGCCACCGAAGTGGCCATATTGGGTCCTAAACATGGGGAGGACTTAAAGAAGGGGAGCGAGCCCCAGCCTGTGCCTAGCCACCACAGTGGCCAGGTAAGGGGGCCTTTGGGGGACGTATCAGCCCAGGGGAGCCAGTATCCAGGTGTGGAGGTTAGGGAGGGGGTCCAGAATGGCAAGGGAAGTGGAAGCAGGGCTTGGGGGTTTGGTATGGTGTCATGGATGGCAGGGGAAGTGGAAGCAGGGCCCAGGGGTTAAGGAGGGTGTCAAGGAGTCCAGGGAAGCCAGCAGCACAGGGTGGTGGGATTAAAAGTCCAAGGCCATGGAGCGACCTCAGTTTATATGCAGGGCACCCATTTTTCCCTGTTTCGGGGGCTCAGAATCAGGGGCTGGCTTATGCATGGGTCAGCTTATCCACAAGTATATATGGGTAAATTAATTCGAACTAACATGTCCCCACGGGAAACCCAATTTGAACTAGCATGTCCCTGGACAGGACTTGCTAGTTCAATTTAGTAGGGGGGCACCATGGGAAGTGTGGGAACACGGCCCCCAAGAAGGGCTATGTCCCTACCCAAAACATAGAAAGAAGAAGGCACCCTGGGATGAAGAAGGTCAAATCGTGTTAAATTGAACTGCGTTAATTCGAACTAATGATAGTTTGAATTAACATGACTTCATTGGGTTAATTTGAACTAATAACTTCAAATTAACCATTACTTTGAAGTTAAGCAAGGTTTTATAACTTCAGAGTAAACATTCATTATTTTTAACTAAGGAATTTCTTAGTTTGAATTAATGAAAGCCAGTGTAGTCATGCATTAATTTAGTTTGAATTAATCCTCCTCCTTAAAGACTAACAGATTTATTTTTCATGTGAGTTTTCTTAGCAGAAAATCCCACACATCTTCAAAGCATCTGACAAAGTGGGATTTTCTCCCATGAAAGCTCATGTGATAAATTAATCTGTTAGTCTTTAAGGCAGTGTCTACACTGGCAATTTAGAGCAAATTAAGTTGGCTTAATCCAAACTAAATTAGTCCCTGTCTACAATAGACTTTCATTAAGTCAAAAGAAGAAATTCCTTAATCTGAGTTAATGAAAACTTAATGTGAATTAATAAGAGTTGCTGGTTAGTTTGAATTAAGTATTAATTTGACTCAGTAGTTTGAACTAAGGATGGTGTAGCCCTGGATTAACCCTTTATTCAACTTTCTTAAAGTTGAATTAAGGGCAGTTAGGTTGAATTAACAAAGTGGACTAAGGTGACTTAATTTTAAATTAACTTAGTCCACTTTGTTAATTCAATTTAATGAGGTTGAGTTTAGTTTGAATTAAAGTTGAATTTATTAGTTCGAATTAACAAATTCCACCAAACTTTTTCTAGTGTAGACATAGCTTAAAAGTGCCACAGGACTCCTTGTTTTTTTTGCTAAACTAGATTAACATGGCCACCCCTTTGGAACTTGCCAAAGTACACAAAGAAGATTTTAATACTTGCCCACGACGTCCACATGGATAGTGAGCAATATGTTGGTGCATACTCGAATTTATACCACAGCAAATGTGCACTAATGCACTTCATAGACAAGCCCATATTTCAACCAGTTTAAAGGCTATTAGAATGCGGTTCTGTGTTTCTAAGAAATGGGCATATTCAGTATGAAAAGCTAAAATACTACTGACAAGCCTGGTACGACACATTTACAAAAGATCCTAAATTTGCTTCTGAATGATCATCTCTAATACCTTTTGACATTAATGCCATAGATCAAATCTGAGACTTCATTCATTGAATTTAAGAATGATTATTTATTGTGCATTGTTATAGGTGTAACATGTGGTACCCATGCCAGCTTTTGACAAATTAAAAGGAATTCAAATCCAACTGCCCAAACATTCTGCAAATGATCTATATGACTTCAAGACAATGAGATGACTATAACAGTCTGTCTTAACCACTAATGAATGACAGATAGGTACTGTTCACCTGCGAAATACCTTACCTACTCTTGCAACTAGAGAACTACCAACACTTAAAAATTTTTTTTTGGATTATTTTCCAAGACCTTGTGCAACATCTCTAAGAATCCCAAGAAAACCTTATCTTTCTCACTAGTATGACAAAAGAAGCCCAGAGGCTGATAGATACTAGTCATTTTCAGTGTACACATTTACCATTGACATTAGCACAGTGGATCTTCTTTCTTCTAAAATGAGAGTGCTTGTTAGGGCAAGTGAATGATTATTACTCTGATGTCTGTTTGTTCTGGTCACAGAGCTTAGTTCTTAATGAAGCTGACATAGAGTAAGACTTGCAAATTGCAAATTGCATGCCTGTTGAAGCTCATTGGAGAAGAGGATGCTCAGAACTCCACAGGATCAGGCCTTTTGTTCATGTTAGTGATCTTTGCTCAGTCCCTATACTTTTTATTATACGTGTCACACTCTTAAGGGTATTCTTGTAGATCCTTTAAATTTTTTCCCTCCCCAGGCTGTCATCCTAAAAGTGGGAAAGAAATTAACTTTGCCTTCAAAAAGCCAGTCAGTAAATCTGTTTGGGCTGAAGAATATAAAGGCAGTGTATTGCGACATTCTATTTTCTAGGTATTTAATCTACACTTAAATGCTTGCTAGGGGCAGAAAAAAGCGAAGATCAAGGGAAATGGAGATGGTTGTCACGTTTGATTTGGTTTGTGATTAATGGGTGTGGGTAGTTTATAGAAGCAAGGAGCAGGCTCTCAACAGCAGCCAGTTCTCAGGAGCTGTAGGTTTTTTGAGGAAGGAATGTGCAAAGGAAAGTGATGAGGTGCCAACAGAGATCTGAAAATACTGCAAATCTACCCTCCTCCCTTGCCTTTAAATACAGACCCAAACAGCATGCTCTTCCTTCATAGGAGGAACTTCAGAGCAATGTATGAGAGATACATGGAGAGAATCTATTGAAAAATATTTTTTCTAATATCACCTACACACAGCTTTGAAAAGTTACCCGTAAGTGCAGGGGCCCTAGATCTGAGCCCAGGCTGCCTGCTGCTGGCTAGTTTGGATCTGGCTCTTGCCGCTGCTGGCCGATCAACAGTATACAGCCCCGGCTTGGACCCAGTCCCTGCCATTGCCAGTCAGTGGCAGGCAGCCTGGATGGGCCTCATCCAGCTCCAGCCCCTACCTGCTGGCTAATGGCAAACAGCAGGACCCAGATCCAAGCCTGGGTTGTTTGCCGGTGTCGAGCAGGCAGTGGCT
This sequence comes from Podocnemis expansa, assembly GCA_007922195.1. Lineage (NCBI taxonomy): Eukaryota > Metazoa > Chordata > Testudines > Podocnemididae > Podocnemis > Podocnemis expansa. Next base: position 118,678,616 of record ML681963.1, read on the forward strand.
GGGGCTGGATTGGGCCTGCTTTGGCTGCTGGACAATGGCCATCAGTGACTGGAACTGGGTCTGGACTGGGGCTAGCTGCTATTGGTCAGCAGACAACAGCAGGAACCATATTTGGCCCATCCAGGTTGCCAACTGCTGGCTGGCAGCAGCACGAGCCGGATTGGGTGCACCTCTGCTGCCAGCCGCTAGCCAGCAGCAGCAGGAGCTGAATTGGGGCCTAGGACCAGATCAGGCCCTGGGGCGGGGGCCATGGAGCAGGGACGGGGCCTGGGTCCAGACCCTTTTTTCAGGAGAGCAATGCCCCTGCTTAAGTGTTTTCTATCTGTGCCACTATTCAAGTAAGAAATACCTTTGGCATCCTAATCTATTTTTGCCTCTTCTCTCCTTTGCCCCATGACTTCTTCATGATATTTGTTACATTAAAAAACCCAAGGAGTCCTGTGGCACTTTTAAAGACTATCAAATGTATTTATCGCATGAGCTTTCATTAGAGAAAATCGAAGTGAGATTTTCTCCCATGAAACTTCATGTGACGAATAAATTTGTTGGTCTTTTAAGAGTTCCACAGGATTCCTTGTTTGTTTGGTTTGCTGAACCAGACTAATTTGGCTATCGGAACTTATCTGTTACATTTATCTCATTATTTCTTTTCTCAGATCTGGCTGAATTTGTTAAAAGCACCTGCAGGACCTTTAAGCTGTGCTCTGCTTGAGCCTTAGAGGCAAAGTGGGATGAGTATGACTCTATTTCCCTGTTCTATGGACAAAAGGATGTTGTCCACCAGCTCCACAGGTGCACTCTCTGTACTGTACTGTGATCTGAAACCTGATCTGGGAGGGATGTGGAAACTATTGGTAGATAGCATTGGTGAGTAGTTTTGGCTAGCTTCTCAATTAGCTGCCTTCGAAAAGTGAAGTTTGATACCAGCTAGTAGTGTGTAAGGTCTTTAGTTTTGATTGGTGGTTTCTTTAATTCCAGCTTCATCACTGAATGTTTTAGGATGGGTGATGGATTCCTAATGTCAAAGGAGGCCCATTAATAGGGATCCCAGAACTTATCCACTCATTTTTATCATCCAGGAATGGTTCAATCACAGGCTGTCCTTGTTATGTTTCACAGCATATAACAGAACAGAGAAGTTACATAAAATACTTTTGTGGGAAGGATGCACTGTAACACAACTTTATTTCTTATAAATTTGCATGATAACATATACAAATTACACCCCTTACACACACACACACACACACACACACACACACACACACAAAGTGGGGGAGCAGGCTGCTCCCTAAAACAGAGAGGCACAACTCAGCCCAGCTTACTGTAGGGTATCTGTCTGCAGACTAATTACTCCTAGGCTGAAATTGCACATTTCCCTAGCTGGCAAGCAAGACCAGGAATATCACCAACATTTGTTCCAGAGAAGCAGCCATATTAGTTTATTTTCATACTCGCCAAAATTATGGCAAATGTGTTAACATTTTCACCACATGACAAATAAATTTTAACTGTGTTTTTATAGAATATAGAGGGGTAGTAGAATACACAATAATGCTTTGAATTCTTTATTGATAGAATTAATGAGAAATCTGACATATCTTTTCATTAAGTAGTGCAGGGAAATCAGGCATAAAATCAGTTAGACTACATCTCAACTCCACCTCTGTGATTGTTAAGGGCGGAGAGGTGCTAAATTAAGACAACGTCATTAGTTTGTATCGTGAAAACACAGATAGAAATACAGTGTAGGCACAAAAAGTGGACACTTTTTTGAACTGGTAAATGTATAAATGAATTTTATTAAAAATTTTATTTAAAAAATATGTTGTAGAAGTAAAGCACCAATTCATTACAGGTTAGTAGCCATTTTGTCACATATGACAAGTGGCTACTGTGTTGGATGCTGTGGATAGAGCCTGTTAAATATCTCATTGCACTTTTCAGAGGAGTTCCTGTTTCAGTAATTGCATTTTGCCTCCCAACTTCTCCTAGCAATGGCAGTAGGCTATGGACATTTTTGTTATGGACTGGTTTATTGTTGTGTACTACCTAACAACTGTGCACTTTTCTTCAGAGGCGTCCTGTGTGCGTAGTGTCTTGGGATCCTTTGGGGCTATAGTGGTGCAGCTGAAGCACTGCAATGCTTCCATGCATACACTAGCTGGGCCAGTGGTCTCCAACCTTTTGCCAACAGATGGTGCCCCACTAGTAGGTTTTAATGGCAACTGCTGTTCAGGAGTCACTGGCAATCAACCAGTTGGGGACCACTGACAGAAGGACTTCTCACACTGATGTAGGTAATCCATTTCCCTGAGAGATAGTAGTTACGTTAACAGAAGAATTTTTCTGTTGACCTAGCATTGTCTGCCCTGGGGCTTAGTAAAATATAACTGCATCTCTCAGGAGTGTGGACTTTTCACATCCTTGGGAGAAGCAGCAGTATCGAAGTAAATTACTAGGATAGAAAAGGCCTGAAACTCATTTTCTTCAGGCTCAGATAAAACTCCTTCCCTGTTCTTTCATTGTATAATGGAGCCAGGGACCAGGACCAAAAGCCAAGACTGGTTTAGACTCAGTTTGGAAGAAGTAGAAGTGATTGTTTGTTAGCAGGGAAGCATTCTGAGGAATGGACAGAGACTACACTTATGACTGATTTGAAAGTAAGTGTCTATTGTCCAAGTGGTTCATGGTCTCAAAGTTTTACTCAACTGTTCCTCCCTCTTTTTTGCCATATAGTAGAGGTCAGAAGCACCATCTTTCACCTTCAGCCGGTTAAGAAATTATTGTTTTTCTTCTTAAATAGGAGCTTCAGGACGCACTATAGAAGCTGCCTAGTCAGACCAACTTCGTTATGCAAAAGCTAACTGTTATTATCTTTAAGCTTTTCATCAACTTTATGGAACCCCCCTAAAAAGCTGTGACAAGAAACTTTCATGTGAACCTCTCAGCACTGTAATGGCACACAACAATGCTAATACTTTTTTCTTATTGATAAGAAATTCATCTAAAAGGCCAAGGGCATGGGAACAGTTCTACTGCTATCAAAATGGCAAACTAGCCCCACTGAAAGCTCACTATTGTCTTTTTTTCACTCTCAGATTTTGGTAAATATTGCCTAACCAAATGAGTGGATGTGCTTCAGTGTCTTTTCTGTGTTGGGAAGCATTAGCTTGTTTATTTTTAAGGTCAGAGAACTGGCATTTAAAGATATTTAAGTAGCACCTTGAAAAAAGAAGTAAAAGCATGCCCATTCATATTTAATAACTCTTTTTCTTACTGATATTGTTTTATATTTACATTTTTAAAATCCATTAAAAACACTTTATGTACGTGAAGCACTCTTGGCAAAACAGAGTGGCTCTAAATGTATGTGTGCATATGCAGCCAAGAAAGAAGACAAACGTCTTTATCCAAAAAGAAAGAGAAACCTTCACAGGGGTTATATAGGGACTGGGGTAACACAGTTAGGAACTTTGAAGGGATATTTATGTAGTTAATATAGACTAAGAAGAGGTCTAATTAACCAGACAGGCCAGCGCTGAGAGAAGTCATATGACTTAAGTACTCCCCTGACTGAATAATGAGAGAGCCCAGCTGAGGAGGAGCAGCTAAGCAGGAAGTTGGCTGCAGATAGGAGCTGTAGGAAGGTAATTTGCAGCCACTCTTTGGGAGAAGGAAGATAGGTTTGGAGGCTACAGAGTCAAAACAGCTTATAATTACTCCCTGTGAAGACGGAGTTTTGGGGTTGGCAAACCTGGTAAGCTAGCAGGTTAGAAAGACAGTAAAGTCTAGAATGGAACAGACCTTGGCTGCTGATTAGAAGGTCCCTGAGCTTGAGCCCCGAGTAAAGGCTGGATTCCCCTACCATCCACTGGGGAAAAGACACAAATCAGGCAGTGAAGAGTGTATTGCCTGGAGCAGTTTGCCCTGAAAGACTTTGATATTGCAGAAAAGGAAAATGCACATAGTGCCCAGGCCAGAGGGCTAACTCACAAAGAAGAGGAGCACCTGGAGGTGCCAAGATTGGTGGAGAGTCCATTAGGTGAGGGTGCAGCACCTGAAAGGAGCTAATTCCTGAGAGCAAAGAGGAGAAAGCACACTAGCAGTGAGGGGACCCCCATGACAGAACTGTTATGCTTAAGTGAAAGGGAACTTTTTCAATCTGAGTTAGTAATATCAAGCACCACTCACTCTCTGAATTTCACATGTCACTCTGCTGAAATCAAAGAGATTACTTCTGATTCTCATCCATGTGAGACTCCTTCTCAAATGCCTCTTATTTCAGTTCCAAAGTTACCTATGATCCACACACACTTATTATGGAAAATTATTTACATTAGCATTAGCTAAACCAAAGAAGCGTGTACTCGTCAAGGCTTTATGCCCCTCAAGGGCAACTCTATTTATAAAGAAATATGCTCTTGAACTAGATTGGATTTGGGACTTTTAAACTGAAAATCTGTGGATCAGTCCTGTTGCTACAGGGAAGCAGTAAGGGACATCTAGTAATTGTCTGGTGCATTAAAAGTGAGGAAGGGAAGAGTGGCTGTAGCTGCTCCATTACCAGCTTCCCTGCTGGGCTTTGCGAGTACCGGGAAGAGTAGGGTTTTAACTGTCTGAGCCTGGACAAGCCCAAGGACAAGCCTATCTCCAAGAGCCACTCAAGAAAGCTACTGAGAACCAACAATCAGCTGAGTCTCTTCCTCAGTTCAGATTACAGAAGTCTTGGAGAATGAGCTAACTTGCACCTGCAGGCGATTGATCTCTAATGACCATCTGGCATCTGGCAATAACCAGAGAGTAGAGTACTTCAGACAGTCTTTTTCTCAGCACCTGCACCAAGGGCATAAGGGAGAGAGGTATAGAAGTTGGTTGTATGCTCACTGCAGAATTCTTCACACCAGGAGATTTCATGTGATTCCTGTTCCGTTTGCCTTTTCTCAGCAACAAAAAAGGAGTAGAATAGAATCTGTCCCTTAATATTATTTTTGTCCCTTAATTGTTTTTAAATTACATTGTTTCTCCTTCCAAAGAGGTAGCTGTAAGTTCCCCCATCTTCAAAGTGTCTGACAAATTGCGATTTTCTTCCACAAAAACTAATGCAATAAATAAGTTTAAAAGTCTTTAAAAGTGCCACAGGGCTCCTTGTTTATTGTTACCCCTTTTCACCCAAGCTATTAGCCAAGGTCTTGTGGATTGTTTCTCTTGTGGGGGGAACTGATAATGAACTCAGGTATTTATTAGATGCAATTTTCTTTGTTTATATATAAAGACCATACAAAAGGTCCTGCTTTTTTGAGCAGGGTAGGCATCAAAGAGTAGGAGAAGGTTTCTTTGCACACTTTCAAGGCTCCGTCTAGCAGCACTCTACCCAAAATTCCTTTTAGCTTTTTCTCAGGATCTTACTATTCATACAAGTGCTTCTCTGGCAGCCCCCAGAACTTCTGTACTGCCTTCTCTGTGTGCTTTGTGATGTTTCTGCTGCGTCTCTCAGTACTCAGAACAGTACTCAGATCCCAGGGAAGACACATCAGATTGCAGAGTTCAGCTCGTTCAGCCCTGCATATTGCTTATACTATCTGTGGTGACTGCTATCATTTCAGCTATTTATTCCATAAAAAAGCATCATTGCTTCTTATACTAAATAACACGTGACTATTACTCCTACCAGCTTCAATGAGGTTTTAATCGACCACCAGTATAACACTATGTTCAGCCACCAGGCTGAATACCACTGATGTCTAGTGGTTAACTGTGACCTACAAAAAACAAACGAACAAATCCTGCTAGAGCTGCTTGAAATTCTTCATGTGTTTAGGTTCAAAAAAAAATTCAAAATAAAATTTATAATTTTATTCAAAATTTTTATGTTTTTCCACAAAATATTTGAGAATTTATGTCAGTTTTGGGGTTTTTTTTCCCTTCTCGATCTCACTTAATTTTTTAAAAAAATCTTTTTAGAAACCATCATTACCCAGCACTTAATATAGAACTCATCTGTGAATACTCAGCAAGTCTGCAAATCAAAACACAAGTCTCAAGCTGGACAACCAGAACACACATTTTGTGACCACCTGTAAAAGTGTGGTTCAGGTGGCTTGCCCAGCATCACTTAGGAACTCTGTGGCATGGGCAGGGATAGAATCCAGTTCCCAAAGCTGGTATTCAGCATCTTTAACTAGGACATTATCCTTTCCTTTCATGCCTCATTCACCACATACCTTCTGTCTTCTACAGTAAATGTGGTAGGGTCCTCCAGAAAATAGTCTCATTAACTACGCAATGCAAATTCATTCTCAGTAGAGATCCTTCCTGTGCATCGAATGAAAAATAGTATATGATCATATAATTAAAAGCTGCAATGAACAAGGGGATAGGAGTGTATGTTTCTTCCCCGTAAGCCACAGGTACCAGATGAGGCCAGAGCTTTCAGTTCCCAGGGGGAAGGAGCAGTGATTAAAGTATAATTTGACAAGCCCCAGAATCATCCTAATCTCTGGGCTCCCTTCCCATATTGTTCAGGCCCCCTTCATGCATGTGTGGGTGCCAGCTCAGGTAGGGATCTGCAATCAATACTCAGTACCATATGCATTGGTTATTGCTCCATAAAAATATGGTTATTGCTCCATAAGAACACTTGCCCTGATCCTGGCCTCACATGCTGCCCCCTCCACCCCTCTGCACCTCCCTGACCTCGATCCCAGTCTTGCAATCTGCCTCTACTGCCCACCTGGCCCTGATCTTGGCCTCATACACTGTCCCCTTTACCCCCTTATCCCCCTCCTGGCCTTGCATGCTGCCTCCTTCACCCCCTACCCTCATCCTGGTCTCACATACTGCCCCTTTTTCCCAGTCCTGGCCTTACACACTGCCCTCTCTGTCCCCTTCCCCTGATTCCAGCCTCACACACTGTCCCCTAAAACCTCCTAGATGGGACTTGGTCCTGACAAGAATGCAGAAGACTGGACTCAGTGACCTTTCATAGTCCCTTCCAGTTCTATGATTCTATGCTCATCTTGTCTTAGCTTCCAAAATAATAATTTGCTCTGAGTGCACCTTGCTCACATTAATAAATCAAATCCAGATTTAAAAAAAAAGGTCAGGACAATAAAAAGACAAAATCTAAACTACTAAGAAATATCCGTTGTACTTGGTCACCCCAAAGTGGGAGCTGTTGTAAAGATCCACTTTATTAGACATTTTAGGAAGAAATTGGTAGTGGCTTCCTATAAATAGGAAGTTTAGTTTGTAGAATGTACATACAGGGCAAATAAGCACTGTGCAGTAAGACACATTTTAAATAATTCACATTTTTGTGTCTAGAATGACTGGAAAATGTGCATGAGTCCTCAGATCTGCAACAGAGGAGATGCTGTCTCCATCCAGAATAGTATTATCATTATTAGCTTGGACTCAGCAAAACAGGAACAAAGAGCGCATGAAAAAATCCAGAAAAATAAAATCATTTCATGAGTCATTCACCTCCCAAGCACAAGCAAAGAAACTGAAATACATAATCACCAGTGTAGATCCCATGACTCCCCGACCCCCAGGATCCTTCCCCAACCCACCTGCTGCCTTCCTTGACCCGCTGACTCCCTGACCCCTGGCCCCTTCCCTGCACTGCTGGTTCCCTGACACCCTCAGGCCCCTTCCCTGGAATCCCTGCCAGGCCGCTTCCCTGACCCCAACCCCCAGACCCCTTCCCCACTGGCTACATGAACCCCCAACCCCTGGGTGCCTTTCCCACCCAACTGCTGGCTCCCCAACCCTCCCTCCTTCTTCCCAAAGTTGCCTGCTTGCCAGCTCTCTGGCCCTTGGGTTCTTCCCCATGGCTCCCTGACCCACCCCACCCCTTCCCCACCCACCCACCTACCTGCTGGCTCCCTGACCACCTTCCCTGACCTACCTGCCAACCTGCTCCCTCCCAACCCCCTTCCCTAACCTGTCTGCCTGGCAGCACCCTGATCCTCTGTGCCTTCTCCACCAGATCTCCGACCCCCGCCCCTTCCCTGCTGCCCACCGGCTCTCTGTTCCCAATGCTTCTTCCCTGCCTGCCCGCTGACTTCCCAATCCCTGGGGATCCTTCCTTACCTTCTGTCCCCCAGCTCCCTGACCGTCTTCCCTGAACTGCCTGCCGAGTCCCCAACTTTGACCTCCCTCTCAACCCCACTTACCTGGCTGGAGCTGCTCCTTGATGAGGCCACGCCCACCCTGAGCATGCATCTGAGCATGCTCAGGGTGAGAGATTTGAAATCTCCCACTGCCTGGACACAGCTCCCGTGCCTGGAAAGGATGGAACATGCATTTTGCTCGATTTTTCTATTTTGGGGGGCCCAGGAACACTGGCCCCTCAAATTTGTGGGCCCCAGAACAGTATTCCAGGGTGTTCTGGCTTACTGCAACCCGGAGGAGGGGGGAGAGAAAGAAAGAGAATGGCCAAGTTCCACCATTCACTCCAGCACATGGTCAAAGGAACAATTTTACTCTCTGGGGATAACAAACATTTCAGGACTCTCCCCACTCCCGTTGCGGGCAGGCAAAGATGGCAACTAAGATTTGAGCTCTACACCTGAGACCCAGCACCTGGACACAGAGGTCCATGACTCTGCTATAAAAGCCTTCTCCTTCTGCCAGCTAGGTTCTTAGCCTTTATTGTGGTTCTGAAGACACAGGGCTCAAATCCTGCAGCTGATGCCTGATGTGAGGGAGTGATTGTTACAGTTTCTTATAATCAATTTTGTTTTTCACTCTTTTCTTTAAAAAACAAACTTAAGAAACTACATTAAAAAAAACAATGGTAGTGATTAGGTTGCAGTCAAGTCCTGAAAAATTAAGAAGTGCCAGTTTTATGATTGCTGGTGTGTCCTTAGTTCTGCTTCTTTGTGTGTCTACCTTATAAAACACTCTTTACTTACGTAATCATGGTATTTTTCTATGTCTGTTTCATTCATTGCACAAGATGGATGCATGGGGGGGAGGGGGCAGAATTAAGGCTGGATGTGCAGTCATGATTCTGGCATTTTCTAACTTCTGAGCATTAGATTCAGCAACATAAATATTCTTTTAATGTATTTTGGTATGTAGTATGTGTATAAATTCCCCACCAGTACAAGAACAGTGTAAGCAGAATACATTTTTTTTCCTTTTCAGCTTAGCTGTGTTTTGCAGATGTTTCATAGTTCTGAGCAGAATCCATTAGGATAGGAATCTTTGTGCTCCAACTGGACTTGTATTACTGATTATAGCAGCATCAGAACTTTGTTTTTTAATGAAGTGAATGACATTTATTAACTTTCCAATGACTAATGCAAAAATAAATCAGCAAAGTCCGAACAAAATAAAAAATAATTAATCTGCAGAGATGGTTGTCTTTTGTGAATCATCTAATGCCACCTACCTGGGATTGGCGTTTCAGCAACCATTAGTTGGGGATTTTCCACTTTGTGACATGGCACGATGACGGCCAATATGTCCAATTAGTGCTTTTCCCAGTACACAAGGAATACTAATTATTTTAAGTGGCTGAAAAGAGGTATTTGTTAAAGAATCCTAAGAAAGAGTTGTGTCCTTGGGCCCCCCCACCACTGTTCTAGTTCCATGAATTTAATCCTTAAAAGCCCTTAGTGTAAAATACCCAGCTACTGTAACCAGGCTAAATGTTATTCTGAATTAGGAAAATATGCCCCTATTTGTATCTGTTAAAGAAATGTTAATATTTAAAAGGTAAAAATTGCAAACAGCTTTGTTAAAACTAATACGCTATTGCAGTGAAAACAATGAGACTCCCATGATACCTTAAAGACTAACATTTCTTCCAGCATAAGCTTTTGTGGGCTCCAACTTACTTCATCAGATGCAGAGGTGCAATGAGGAAGAAACTAGAATATAGTTTCTGAGTTATGTAGAAATCATGAAATTGACATGCACGGTTTTATGACCACCTTCTATATGTATGAAGATTAGTATATTTATAGTGTGCAAATATTTACTTGGTGAATTATATCTCAGATTTATCCTTTCACTGTTAATTACCAGCATGTTGATTTTTAATTTTGTCAATATGACTTTATTTTTACATGCACTTACATTTGTGCAGAGACAATATTACACTTAAGTGTAATTAACTCTCAGGACTTTACATAACATGCTGTGAAGACTATAGGATTTCCTGCTAACTAGCAGAGAGCAATAAATGGACTCACTGTGCAACGGGGGCATGAAATTGCACATTCCATTTAGGCCAAATTCCCATTTGATGAGTTCTGCTTGAGTAAGTGAGACAGTATTGTGATGTGGAGCTACCATCTTTTTCAGTTTAGATCATCACAGTACCACATGGTTGTGTGAGATCCATTATTCTCTGTCCACAAAATTAGAGTGGAGATCTGATGCTTCCTTGTGAAACGTGTATTCAAGTTACCAACCACCAGTAATATGCAGCTGCATGAACGTTTGGAGACTGTTGATTGTTTAAAATAAACAATAACTTAACAAATAACAGTTTCAAAGAATAATGCAGTGCTCTTCACACTTCAGCAATTTACATGTTCCCTGATGACCAAAACCCTGAAGGCATGTTGACACTGGATCTGGTAGTGTTACCTCCCTGCCTGGAGCCATGGACTTGTACCAAGGAGACTCACTAGTGCTTTAAAAATAGATGTTTCTGTGATGTTGCTCCTTGGGCTCCAAGTCTATTTTTTCTTCCTTTATGGGGAATATATATGATTGAAAGACTGGTCAGCTTCACCAAACAATCTTTCTCTGATTAACGGGTTTGTAGTTATGTTTCCTATTAAGTGACAAGCTGGATTTTGTCACTTTCTTTTCCAAAGTTGTGACACAGAAATAAATTTGCATTATCCACCACACCTCCTCTGCTTCATCATTTGCAACAAATGTGAATTTTCTTCTCTGTCAGTATTCTCTGTCTGAATTCTGTGTCAGTAGTGGCTACTGTGGAGATTATAAAGGCCCAGTCTTGCATTCATCACTGTGGTTCAGATAAATGCAAGACTGTCTTTATTTCCTGTTTAAACATACATTAACTTCCTTGCCTTATTTCCTCTAGTGGTTACTCTAAACAGTCACATATAGGAAGGCACTTTTTTTTGTTTGTTTTTTAATTTGTCTGTTGTTACATGATCCTGTATTGCTGTACGCTTCTTTTTGGGTCTTCCTTTAACACATAATGGTAATATTTGCCATTCATTTTTCTGCTCCTAATATCTGGAACACATTAACAAAATTGATCTGTAGGGCAACACTGTTGTCCTCCAAATGTCTCTGCAAGACCTATTTGTTTGTGATGCCTACAGGAAAGAACAGATTGGGAGTGACTGAGCAGATGTGAAGTGCTTTGATCCATTCACCGTGCTGCTGAAATGTGCAGTGTTATCTGGATCAGGAGCATTGCTGCCTCAGAGAAGGACCCAGGGCATGGGCCCCGGCCCCACCCCCCGGGCCATGGGCCACACCTCCGGCTCCGATTCTGTGCTCAGGCCGACCAGGCCTTGGGTGCCTACTGCCACTAACCTAGCCCCGTATCCCTGGCCAGGGACAGGGCAGAGAGCAGCAGCCGCCATGGTGGGTGGCCCAGCCTAGGATGGGGCTGGAAGCGGCTGCAGCCATCGCGGGCGGCCAGGCCCGGGATCTCTCGCCAGAGACTGGAAGAGGCAGGGGGCTGAGGGCCAGGACTCGGGGCACTGGTGCTTGGATTCAGGCCACAAGGCCTGTGTGCCCAGCGCTAGCAATGCCCCTGATCTGGATACTTGTTTTATCTATCTATCTATCTATCTATCTATCTATCTATCTATCTATCTAT
>ML681963.1:118690455-118769561 GCA_007922195.1 Podocnemis expansa
TATCTATCTATCTATCTATCTATCTATCTATCTATCTATCTATCTATCTATCTATAAACTCCAGCTCCTAATGTCATATGATAAGGTAAGAATCTCAGCCTTGCTTGTTAAAAAAAAAAAAGTTTCTAGCTTTAACAAATGATGTGAGAAGCTTGAAAATGTGAGTCCAAAAGTTAAAAATCCACTGGCAAATCAGAAGAATCCCAAATCTGTTAATTTAGTTTCTTAAATCTCGTGTGTTTTATTTTAAGGATCTGACTCATGATTTTTGAATGCTTGGGATTCTGTGCTGTTTTATACACTATCTATTTTTGTATATTTCATCATAGTACCCTCCCTATCCTATTTATCTCTTGCTACTTCTTAGACTGTAAACCCCTTGAGTGGGGGCCTAACATAATGGATATGCAATACTGATTGTTGCTTTCAAGTGTTGTCTAACTACAAATATAAAATGAACAGTAGGACACAAGGAAATTATTTTGATCATATTTTTAGTGGGAGTGGAGGGAAATTTTGAGGTAAATGACAGGAATTGATTGACCTTTGGCCATGCGAGCAGAAAAAAGCTAAAAGAAGTTTTAATGAAAATAAATGTTAACTAGAATTAAATCTCCTATTATTGAAATCAGAAGCAGAAAAGCAGATATTAAAAAAGTATTAAGGACCTGTTCTTCCACACTGAGCACCTCCAGTTTCCATGGAAACAAAAAGCACCACTCCCATGAAACAATATCACTGACTTCAATGAGAATATGATCTGTCCTGTTGAGGGCATTCTGTGTCTCATAAGCTCAAGTGCTGAATTGGAACAGAGGGATTTCTATATTTGGGGCTGTGACAGGATAGGCATGGCCTTTGGGCTGTTCAAGCAGTAGGTCTGAATTTTGCCTGTGTTCCTGCCTCTTGACAGTATGAGTGGGAGCCAGGAGCAAATACTACTAGGAAGAAGGAGAAAGGGCAGCCTCTGGCTTTCAGTAAGAGGGAAAGCTAGAAAGATCAGCTGTAGGAAGAGGCAAAGGTTCACTAGCAACTGTTGTAGGGATGGCAGGGGCTCCCTATGGGAGGGACCTGGGGAGGGCCAGCAGCAGAGTCCTGAAGTGTGTGAAGGCAGAAAAGCTGTGGGCTAAGGAAGTTCTCAGGTGGCTAAATGGGTAGGATGAGCTTACTGTGGCGATGGGCTTACTGTGGCAAGAGAGTTGATTACATCATGACCAGCTGAACTAGCTTCAGAGGGAGCTTATGTTTCCTGGACAGACTGTTATGGGTGAGACAAAAGGGGAACAAGGAATAGATGGAATTGGGCAGGAAGCAATCCAGCAACATGGACAGAGCGGTGCACAAGGCTTAACAAACTTCCAGTTGTTGAACTTAACTCACATGCAGCTTTGCTCTTTGTAAGTGAAACAAGATGGCAATGTTTGAGGTCTCTGAAATGTAGCAGTTGGGAGTATGAGCCATGGAACATGGCCAGAAGCTCCCAGAGTCCTGGATTTTGCAGACATAAATCTAGTCCAATGAGGGATCAGTAGGAAAAGGAGTTCCAGATGTACACAGTCTTGGTTGAGCAGGAAAAATGACACCAGCAGAAAATAAAACTATTATTTTACTTTTTTGAGGAACAAGGCAGAGAGATTTGCACTAACTCTGAACTCTATCAGTGCCTTAGGAGGCAGGCAACAGACACCACCTATTTGGCTGACTTAATACACTCTCTTTCAAAACACACATACAGAAGCATCAATGTGTATGTCCAAACAACCATTATTTTGAAACCGTTAAACCTTGCATCTAATCGGAATAGCTGTTGTTTCGAAATGGTTGTTTCGAAACAATGGCATTCCGACACGTTGTTTCTAAACAACGCCATTGTTTCAAAACAACTGTTTTGAAACAACATGTCCGAACGGCCTTGTTTTGAAATAACCATTTTGAAACAATGGCTATTTCAAAAGTAGCTTTCCCTTAATTTGAATTAACAAACTGTTAATTCGAATTAATTTATTTCAAAATAAGGACTTTATTTCAAAATAACTCATTTCGAAATGGGTTATTTCAAAATAATGATGTATGTGTGGACATAGCCCTTGTGTTTATTTCTTCAATACAGTAAAGGCCTGAATTTCAGCACCCTAACAGCTGTTGGATTTTACTAATTCACCATTTGAAAAGACTTCACAAAGGAGTATTTGTGTTGAGTGTGCTCCTATGCTCTTAGTTGCATTCTGAGCCATATATTCAGAAAGGAAATTTCCAAGTAATTGCTTGTTGGATGCCATGTTTAGAAATGGGGTTTTTTTGCCCCTCCTCCCCCATGGAGGAACTGGGTGTGCACCACTCCCCTGGTATTTCTTTCTAGATCCTGTCCAGTGCTGTCTTTCTGCAATTTTCACAAAGTCACTGTTTTCATATGTCTGACACTGATTACTGAATTAGCTTTCTCAAATCTTTTTAGGATCTTCTTGGAACAGCCTGAACTTTCTACATGTGAAGGAACTAGGGCTTTGTGGCAGCTTAGACAGGGGAAGAGACTTCTTGCTGTACATAAGATCATTGAAGATACAGACAATAAGCTGATATAATGTAATGTCATATGGGGACTGTATTGTTCCATTGTAACTAAAGGATTTTGCTTTGATTCATTTTACTCAAGTAGCAATGGTGTGTTGAATGATATCCTTAGCAATCAACTCATCCACAGATACTCAACATCTCTTTGAAGTACTGCCTCATTTAGTTCGATTGCTGTCACCAATATTTCTATTTTATGAAGTTTTTTATCTTTCTTGTGTGCTTTTACTCAAGCAAACAATACAAGAGGGCTGGTCACTGGAGGACACGCTTGCTCTGCTGGCTATAAAAGCAGGTGAACATAATATTCTGATCTGTCAGTGTGTGCTTTCTTTCCTGCATTCACTACCATTCTGACATGGGCCAAATCCTACTTGGCTGTATATTTCTATAATCGCTTGTCAAGGGGAGAAGGTCCCTATGGATGAACTAAGCCCAGATCCCCTGGATAAGAATAGGTTAGCCCAGTCCAGCCAATTAAAGAGTACTGGGCTGCACCCGGCCTACATATAACTGTAAATTAGATTGGACTGAGGCAGGCTGTACCCAGGGGAGGGAAAGCCATACCCAAGTGGACTTTGCTCCTGTGCTGGATGTCTGGAAGAAGGAGCCAGGGGCACACAGAAATAATCCTGGGGCTGCTGCTCTAGAAAAGGAGCTGAGGTGATTGAAACTTCAAAGCTGCCAGGAGCAGGAGTAGCAGAGATCCTGGTAAATGGTGGCCCTGAGGCCAATGAATAAGCTAAACCACTGGTTTTCTGTTTGTTTGCTAACTTCTTTTTTTGTACAGAAAATAAATGTCATTGGTTATGTTCACACACAGGGGATTACTTCGATACAAGTTGTTTTGATATAAGTTGTATCGAAATAACACCTTACTTTGAAATAAGTTAATTTGAATTAACAGTTTGTTAATTTGAATTAAGGAAAAAAGCCAGAATCGAAGTAGCATGTTCAGACAACAGTTATTTCAAAACGAGTCACCATTGTTTTGAAACATGTTCAGACGGCATTGTTTTGAAACAATTGTTTAGAAACAACGTTGTTTCGTCCCCACATGGGGTTTAAGTTGTTTCAAAACAACGCCGTTGTTTCAAAACAATGGAACCCGTTGTTTCAAAACAACAGTGCGTCGTGTGAACATGGCCCTTCTTGTTTCAAAACAACCTCTGTTGTTTCAAAATAAGACTTCTGTGTTTTGTGAACAGGTGGGCATTGCAGTGCATCCTTTGGAACTGGGAAGGAGCATGGCCTGGGGACACCCCAGTGAAAATATTTAGGTATCTGAACTAGAAAAGCATTCCAGGGCCACCTTTATAATTAATCTCACCTGGTTTCTGCTGCCAGCATCAGAGAATTCGGTCCAGCATTGGTGGCTTTTGACAGTTTTGCATTCTTTCCATTTTCTTCACAAATAACTTATTTTTCAAAATTTGTGGAAGGTTTTATTCTCTTTGATGTAAACTTTATAGAGCTTGTATCCTTCATGTCTTCATATACTGTAACTTGCCTGTATAAAAAGTATATTCTTAGCTTTACCACCATGATGACCACCATTTTTCATGTTGTATAAGTTCCAAAGGGGTAGCCATGTTAGCCTAGTTCAGCAAAACAGACAAGGAGTCCTGTAGCACTTAAAGACTAACAAATTTATTTATCCAATGAACTTACATGGGAGAAAATCCCACTTTGTCAAACACTTGAAGATGGACAAGTACAGATGAATGGAAGGAAAATAAATGCAGGGAAGTGTAAGTCATAAGATCAAGTGAGACTGTTACAGCAAATCATTTCAGTTGTTTAGATTCAGTGGACAACAGAATACAGGAGGTAGGTGAGGGGAAAAGGAAAATAAAATTACCTGTTGTAATGGGGAACAAGTTGTGATCTTTTATAAAATAGCAAAGCTATTCGTGCCATGTGGGAAACAGCTTCATCACTTCCCGGGGTGGGGGGGGGGGAATAAAACTTGTCTTGCCAATATCAGTAAAAAAAATCTTCTTATATGTTGTTGTCAGGTATCTCTGATCAATACAACACACAAGGCATTAAAATTAAATTGCAGTCTACACTGCAGTTTTCCTGGAACTGTGCAAAGAAAAGACACATTCTTATTCTGAGTATCATTATTCCACCTCACCTACAGACTTGTGGCACCACTTGACAGCTCCACATTGTAATTCATCTAAACATCTATAAAATAGAGCCCTGCAAATCCGTGGGTATCCGCTGCAGATCCACGGTTATCTGCATCCACAGGTGCGGGTAACCGCAGACCCATTGCTGTGGCTCAACTCATGGAAGCAGCTTCTATTTTTACCTTCTGACAATGCAACCCATTGCTGAAGCCCAGGCACTGAGCTGTGTCAGCAGCACTCAGGGGAACCAGGAAGCACTCAGGCCAGTCCTAGATTGTGATCTGCCAGACAATCAGAGTCTCAAGCTGGAGCCTGTAAATTCACTGCTGGTCTTTGATTTGCTCATTGCCCTGCCCACTTCTTCTTTTTCTTGTTTCCAGTAGGCAAGCCATTGCTGTCAATCAGAGATTTCATTGGTGGGCAAGGAAATCTGATTGATAATGCAGCATACAAACCACAAGCAAGAAGGGAGAAAGTGGGTAGGACCCATATTGGGAAGGAACAAATCAAAGGCTGAAATGCTGCATGTGAGCCCAAGCTCAGTTCCACGTGTGGCTACAGATGCAGCTAAAGCCTGGCATGCGGATTTCAGATTGAATCAATGCTATCTCTGAGTGGATGTGGATCGGATGTGGTTCCACATTCTTTTATCTGTGCAGGGCTCTGAAAATAAGCTTTCAAATTATGTGTGATGTGGTTAAGTGTACAGTGGGTACATTAAACTCCAAATGTATGGCCCTTGTTGGAGAATTGTTACATGCCTACAAGCTTCACAGCAGTCCTGGGAGTGCCAGGGAACTATTGTTCCCCAAAGTTGAGCAGAACTGAGAAAAGACACAGGAACCAATCTGAAGGGGAAGAAGGGTGACCAGCTGCCCTAATTTTATTGGTGCCTTTTTCTTATATAGGTCCCTACTAATCCCCTACCCTGTCCCAATTTTTCACATTTGCTATCTGGTCACCCTACCCTACAGGGGGGTGGGGGTGGGGAATAGACTCCTCTTTTATTACCTTGCACACATTAGTAGTCAAATGCATTTTTGGAGACCTGATCGATTCTCTGTGGACTGTTAGGATCCTTATCTGCTCCAGGAAGGTGATCTCAAATTATACAGATTCTAAAAAACAGGGCATACACTGGAAGGCTCATGAGAAAGGATGAACATCCTAGGAGCCATAACTCTTCCAGAAGAACATACAGTAAGACAGCCACAAACGGCTTGCAGGGCCTCCTGCAGTGTGAATCCCTGAGATGAACTGGATTTGAATGCATCCATTGCAAACAGCAGATCCAATCTAATAATGTGCAAAGAGAGTACCATACAATCCATAGGAAAATGAGGCCTTGTAGTAGCTAATCTACAAAATAATAGACTACCAGTAACTCAAGTTAACCTGCATTCAGCTTCCCACTTTGTGAATGGAACGCTGACAGGGGAGCCTGAAAGGACCTACGTGGGAGGCTTATATGGAGACATGCACCATAGCAAACAGCCCAGGAAAACACAGAGAGGATTTTTGATTGGAGGGGGCACCTACTTCATGGTTTAGTGTTCCCAATAAGGTCTGGGCTCCCCTTGGTCCAGCTGCATCACCTGGAGTCCCCTTGCAACTAGTGTAAAGCCAAAATAGGAGAAAGGAAAAACCCTGGAGACAGGGCTGTGTGGCCTCCTCACCAAGGGATGAAGACTGTTATTTTATTTGAGACTTTTGTTGCCACAGGAGGGTAAGACTTTAGCATTGAAGGGGGGGTGGGGACATAGCACTAAAGTGTTCAGTCAAACTACTGCACTACTGATACTGCACTACTAATAAACATTAGGTCGAATTTAAAAATAGAGCTGTTTACACAGCACTTGGGTGACTCAACCAAAGGCTTCCCTTAGGCTGAATCCAGGAGAGGTCCCTTTGAAGTTACAAAGCTTCCTGTAACTTCAAAGGGATTGTCAATTCGAACGCTAAAGTTCGAATTGATGCTGTGCAGACATATGAATTCGAACTAAAGTTAGTTTGAATTCCTATGTTTGACCTTCCTCCCAGGGTGCATAGCACCCTGGAAGGAAGATCAGCGCCAGCCCCGCGTGGAGCTGTCAAACCTGGCTGGCAGCGGGGAGCAGAGGCAGCCCCCAGCAGGGCTGTCAACCCCACTGCGGGTGGGGAGCAGAGGCAGCCCTGCGTGAGGCTGTCCAAAGCAGCTCCCCGTGGGGTTGTCAAACCCTGCTGGCAGTGGGGAGCAGAGGCAGCCCCGTGTGGAGCTGCTTTTGACAGCCCCCCCTGCGGAGCTGTCTTTGCTCCCCGCCTGCAATGGGGTTTGACAGCCCTGTGCAGGACTGCCTCTGCTCCCCACTGCCAGCAGGGTTTGACAGCCCCCCTGTGGGGCTGTCTTTACTCCCCACCCACAGCGGGGTTTGACAGCCTCACACAGGGTTGCCTCTGCTCCCCACTGCCAATGGGTTTGACAGCCCTGGTGGGGGGGCTGCTTTTGACAGCCCCACACAGGGCTGCCTCTGCTCCCTGCCAGCAGCGGGGTTTGACAGCCCAGTGTGGGGCTGACAGAGCGAGGGGGGGGGAGGATTCCCCCAGCCCCCACAGCGGAGTGGGGGGAGAAAGGATTTCCCCAGCCAGGCACTGACAGCGCAGGCTGTGGGCATCCTTTCTCCCCCACCTCCACTGGGCTGTGTGTGGGGGATGCCCTGGCTCCACGGAGCCCTGCCAGGGGACAACATCCCCTGCCAGGCTCCTGTCTTCTGAGCCACAGCTGGGGGAAACTGTCCCCTGCCCAGCTCTGGCCCCTGGGTGCCTAGAGCTGGGCAGGGGATGCTTTTCCCTGTGCTGGGCTGCAGGGGCTGGAGCCTGGCAGGGCTTTGAGTGGCAACATGGCCCTGCCAGGGGACCATGTTGCCACACATCCCATGATGCCCCTCTTCCAATTCAAACTAGCAAGTCCTGTCTATGGACATGCTAGTTCGAACTGGGTTTCTTACTCTGGACATGTTAGTTCAAATTGACTCAATTCAAACTAATCATCATTAGTTCGACTTGATTAGTTTGAAATAAGTCAATTCGAACTAACAGTCTAAGTGTAGACATACCCTTACAGATAAACTGAGGTGTCTTGTTGTGGGAAACCAAGGCAGAGATACTTCTATAAGGACTACTTTGATGAAATGCTGACTGCCTCTTAAGAGATACTGATTGCCCTCCTTACACATTGTAGTGTAAAACTTAAAAGGAATACACAAAATATCTTGGACCTAGTTCTGAGATCCATGCTCAGATAGACTGTTAATTGACTTTCAGTGTTTGGCCAGTTGAGAATGAAAAAGGGAAAAAATCAACTATAAGGACTGTAAAGCTCAAAGATACCAACATTTACATGTATTTGCCTTTTCTTGTGAACCTTAAAGTCATTGGTCAGGCACAACCCCAGTGAAGCCAATAACTATTCTGAATGAGACCTTCACCACTGGGGCCTGTATATTTTGCTTAGTCATTACAAATAAAATTAGACGAAATATATTAAAGTAAAAAATTTCCTTAGATTACTATTGTTTCTCCATATACTGAGGGTTTATTACAGTACTTTTTGACTGTAATCTTCCTTATGCATATTAACAAAAGGTGAAAGCTACCATGAGCACAAGCAATGTGCTGGACCACTGCACTGGTGAAAACTTCACCCCAAGAGAATAAATGTCCAGTGTTTAGCATTGCCAGAGAAACAGCTCTGATTCCTCATTAAGTTCAGTCCTGGGTGAGTAGTGTTCTGTTACCTTCCTGTTCGTTTCTAATGTTGGCTTATCATTACCATGAGTATCAATTATTCAGCAACAAATGATTCTTAAGTGTTTTGAAAAGTGCTAGTGTTTATATGCAGCTTTATAGGTTTGTTTTATACATTCCAGCAATGGTATTAGCAAAATATTTTTCTCTCAATGATTTTTTAAAAACAATCATGTTCTAAAAAATCAATAGGTCCAAGAACAGCTTTACTGACACAGCTCTGAACCAATGCTCTGTGATGACATACTAGTCATTGTATGTCTTCTGGCAATCTTGAAGACTCAGACTGGCATGAAGCCTTTCGACCTCACTTTGCAAACATGTCTTAGAAAACATTGTTATTACAGGCACTGTCCCTGGTTCTGGTGAGTTCCATCCAGGGGACAACCAGTACAAAGGTTTCTGGGGAACTCAGTGTGTGGATAACATCTAGTATATTGTGGATGCCAGTATCAAAAAAAGAGAATGAGAAAAATGGGACTTGGCTACTTAGGGTTTTGTAGCTGATAATCAGACCATGTGAAATCTAGACCTCATTAAAGTGAAGAGCAGTTTTACCATTACTTTTAATGGGGCTTGCATTTCACTTGGAAATGAAGTAGCAGCCAGTGCATCATGCATTTGTAACATGCTCTTGCCAGTCTGTCCCAGCTGTGATGGCTGGGATGTACTACATTGAAAATGCCACAAGGACAAGAAATAGGGCAGAAAATCCCTCCAAATTGGAGGTATATTTTATTATTAGATACACTAAACTGGTATCAAAAAAGCTTCTGTAGCACCACACAGACTAACAATCATCTAAACACAGTCCCTTTTAGGGATTCTAGGCTTTGGGTCCCATCCTGACAAACTGGTCTGATGTAGTGAGAAGTTACTGAAAACCCATTTCACCATATGTGTGTCTGTGTTCTGCATGAGCTGAAACTTCAAAGTGAAGGAACATATTGCGCTAGTTTAGCCTTGTGGTGCATTAGGAATGGATCACCTTGTGACCACTGTAATTGCAGTAGTCAGTAGGATGACTCATGAACAGGGCTGAAGTGAGGAGCCCTTTGTAAACCATCTGTTTAAAAACAGTCTCTGACACTGCATCCACAAACTCTCTTGTGGGTGAAACTGCCCTGTGGTCGTTCAAGTACCTCACAAATCAGATAGAGATTAAAAGTAAATTTTATTATTTGTACTTGCCAGTGACTTGCACTTACAAAAAATCTGCATGCAAATATCTGTGGGTGTAGTTCTGGATATTGGGTTTGAATGGTCATTTGACAGTCTGACCCTTCATTTTCAAGGAGCTTTTCAACCCCCACAAAAAAATCCTCTGAGGTTGCTAATTAATTCCTATTTCACACACTGGGGAAGGGAATGGAGATAGTCCATTTAAGAGACTAGTGCATACAGCTAGCATCAGCGCTGGAATTAGGCTTCACGACTGATCAGCTAACTACTTTTTCCCTTGTATAAATCACAAAACCTTATTTCACTCTAAAGCAACGAACAAACTGGTTGCTTTCTAAGACACCTGTGAACTTACATTCTTAAGAAAGTTTTACTGCAGTTACAGTATTTGTATATTTGCCAGAGTTTGAATCTCTTGGAAAATGCTCAGCGCAGTTCTGGTTTTAAAAAAGGATCATGACGCAGTCACTATGTCATTCTGTACATCATGCTTTGGCTTCAGCAGCATAATGATATTTTCCCTGTCTCCCTCACTTTCTGATGTTAGCATTCCTCCCACTCCTCTGAAGCATAATTTATGTCAGTTCTGCATGTTCATCTGGAGCTGAAGAGAAGACTGCAAGTAAATGCTAGCGCTTTTGCAAGTGACATGGTAGAGAGTTACCATAGTTAGAATCACTGGCAGAGTCTGAAGAATTCTAAGAAATGAGGTAAATCTAACATATCACAATATGCAGCAAAAAATCTGGTATAGTGTAGAACCAGAAGTGGCAGAGCAAGTGACTTTTCCCCCCAAATGTCAAGAGAAAGTGAAGTCTAAGAGCATTAGGTTTTTTGGTTTGTTGTTTCTGTTTTTAATTTTGTTGCTGTGGGTATTAGAGAGAGGGGGGCATGGAGAGGGCTGGATTTAAATTATCTTTTAAGTCTGGTCTGCAGATTTGTATAGCTTTATACATAGGCACGGCTGACCAAAACTGAAAAATCCTGGAAGTGAACAAAATTCCTATGTTTAATATAACCAGGAGCAGCCCTGGCCTGGAAAAAGACCCGAGGCTCGGGCTCTGGGATTCAGGGCTAATGCGCTTTAAGCATGTCGCCGCTGCAGCCGCCACCATGGCACACCCAGGGTTCTGGCACTGAGACTTGGGGCTTGAGCCCCATAAGTCCAGTGCCAGTGATGCCCCTGAACATAACACTAACATAACATTATCTCCCTGACCAATTTGCCAGCTTAGGATCAGGAGACAATTTTCCAGTCAAATCAGCAGAGAAAAAATTTAAGCACTTAAATCAAAACATGGAGGTCCTGAACCTTCTCTGGTGTAAATGGGTGTATATTGACTAAAATGGACCTACACCAATTTATACCATCTAAAGATCTGACCTTTATCTCTTTGTTTTTATAATTTGCTTTATCAGAATACTGCACCAAAATGTGTCCGGGGGAGGAAATAAGAGACAATTGTCCAGGGACTGTATTGTTAATATGCCAGATATTGAGTGGCTCCAATATTCTTGTGCAGCCAAAATGCCCACTTATGTCAGAGGAGTTTTAGATGTGTAAAGAATAAGGAAATGGCCTAAGCTGCACTCTAGAACTGCCAGTGTGCAGCAAGTTGGTGCAGTGTAGATTCATACGATTCTGCTGAGCAATAAATTGCTATGTAGACAAGCTACCTATCATTCTTTTACTGTGCAGACTTTAATCTACTCATGCAGGTTAAGTTGCTGCTTCCAGTATGTTGCAGGCAGCAACAGCCAGTGGCAGATTCCTCTGCCTGCAACACCAAGCAGTATGGGGACCCTGATTCCTGTAAATCAGTCTTTTCCCTCCCTTTGCTGAGACCAGAGCTAGATCAATGCAGGGGCTACAGGGGCTGAAGCTTGGGAACCCGGGCGCCAGCACCCATGGCCCCTGTGTGACCCAGACTGCCCCTGGTGCCCAGCACAGAGCTACTGGGGGGCTGGGGGTGTGGGGCCATAGGGCCAGAGGCTGAGCTCCACAGTACTCTTGCCCTGCCCCTGGGCCAGCTGCTTCACCCCCGGGACTGAGGCATCCGGGACTGCCATGTGTTCATTCCACTCCAGGGGTGGGACCAGTTGGCATGCAGTGCACCAGCCAGCCACACCCCTGGGGGGCACACCAGCTGAACTGGGGTTGGCAGAGAGTGGCCTCTGTTCCTAGTGCCCCCCCAGAGCCAGTCCACTCACAGACCTCCATGATGGGGACTGGGGCTCCAGGCTGGAAAGCCCACAGTGGTGGGCAGTCCAGGGCCTGGGGCCCCTTAATCCAGCCATGGCTCAAACAACAAGAAATCTTCAGGGTTCTGGCATTCTTGAGACACATCCTGATGTGAAGCACAGTTAGCTTCCCTGCAGCATTTTTTTAGGATATGTGATCCATCTGCTTGCAGGTATGTTGGAATCTTTTAGAAAGACACTCATCCAGATAAATGAGAAACCTGTAGGAAACATATTAGTTTGGTTAATAAGATAATTAAAAATAATTGCATTTAAAAACTATGACCTAACAAACAAAATGGAGAAACTCTGAAGCTTAAAGTTTAGGTTTTAAGTCATGGTGAGTCTCTTTAAGATTTTTGGAAAACAATATGAAGTTCAGATAATTTGTTTATTGATCAATGAATGAAATGAGCAGGAATACAACGTTCAGTAAGAATAGGATGACTCTTACCAAATCAACATCCAGTTTAGGAGTAGTAAATGACAGTCAAGACGCAGTAAAGGAGTCAGGAATGGGAATGTTGGTTTTGAAAGCTCTGCAGTGAAACTCTGCATGAAATTAAGAAAATTGCAAACACAAGACAGCAAAACATTATAGATGGTCTATTTTCTGTAATTAGGAACAGGGTACCAGATGCATAAAGTAATTATAGAAGCAATCCATCGGTGAAAAGATCCTCAAAGATTTATAAAGGATTGGTAGGTACTAAACTCCCAGAGCCTCACTCCATCAAATTCTCCACCAGTGAAACTTCACTAGCAATTTTCCTGGTAGACTATAAGGACCCAAAGGCACTGCATTGGTGGATCTAGAACACAGTGTTACAGGGCTGCTGGATTTTGACACCCATTTATCACCACTATAAGAGAGAAATGAAGCAGCATCTCACCACTCCTGGAAAGTTAGATTCAGTTTCTCCTTTCAGCACATCCAAGACATGATTGGCTCACACCCACTACTTAAGCCAGGAACAGAGATGGTTGAGCTATCTGAGCAACTTCACAGCCTCTCTGCTACTGCATTAGACCCTGCTTTTGCCTGTCTCCTACCATGTACATCCAAGTTCAGTTCCTCCTCTGCTCCTATCCTTTCACTAGATTCTGACCCACTTCTGCTCTCGCTCTTCAGCTCTTGCCATGCTCCATATCTTATCTCTAGCTCCTACCCCTCCACTCTACTCCTGATCATTGGCTACCAGTGCTGATGATGACTCTGGCTCTGATCTTTTATCTTGATGCTGAATCAAGCTCTGACCTCTAGGTCTCATTGCCTATGGCCCCGTTCCTAATATAGACATTGTTATAAAATAGGCCTCTCATTTTTCGTTAACCTGACAATACACTGCCTACTCCAGTCTTGGCTCAGAGAGGATAGTAATTTCTATAATTAGGGTGCCTTTCAATTTACATGATAACAGATTCTTGACACCTGGGTATGGGTTTGTATGTGTATGTTTGTTTGAGACACTTGAATGCTTCTATTTGTTTTTTACAAAGCTTAGATATTCTACATGGAGAAAGCACTTGGGCTAGAGAAGTGCCTTTCTTTTGCCCTGTGAAATTCCATTCACATTTAGCTGAGGTATTAAACAGACTAAAGGAACCAGATATGTGTCCGTCCCCGTCCCCCCCCAACCTGAAACAGCACACATTGTACTAGATATAGCTGGGAGCCCCTAGATCACTCTCAGCAACAGGAGAAAGAGCTGGGCCTGCAGCACGGCCCTTTGGTTTAGTCCCTCATGTAATACTCTTGCATTTGACACCCCTATCACTATACCTTTCTAGGCTTGATCTGAATATCACACATAAGGCTAAGTCACAGTCAGGAGCTGCAGTCATGGAGCTGGTTTTAGGTATCCCTGTTATATTTCTGCACCCCGCCTGGCTGCTTCCTCTGATGGATATAAATAGTGAAGAAGCAGCTGGCAACAAGAGGTAGCGCAGCTGCAGCAATGGCAGCTGGTAAAGACAGAAGATGAAAGGGCTCAGTGCTCACAACAGGCTTCCCAAGTTATTCCCCACATGGACTCCCTCAGCCCCCGAGAGACACCTTCCCGCCAGACCCCAGAGAGATTCTCTTCCCTTCAGTAAGATCCAAGTCAGACTACCACTGAGAGAGGGGAGGAACGATGCCCCAGTGGTTAAGGCACTGGTCTGGGTCTTAGGAGACTCAGCATTAAATCCTTGCTGCACTTCAGACTTCTTAGGTCTAGATTTACAAAGGTTTTAGGTGGTGTGACTACAGAGTCACTGGGCCAAAGAGAGAGAGAGCGCATGAGAATAACTCTGCAGATGGCTATATAGAGTACTAACCCAATCATCCTGCTGTAATAACTCTAATTATTTACCCATAGCAGAACAGCTTCACCAGGAGAGACTGAGAAAACCACCACAGTTGGCAGTCACCTAAGACAGCAATTCCCTTCTCATGAGTTGGAAGGGGGCACTTGAACTGGTGGTTTCCCACATGCTCAATGAATATCTTAATAAAAAATTATGAGGGGGGATCTCCTCTTTTTCCTTCCTTCTACTCTGGCTGTTCTGTGTGAACATGCCTAAGGGGTCTGATCTGGTACATGTGCTCTGAACACAGCTATTGGATTGGGCCTAGTACTCAGATTAGAAGCCAAATGTTCTATCTTTCCTGTTCATGACTTACTCTGGGGTTCAGGTGGGAGACTGGCATCCAGCTGTCCAGATGGAAGCAGCAATGCAGAGACAGAAACACTTTCACTGCAAAAACCTAGGCATTTAGTAAGTTTACACATCTACAGGATACAGCAAGAGTTTGTGAACGTAGTTGACTCTAAAACTGTGCCTCAGGTTATGTTTATATTGACAGTGGCTATGTTGGCACTACCAGATCTATTGAGAGGGATCGACTGAATGGCAATTGATTCAGAAGTCAATGCCGTTGATCCACCCGTGCAAAAAGATTAATACTGTATCAGTGGGAGGGCATTTCCCATTGGTGTAGCGTAGAGGGGACACTGAGTGAAGTGTAAGTTAAGAACTTGGCAAGATATTCTATGTAGCTCTTGTTGAATGCCACTGAAACTTCCCAGCAATGTAGACCAAGACTAAGGTACTTAAACTCAGATGTAGGTGTCTAAATATCTCTGTGAATCTAGGATTTAGTCTTTCTGTGTCTCCATTCTCCATCTGTAAAATGGGAACAATAGCACGGCACTACTTAACTGGGGTGTTATGAGGATTCATACATTAAAGACTGCAAAGTGCTCAGAGATGACAATAATGGGGCTATATAAATGCCTCAGCTAGATCCCAGACACTTCCGCTCTAGCGAGACTTCCCAGGACATGAAAATTAGGAAATACCATATTTTTGCCTGTGTCCCCTTTGTGCACTTTGATGAAGACTTTAATTAAATGATCACAGGATTTTTGCCTCATTTGGTACAGTTTGGACACACATGGGGGCAAAATTAATATTACAAAATTTAATTTTGGGGCACTTTAATTTTCAGCTTAAAAATTTCCTTTTAACTAAGTTTTAAAAAATGTAATAGATAAATATGAAGAGAACAAACTAGTCATATTTCCATAAAGGAAAAAAAGGGAAACAGAACTGCAAAGTAATGAACAAAAGCATTGACATCACTGGGAAAAGAGTTAGGCCAACTCTGAGTGACTTCAATAATCCCAGCTGTAGTCAGTTCTTATTCAATGCTTACTCAGGCAAAATTTCCAGGGCAAAACTACCAATGAAATAGCTAGATGTTCTGCTTGAGTGAGTAAAAACAATACAAGGATTTTTGAGAGTAGATTTGTACACTTTAGGACAATTTAAGGGGGAATAAAAGATCATGAGAGAGATGAGATCATAGTAGAGTAAATGGAAAAGCCACAAACAGAAGTTGTGGACTCCATAAAAATAAGAATATTGTAGAGGGAAAAGTACAAGGACAAGATATTACTTAAATAAGCTCTTTAGCTCATGGAAATTTTAGAGATTTAAAAAAAATCTGGAATCAATGAGCCAAAACCAAATGTAATCAATGTTGTGGGAGGTATCACTAATTAAAAATGTCTGAAATTGCCTTCTTGGTTTATATATAGTAATTCTCCTTCTCTAAATTAAGTTAGGTGACATTACATACAGTGAGGCAACAGAAGTGCTAAATCAAAACCCCAAATTAGCAGCACACTCTACTGATGTTTTGCATTGGCAAATTAAAGGAACAAACATTAATCTAATTTTTGTATTATACAAATTAATAACAAAGTGGACTCCGCCTACATATTTGGAAATTTTATATTAATAATATGTTATGATTAATTCTAATCTACCTATATTTAGCATGAGATCAATTGACTGATATTTGTCTCATTTCCATTTCTTTTGACAATTTGCATCAAAATAATTTTAAGAGCTGTCGTCAGTAGTCTGTTAGGCAGTTTAAGGGTTAATTTTAGTCTCCAGGATTTGGATATTTTTAATATGCCCTAGAGTGCAGCTTCTGGATCTAACAATGAGAATACTGTTCTCGCTGCTCTGTGAGCAGCCATTTTCATCATTTTGAATGATAACGAATACTAAAAGAGAGCAAAAGATGCTATTTGACTGTCTCCTCCTGTGCCAAGCTAGATCCAGAGGTTAAATGCTGTAATTAGTATTGCTTCAGTTCTCTTTCTCTCCATCATTTTGTGCCTTTAACACGTATCAGGTTCTAAAAACTTGCATGGAGAGCTAGCCTGACAGAGGCCTGAGGGAAGCGGGCCATATTGTATGTGTGGGGTGGCCTCCTGAGATCATCTCCAGTCTTACATTTCTAAAGCAACTCATTCTTGTGTCCAATTCCAGGACCTAGCATAATGCAGAGCTGTTCTGCTGCTTCCTGCTGGTATTTGGATGATTAGGTACTACTGATACCAACTCAGGATGTAAAAGAGATTAGAAGTCTTTATGAAGCTAAGGGAATGGAGATGGAGAGATTCATAGCAAATTCTGTGTGGGTATTTATTCACTCTGAGACAACATATTATGACACGAGATGCATTCCTAGTTTTCAGTGCTATTCTTGCTGAGGTCAACAGGACTTCTGCTTTTGACTTCAGTGTGTGCCTGACTGGATTTCCTACACTTTGATAATGGATTTGCAAGTATAATTAGTTGAATGGTATCAAGTAATGTCTTTTAAATAATAAGCATGCAGAATATATAGATTGTAAGGGCCTGACTCTGACATCAATCAAACTACTATAGGTCAGGTGTCATCTGATTGTCATTTGATTTTATACCAATTAACCTGGTATAAAATCAGTTAGTATATATTGAATGATCATAGATCTGATATTACCAAATCAAGCGATAGCTTAGGTTTATGAAATCCAAGTTTTTCTAAATCCCCAGGCTTTTCTGGTAAAACTGGGGCATCTGACGCCCTGTGTTTCTTGAGCCATAGAGTGTGTACACAGCTAATGAGTAGGCCTAGATGAAGCACATATTTTTAAAATGTGTGCAAGTTCTGCTGAAAAAGAAGAAAATCAAAATCAAGAATTAGAAAACTATTTTTACTGCCTCTAAGGTCTTTATTAAATATTTTGCACAAAGAATATTAAACTGATGCCAATGTCAGGCATAGCCTCTGGGTTACTGTAATTGACCAAGCATGGTTTTCAGCCTTAGCAGTTTTAAAATACGAAGTTCATTAACATCTGCATTCAGAATCCACATACAAGTCCAGTAGATATTAAAGCCGAAGCACAGGAAGGCTTAAGTTTTCCCCTTATTCTTGTGTTTGGACAGCATCAGATGTGCTTGAGTCTCATCCCACATCAGTATAAAACCCCAGTAATTACATTTAGATGAATGGAATTACACCATCATAAAACTGATATTAGTGAGGTTAGAATTAGGTCCTGATACTTTGAAAGTCATGTCTTTCTGAGTTCATCTAAAATCACATGTGAGCTGATTGTCTCCTAGGCTATGTCTACATGGTTACATTGTCTACGTTAGCCAAACTTAGTTTGGACTTCTTAGTCTGAGCTAGGAAGTTCAAGCTTAGTTCAGGCTAACCACAGTTAGTTTGAACTAACCAGGAATGTTTTAGTTCAAACTAACTGGACATTCTCATTCAAACTAATGCTTGGTTGAACTAGAATGTGCAGTTAGTTTGAACTAATGGCTTAGTTCAAACTTCTTAAGTTCAAACTAAGGTTTAGTCCAAGTCTTGCCCACACTTAGTTTGAACTAAATTTTGAACTAACCGTGGAAGTCTGGATTAACCCTGGTACTTACTGGTTGAAACTAAGCTTTCCTTACTTTGAACTAAGAGATTTCTTAACTCAGACTAGGGAAAGCCTAATGTAGCCATAGGCTACATTAATCTGAACTAAGCCTCCTTAGCCTGGACTAATTTGCCAGTGTAGACATAGCCCTAGAAAGTACTGGGTGCTCTCAGCTCCCACTAAATTCAGCACATTGCAGGATCAGGCCGTTAAACAAGAACTGACTTTGAGGACCAGCTCACAACCTCCCCGGGGTAGGTTTTAAATGCTTCACCTAGTATCAGTAGACATTACAAGGCAGTAGACAAGCTACCAGTTTAATATTATAAGTCTCAAAAAAATTGATGAAATTGCTGATCAGTCAAAAAGAATAAAATATCATGTTTGGGTATATTCCACTGTCAGGCCCAAACTGTGTAATTTATGAAACAATAGCACAGTTCTTCTGGCAAATGATTTTCTGCCATTTAGTAAATAAGCATGCAATTTGACAAAGGTTTCAGTTATACAAAGATAGTGTCTGTTGTTGGGAGGAATCCTCTCCAAAGTACAGAGCTGAATACTTCAGATAGGCCACAAAGCTTTCTGCACAAGGTAAAAAGGACTGAATATCCCTGATTCCCAAGGCTGGGGATCAGCATCAGAGCTGCCCCAAATAGCGCAAGTATCTTCCATGCCCCTACCACACTCTTAACTCTGTGGGGGTAAGGAGAGAGTCCTGCCCCTCTCCCCCAACCTTCACAAGCAGCCCTGTCATACAATTACAATCATAAATTTGTCCAGCTGCCTCTTCAAACTAATTAAGTTGTTTGGCCCCACAATGCCTCCCAGGGGCCAGTTCTTTAACCTCACCCTTTTGTTGGACAGAAATCTTCTCATTTCATGGCCATTTGTTCTTGTACCATCAGCACCCTTTCGCTTAAATAGCTCCTCACGCTCCCGGAATATATTTACAGAAAGTTATCATATCCTCCATCAGCCTTCTTTTTGTGAGACTAAATAAGACAAGCTCCTCCATTCTCCTCTCATGAGACAGATCCTCCATTCGCCTGATCATTGTAATATCTTCTCTCTGCACTTGTCCCAGTTAACAGTCATCTTTCTTGCACATGGGTGTCCAGAATTGTACACGATATTCCAAATAAACTCTTACCAATGCTTTATTTAATGGCATTAACTCTTCTTTATCTCTACTGGAAATGACATATTTAATACATTCTACAATCACATTTGCCATTTCACAACCTCATCACATTGGTGGCTCATAGATATCCTGTAACTGACCACACAGCCAAGTCTCTCTTCTTCTTCTTCATCGTTTTGAATTAATGACCTCCCCACATGTTATAGTAGAAGTATAGTAAAAAACTTGTGGTGAACGGGGGAGGTGCCGGAAGACTGGAAAAAAGCAAATATAGTGCCTATCTTCAAGAAAGGGAAAAAGGAGGATCCGGGAAATTACAGACCCGTCAGCCTCACTTCAATCCCTGGTAAAATCATGGAGCAGGTTCTCAAAGAATCCATCCTGAAACACTTGGTGAAAAACAGAGTGATCAGGAACAGTAAGCATGGATTCACCAAGGGTAAATCATGCCTGACCAACCTCATCGCCTTCTATAATAAGATGACTGGATTTGTGGATGTGGGAAAAGCCACTGATGTGATATACCTCGACTTTCGCAAGGCTTTTGTTACGGTTTCCCACAGCATTCTCATCGGCAAGTTAAGGAAGTATGGGTTGGATGTGTGGACTGTAAGGTAGCTAAAGAACTGGTTAGATCAATGGTTTCAGTGTGTAGGAATCAATGGCTCCATGTCTAGTTGGCAACCAGTAATGAGTGGTGTGCCCCAGGGGTCGGTCCTGGGGCCAGTTCTGTTCAAGATTTTCATTAATGATCTGGATGATGGGATAGATTGCACACTCAGTAAGTTTGTGCATGACACCAAGCTGGGGGAAATGGTTGACATACTGGAGGGCAGGGACAGGATTCAGGGTGACCTTGACAAATTAGAGCAGTGTGCCAATAGAAATCTCATGATGTTCAACAAGGACAAGTACAAAGTCCTGCACTTGGGATGGAAAAATCCCATGCACTCTTACAGGCTGGGGAGCGATCAGCTAAGTAGCAGCACTGTAGAAAAGGATCTGGGGGTCATGGTGGATGGGAAGCTGATTATGAGTCAGCAGTGTGCTCTTGCTGCCAAAAAGGCCAACAGCATACTAGGCTGCATCAGGAGAAGTGTTGCCAGCAGATCGAGGGATGTGAGCCTTCCCCTCTATTCAGCACTGGTGAGGCTGCATCTGGAATACTGTGTCCAGTTTTGGGCTCTCCACTACAAAAAGGACATGGACAAATTAGACAGAATCCAGTGGAGGGCAACAAAAATGATCAAAGGGCTGGAGCACAAGACCTATGAAAAAATACTGAAGGAACTAGGCTTATTAAGCCTGCAGAACAGAAGACTGAGGGGGGATTTGATAGCAACCTTCAGGTACCTGAAGGGTTGCTCCAAGGAAGATGGAGCTAGGCTGTTCTTGTAGTAACAGGACAGAACAAGGAGAAATGGTTTCAAGTTGCATCTGGGGAGGTCGAGGCTCGATATTAGGAAAAACTTTCTTACTAGGCAAGTGGTAAAGCGTAGGAATGGGCTACCTAGGGAGGTGGTGGAATCTCCGTCTTTAGAGATGTTTAAGGTCCGGCTGGACAAAACTCTGGCTGGGATAATTTAGTGGGAGTAGTCCTGCTTTTTTTGGCAGGGGGTTGGACTAGATGACCTCATGAGGTCCCTTCCAACCCTACAATTCTATGATTCTAAGATACGTTCTTGTTATTAGATTCTAATTGAATGACCTTGCACTTTGTATTGTTGAATTCCATCCCATTTCTGTCACTGCAGTCTTCAAGACCACCCAGATCTTCCCATAATATATTCCAATCCTCCTCTAGTGAGTATCTGTGTTCCTGTGAAAGTCTGAGAATGTCCACTCATGCACAATATAATGTCAGCCAAACTGAGGTAGATGACATTCTCAGAATAAAAGCAGCTAATATACTTGGGAAATTGGTCAAACTCTTTGTAAATATGTCAAGTGCTGGCTCCTCTTGATAAGTTAAATTCTAAATAAATAAATTTTGCCTTATACTTGTAAAGCTGTAAGAGTTTCTCCTAAAGGACCAGGCCACATAGACAGAACTGAAGAGGTTTTTATTCAAGGTACCAAGAAGGAAGGCTGACTGGATTCAGATTCAAATTGGTGATGTTATATGCTTCTTTATCAATTACATAATCCACTTGGAATTCTTTACCTATTTACTTAACAAGTACAGACTTTGGTTCACCTGAAGAAAACAGAGGTGATAATGACCAATACACAATGTTAATTACATTAAAGACAACATGACTACAGTTAGGTTGGGGAATGGGGTAGCAAGGAAAGTTCTTAGAGGTAAGCAAGGTGTGTGCCAGAAAGTCTGGGGAATGTACTGCTCGCATCCAAGTCAAGGCTTCTTAGTAGGCAGCTGGTCACTGCTTTATTGATTGTTTACAGCATCCAGGGCTGTAACTAGGCTCAGGTGAATGGGGCAATGCCCCAGGTGCTGAATTTTAGAGGGCACAGGGGACGGATCTGGCTCCCGCCAGTGACTGGGGATGGATCTGGATCCGTTCCCAGCTGCCGTGGGGATCCAGATCCATCCCCTGTGCCTCTAAAATTCTGCGCCTAGGACATCCAGCACAGCTGGGACTCACCGCCAGAAGCTGTCACCATGGCAGACTGGGGGGATCCGTATTCATCCCCAGCCACTGCCAAAGGTGACGGGGAGCTTCTGCTGCTGCCGGCAGGCCAGGGGGATCCAGATCCATCCCCAGCTGCCACTGCCTAGCTGGGGATGGATCCGGATCCAGATCCGGATCCTCCCAACCTGCTAGTGGTGGCAAAAGCTTCCCGCTGCCTCCGATGGTGACTGGAAACAGATGCCTGTGGTGGCAGCTGGGAAGCTTTTGCCGCCCCTGGCAGGCTGGGATGATACAGATCCATCCACAGCTGATGGCTAGCTGTGGGTATCTGGATCCTTCCCAGATTGTGGCCGGCGGGGGGGGGGGGGGGGGAAGACGTCTGGGGCTGTTTGCCCCAGTTGCCAAAAATTCTAGTTATGGCCCTGACAGCATCATTGTTCTGGGTGGGTCCAGTGTGATTTTGATGCCACAGTTTGCTGGCTGGGAGGTTACATAAGATATAACAGAAGAGACCTGATAGAAAGAAATATCTAAAAAGACATAAAAATATTAGAACTTAACATACTGCAAGTACCTTTAATCTTGCAATCACGCAGTAGTATTTTTACATGTACTGGTGACTCCTTTTAAGAATCAGCATTGATAATTGCAATTTTTTTTTCTTTTTAAACCCCTCCAGTTTCTGGGTAATTTTATAGACAATGTTCTATTCTTATTTTCTAACCTTTCAGTTTTTCAGAACTTTGATATAACCCGTCTGCTATTCAGAAATTCTCAGAAAAAAAAAGAACAAATTTGACTTAACAAAAGTCTAGAAAAAGAGATTGGATTTTTACATTGGCTATAGGTTAAAATAACAGGAAAAATAATAACTAATAATGTTCTGAATTGAAAACTAGCTCTGAGAGTCTCATTAAAACCTTAACTGCTTTAGGCTTTCCCTTCTCTCACCTGCCTCCCACTGTTGACCTATGAGTCACCAACTATTTCAGCTTCATCTGAAATCTTTATTAAATTATTTTAAACCCTAAAGCCCTGTGTGATAAGAAAAACAACTGATCAGATTTTATATTTTTAAATGACATTCATTTTTAGATAATAGAAATCTTAATTTTGCATGAGCATATACAAGTACATAACTAAATGTATTCTATTTCATAGGTATATTAATGTAGTTTAAAATCTCTGTGATTTATGAAAGAATTATAATTCTCTAAATAGAAGAATCATGAGAAATAAATGATTTTTAATGATAAACAACAATAAACACAGTTCAATTAAATAACTTCTAGAAGGATAACTAGAGAACTTCCTAAGGTTTGCAGAACATCCATATCTGTACATTGAATAAGATTCCTATTTTTCAAGCCTGTTAGTTTAAATTAATCTTTGTGAAATAATACAAAATAAAGGTAAGATATCATCTTGGCTCTTTTCTCTCATTTCTGGGATACAGGCCTTAATTACAGCCTGACTTTTTAAATACTTACAGAATGTACATACACAGTGTGACTACTCATATGAATAAAATTATTCAAGCATTTAACTATTTGCAGAATCAAGATCTATATAAAATTATATTGATGTTCCATCTGTCCATTATCATTGTCCATTATAGTCAATGATATGTAGCGCATGGAATGCCATTCTTCTTTTCTGTTTCTCTCATACTATTTCTCTGAAATGGTTCAAAATATTGTATTTTATTGTAAGATACAAAGTCCTTTTTAACATGAGACAATCTCTGAGGCAAATAGATTTTAAAATTGCTTTTAAAAAGTATCTGTGTATTCCCCCCAAAGAATACTTTACATTTTTAATGTAATTATCCTCATATCATCTCTGTATGGTAGCAATGCTATTATCCTGTTTTTACAGATGCGGAATTGGGACACAGAGCAGGTAAGGTCCCAAAGACACATATGAAGGTTACAGCAGAGCAAAGAATGGAACCTGTATCTCCTGAGTTCCAGGCTAATGGACTATTTCTTCTCAGATCTTCCCTAGAATATGGAATGGTCACCTGGGTTAAAAATGAGCCAAAAACTTTTGCCAGTGTTTCCAGAAAAAGGGAATGATGTTTGTCATGTCATTTGCAGAATGCATCCTGCTTCAAAGATGAGAAAGAGAACAATAGCTGAGGGACTGATACTTCATAACACTGTAATCCCTCTGAATCAGGACCTGATAACTTTATTTTGCAACTTGAGTTAGGCCTCAATCCAGGAAAGAATTTAAGCAATACTTAATTTAAAGCACATGAGTAATCCCATTGAAATAAATTCACTTGACACATATGAAAAGGCTATGCATGATCTTAAAGACCTTAATCACCACATAGTTTTTGTTTGTATCTTCATCAACAGATAAGCAGACTGGACCATTTTATAAACATTTTCTGTAGAACACCTTTTAAAGATAAACCTTTGTGACACATGAATCACAGACACAAGGTATAACCAAGAAGATGAGAAGATCAATAGTAGTATCAAAACATAACCATTTCCCTCTCTGAGCTAGAGAAGTTTATATACCAATATGTGTCTTCTGCCCCCAACAGGCTATTCTTTCCTGAATTGGAATTCTGCCACAGCACACAAATTTCTTTGCATAATAATAAAGTGAATGCTGGATGTGATTCATCATTGCATTTTAGGATATGCTTTAGTCAAGAAAAATTCTGACTCTGATAATCTGTTAAGGCTGCTTCCTGTGTACTGAATGAAAATGGAATCAACTACACCCATTGGCTATATCTACATCTAACTGCTTAGTTGGAACTTGCTTAGTCTGAACTAAGCAATTTGGAGTTAGTTCAAAATAATTGTGAATTAGTTCAAACTAACACAAACATTTTAGTTCGAACTAACCACATTTTTTTAGTTCAAACGAAAAAGTTAGTTCAAACTAGCTTT
Organism: Podocnemis expansa; assembly: GCA_007922195.1. Classification (NCBI taxonomy): domain Eukaryota; kingdom Metazoa; phylum Chordata; order Testudines; family Podocnemididae; genus Podocnemis; species Podocnemis expansa. The sequence continues at coordinate 118,715,284 of ML681963.1, forward strand.
TTGTTAGAACTAAAACAATGCAGTAAGTTTGAACTAACTGCTTAGTTTGAATTTATTTTTGGCTACATCGTACTAGTTCAAACTAAAATTCAAACTAAGTTTGAGCTAAGCAGTTAGTTTGAACAAACTGTTCAAACTTACTAGTTCAAACTAAGCTAACATTTTTTTTTAGTTCAAACTAGGTACAGCCTAGTGTGGATGGGGACCAAATTAGTCCAGATTAAGTCTCCTTAAACTGGACTAACTTGTTAGTGTTGACATAGCCATTGTGTGTACTTTTTAAAAAAACAGCCCTCAAAAACAAGCCATAACTCTCCTACAGTAGAACCAAGAATACCCAATCTTGTGACTGACTTATCTTGATTAACTGAGCCCTCCCTCTTCTCCTTCCCCTCCCCTTTATTCTTTGTCTCCTTAATTATCTCACTTTCTCATTTCCCCCTGTATTTCTCATTTCCTTCACTATGCTCTTTATGCTCAGTCCTCCTCTTGCTCATGCTTTTTGTCTCTCACTACATAGTCACAACCTCTATTCTCTCGCACCTTTTCCACATCTAACCTATCTTCTCAGCTTTTTTTACCTGTGCTCAGAAATGGGAACATACTACTTCATATCACTCAAATCCTCATTGACTTTAAGATAATGTTTTAATTTGATATATAGGTTTCCCTTTTACCCCATTGCACTCCATCAGATTTGCTTGTAAATTATGATGCTGGGAATTCCAAAATTTCACATGCTTCTATCACAATAATAATACTTCCATGAAATTCTACTGGTGTTCTAAATGGCTTCTGTTTAATAAAATTTTGAAAGCTAAAACCTGTCTTTAAAATCTTTCTCTTATCAAAGGTTCATTTTAGAGAATCACAGAAATGTCTCTTCCACAAAGCTCTAAGCATTTCTTTTTTAAATAGAGACTAGGTTTTATATACGTTGTATTTAGAGAACCTAGATTTAAGGGAGTCAGTGTGTAGGCCAACTTTAACAACCTAGTTAGACAAATGTACTTTGCACTGTAGCTATTGATTTTTAAATAATTAGAACCTACTGAAATATAGCCGTAGCCCACTGCTGCATCATGGATCCCTGTTTCCCTGATGTAGATTACAAAAACAATATAGTGTTTTAAAATTAATTATCTGCAAAGGTCAACATAATTTATGGGACATATTATGCAGATCAAAGGATTTCAGTGCTTCTCTAAATTTCTAATAATGCAGATAGTCTCAATTGCTGACCTTCAAAAGACCATATTTGACGTCACCAAGTCCTCCTAAAATGACTCCCTGCTCATTAGGTTCACAGCACAATACATTTTCTAATCCTCACACCCAAGTAGATTACACTGTTGTCTTGTAGACTGCTGCCCTTTCTTTTTACAAGCAGAGATCCACTTTATCAAACACTAAGCACCACTGTGGAAGAGACAGATGTTATCACTCTATATCAAATGCCTATTATAAACTTCCTCCCATTCTGAAGTAATCAAAACCGCAGAAAAAAGAAGAGCTAAAAGTAGATAAGAAGAATCAGTTCCACCGGTTCTGAGGAAAAAAATGGAGAGATTCTGCATTGTTACAATCTAGCCCTAAATGAATAGTCATTTTGCATAGAGAAAAGACAGAATTGCCCTTGGAACAGAGAGGGAAGAGTCACAATTTACTCTTAGTTCTCTAGCACTTAAATAATCTGCTACTGGTCTACAAATATTTCTCTTGCCTGCTCCCTACTCCCCACCAGACATGCTAGCAATCTGCCTACTCCACACTCATCTATGAAGAAGGGGAAGTTCTAGGTCCACAAATGCTTCCTTCATTCTCTGCTTGTACTCAGTATGGACTCAGGTAGGCCTAGTGAATGTCATAAGAGCAGGTCCCAATACCGACTTCCTTTTTTACTTCCCAGAACGAACATTTTGATCTTGCTGCATCCATACCCAGTGTCAGGAACTTGGTACATTTGTGTTTGGTTGCCTAATATCCCCAATGAGCCTGTCTAGGCCCACTAAAGCTTCATTAAGGGACTGTGAAGAGCCAATGGACCACCATTTCAGCCATGTAGCAACAGCAGCATAATGGATGTTCAATGTGTTCCATGTCCGCAGCTGAGCCAGACCTGCTTCCTGGCCAGTGTTTGCTCCATCCCTTGCCTGCTCTGCTTCAGCCCTAGGTCCTGCCTATCTCTGAACTGTTGGTACCTACCTCCTGGTTTGCCTTTTGACCACAACTCTGGCTCTGCCTTTTGATTTTGTTCTGACTCCTGAATGCTGGCTTCAGCCCTTGGCTTGCTCTTCATCATGCCATGCGGCCTTCCCTCGGATTCCACAATGACCGTTTAGCTTGACTGCTGCTCTAACCACTAGGCCAAACTACCTGCACTACAGTGCATGACAGTCATGAGAAATAAAGTAATCTTGAGAGACTGAAGAAAACTTAAATGCCATTTAATAGATCAGAGTCTAAAATAAATAGTAGGATGAGTGTTTACCTCATTTAATACCCGAGAGTAACACTATAGCAGTTTGTTCCCTTCACATTACATGAGCCTATACAGTTGAAATATAGATGTTCTAAAATAAAAACTGGGATTTGACCATAAGTCAGTCAAGGTGGCAGGCTATGATTGCTGCTGCTACCAATTGTCTTACTAGAATTATGACCTGTGCACACAGCTTGGCTACAGTAAAACAGCTTCTTGTTACTCTTACTCTATCCTCCCCACTTGTTTCTCTCACTCATTTGTTAAATCATTTGGTACAGTGCTTCTTAAACATTTGGTTACCAGGTATCACCTTGCTGCCTTCTTAAACTATCTCAGAAATATCGGAGGCCAGTGGCCAGTCTACGGACTGGTTGTTGAGAAACATTATTTTAGAATGCACATTTTTTGGGACAAGGATTCTCATTAGCACCTAGTATAGTTTGAACTAGGCAAAGCCTAGGGTAGGCAGGGATCAAATTAGTCTGGATTAAACCTTAATCCAGACTCATTTGCTAGTGTGAACACAGCCTTCCTGTTTTATAGTGATGACCGGTGGGGGTGGGAGATTGGGCTCTGGTGCACTGTGGGCCAGCTACCCACAATGCACCACTCCTAAGGTGACCTAGCAGCTGCCAGTGTGGACATGGGCAGTCTACTGGCATTTTGAATGTGGCCTCTCTAAGTCAACTTAACAAAGTCAACCTTGTTAAGTCAATTTAACTGAGAAATCTAGTGTAGATACAGCCACCATGAGTAAGAATGACATGGGCCTTGTGTAAATTCCATTTTCATAAAAATTATTGTTTTCTTGTTTGTTTAAAAAGTTCCCATGGGGTAGGGCATGACTAAGTTTTTCTTCAAGCATCTGACAAAGTTGGATTTTCTTCCACAAAAGCTCATGTGATAAATAAATTTGTTAGTCTTTCAAAGTGCCACTAGCCTCCTTGTTTGTTTAATTTTTCTTTGGAATGTCTTACCACTTACTTCATCACATCATCAGTAAGTATACATTATGTATGCCAATACTAAAGTGTATTTGTTTAATCATTCTCTATGTATTTTAATGCTTGATGTATGTTGCTCCCCTCCTCCTCTACACTATACGGAGATTGTATTTTTCTGGGAGGGGTTGGAATTCATAAATATTTGTGATCATAGTCTGTCCTTAACATAGCCTGTTGTACTCAGTATGTTATGACCCCATCATTAATTTCTTCTTTCTATCACTACCTCCACTAACCACTGATGAAATGAAGGGTGAGGGGGTGAGAATACTAGCTAGTGTGCTCTGGTACTCTAATAATTCTTCTTATGTTGAAACTCCCTAGTGGATCACAGAAACTGCATTTCTTAAGCCTACCTCAAATGCTTCATGTTATTCCTTTTGATTCTGATTCTTTACCAAATCTTGCAGACAGTATGATTAAATGTTCTGGGCAGTCATTTTGCTTTTCATATTGTATAGTCCTTATCTTGGATTTGGTCTCTGTCTTTTGACCAGTTCAGACTGGTTGATGAGCGCTTCTGGTTCCTTTGGCTGTCTGATTTCTCTTTGCTTTTTCTTTAGCTTTTCCAAGTCGCTTTGATGATTTCAGGCCCTAACAATCATAACTATATTTGGGATTCTGGCATATAGATTAATTCATTTCAGGATGAAATCCAGGAGTGCTTCCTTAAAATTTACATAGTCCTTTCTTACATAAAAGTCTCAATGAATTTGCCATGGTAGGGATTTTGGGGTTTATTTATTTTGATCCACTGCAGCCTGAATTTTAAAATAGCCTGTAGTAACCTTGGGGAGGAAGGGATTAACACTATGGTCAGTGAGTTCAAGGGGGGTCCAATAAAAACACAGTACAGCTTTCTGAATTGGAGCAGTAGCCCTGCCTGTTTCCTGTTTGGTGGCAACAGTAGTTCCAGTCTCTGATACCCAACCAGATCCAGCGCTTGCAGGACCCTCAGAATCATGGAATTCAGCATCAGAGGGTGCCACTGAACCTGCACTTCTGGTAGCAGTTAGCCCTGCATGAAAGGCTGTCCCAGGGTCTGCAATGCAACCTCATGCACCAACAGAGAGTGTTTCACAACTAGCAGAGGCGCCCATATTGCCTGCATTGCTTCCTGAGGGCCTGAGCACAAGTCCACAGCCTAGCAAGGAGCTGAGGTTCCCTGAAGCAGTTCCAAGCCAAGCACGAGGCAAATAAGAGCCTCAAAGGAGCCTGGAAGTTGGCACAAAGTGGCCCATCACCTCTCAGCTCTTCTAGTAGGTCCAGGTTTATAGTTGAAAGAGGACAAACAAACTGGTGGGCACAAGGAGGACTAGTCTTAGAGAAACTTGGGAGTTCTAGCTAAGTACTGTGGCAAGTTCTTGAGCTTAGCCCACAATCATCCTAGTGGCCATGCTGGGGTGAGCAGGACCAGAAACCTGTGGGAAGGACCTCTGCAAACCACGCCTGTGAAGATAACAGGATGGGAAGGGGCTTGATGGACTTGTGGGGCCACAGGACACTTTACAAGAGAATACCTGGCCCAGAAAGACAGGCTATTCTCAAGGTAGGGGCTGAGCCAGAGATGCTTGTGGCATGGAGGAAACAAAGGAGATGTTTCTGGTTCCAGAAGCAGGGCCATCTAAAAAGACATTACGCCCCTGAGGTTAAAGAGGGCAAGGGCAAGAAGGCCCAAGTTGTCCAGTTCTGGGATGGACAAGAAAGGCAGCTTTATATAGACAGAAGGCTGGATGCATCCCTCAGAAGGGAAGAGGAACACCACAGATAAAGCAGTTGGGATGGAGAGGAACTAGACCAACAGAGGAGCCCAACTTGAGGCCATGTGGGCAAACGAAAGGAGATCCAGACATTGAGGTAGAAGGAGCTGGATGAGCTTTGGGAAAAGCTTGAGTCCTGTGACAGGCTCTGAGAAAGAAAGCCACTGGGCTGTCTGAGAGAAGGAATGTTATGTAATTGTGTATGTTCTGGAAAAGCTATGCCCATACATTTGGCAAGGTATTCCCACCTACAGACTGACCATGCTGCACTAAAGTGGCTTCACAAAGGCAAGGAAACTAACAAAAAACTTCTTCAGTGGAGCTTAGCCCTACAAGGCTTTGATTTTGAAATATAATACATTTCAGGAGCTTTTAACAAGGTGGCTGACTCACTCTCTCATGAAAGTTTCCAGAACTCACATGGTTAAAAACTGTTCTGATAGTCTAAATCTGTTTCTTTCAATGGCTGAAAAATTCTTTAGTTCATGTGACTTTAGAGACTTTTGTATTTGCATGTTGTAACTTATTAACCATGTTCTCTTCTGGTCTCAGGTAGAAATCACAGCCAGTGTGGATCCAACCTACGCCAGGCCGCCCCGCACTGTCTGTGAGTTGGGGGGCGTGTAGTAACCTTAGGGAAGAAGGGGTTAATACCATGGTCAGTGAGTCCCAGGGGAGCTAATAAAAACACAGTACAGATATTTGAATTGGAGCAGCAGCCTTGCTTGTTTCCTGTTTGGTGGCAGCAGAGCTCCTGGAAGGATCAGGAGGAGGCCAGAGAGACAGGCCTGGAGAACGATCCAGTGACTTCCTTGCCAAAGATAAACTCAAGTTTGCAACTGACCAGGCAAGAGTAGAACAAGGAATGTTTAACTAGATGAGGTCAGGGAATTTCTTTGTTTTGGTTTGTTTTTTGTGTTCCTCTGTGCTGAGCACATGTACCTCGTCCCACTACCCTGTAACTACCTAAGTTAAATACCAGAGGAGCAACTCTCTGTGTTTCTTATCTGTTCTTTTAAATTAAAGATTTTACCCTTTTAAAGTAAGCTCTGGTTCTGTGTCCTAAAAGGCAAAAGCTTTCGTGTGCATGTGCCTCAGACTGCACAGTCAACTACTAAGTGGAATTCCATCCCAGTTTCAGCTGATACCTCATCTGGGGTCCATCACTCTCCTGAGGGAGGAATATAAGAGATTGAGGATACCGCACAGGAAGGAATGCCCACTTGCACCTTCCTGGGTTTTCAAGAGGTTTTTGCATTTGGCTGGTGGCAGCAATACCACTCCAAGACCAGGAAGTTGGTAGCCTTGGAGAATTTTAAGACAAAGCTTTAGAGCCAGTGGGTTTAAGGCCTGTTGCAGGCCCCTGCCTTCTGCACTCAGAGTGCCAGAGTGGGGAAACAGCCTTGTTGTAGCCCCCACAACTGTTGCTGAAATTATCTGTTTCATTATCATATAAAAATAACGGATAGAGTTTCCATTTGGCTAAGTCAACTGCACACTGTTCAACTGGAACCAGACACTTGTGCCTGTCCCCCCTTCCAAACCAAACACAGTTAAAAAAAAAAAAAGCTTGTCAATTAAAATAACAAGGAAAAGGAGACTAGTTCCTTGTGGCCTTCAATTCCCTCATAATAGACTAACCCTGGGAAATATGACATTTTCTTAGCCACGCCAAAACAAGCCTGCGCCTTTACTTATAGAAATGTGAGTAGGATGCACTCTAGAACAGGCTTGCCTGAGGGACCAGGAAACTGTACATCAGTTCCCGTGCTTTTGTGTCTCCCTCTCCTTTCACCCAGCTCACTGTGACTCAGTCTTCTTTTTATTTGTATTTTCTGCCTCTTCTGAAATCACCCTCCCTGTAGAACCACAGCTGCCCAAGACCTATGTCCAGAGACAACAAAACAACCTCAGTATGATAAATAAAATAAATTCTTTACCTTAAGCTAAAAGGCACTCTTAAAATGTACAAGAAATGATAGGCTAATGTCACTGCAAATATACTCCTGCTTCCTAAAATAACCTTCATACTATTGCACATAACTCCACATTCCTAACATTCCAGAGTCAAAGGCCTGGGAATAGATGGCCCTACATGGTGCTGTAATAATCACTGACATACTCAAGAACTATTAGTCCACTAGGGCAGTGATTTCAAAGCAGAAGACATTCCACCAGCAGCACCATTCCCTCCAACCCCACTATGTTTAAATCGAGGGCCTTGCCAGTCTCAGCTATTGCAGCAGAACACAAAGAGAAAATTATGGGCTATATCACATATAAATACTTGCTACAGTGGCCAGGAAACTTTACAGTGTTTTCTCATGGAGTTTCCTCTGAATTATTTCATTAATTGACTGAGGGTGTGCTCTCCACAGAAGAAAAACAGGAGCTCACCACCAAACCTAATCAGCTTCTTACATCTTAGCTAAACCTAGGCCTACTGGCAGTCCTGTGTTTGCCTCCTTAGCATTTGTACCACAGAGAAGCCTCATGGGGAAAGTGAATATATTATAGGGCTTCCTATTGTACTGAAGTTCCATTTAAAACAGTCATATTGGACTTGAAAAATCTCATTCACATGTTTTTGACTCACCAAGTCTTAGTGAAGTTTGGAGCAAGCTTAAAACTCTTCATAGTCAAGCTTCTTGCAGGAAATTCTCTGCACCTCATAGGATCAGGCTTTCTGACCTTACTCAGGCAAAGCATAGGCAATCACACCCTCTGGAACTACTGTTAAGACTATATCCACGTTTCAACTTAAAATTTTAAAAATATATGAAAAGATTTTCTCTCATTATTTGTAATAACTCCTTGGAAGCTTGAAACTAAAGATTTTAGGGATTCAGCTGTAGCTAACAAAACCTAATCTCTTCAGCCATGGATCAGCAGCACACTGAAGAGCAGTTTCAAAAACAGATGATCATTATTGTTTGTGGGGCTATGCAAAATGAAAGTCACAAAAACCAGCCATAAAGTATACCTAGAAACTGGAAAATATAAAAGAAGAGCTAATGAATCTGTTTGCCATACAAATAAAGTCAGAGAAGATGTGGGAGGAAATTGCATACTAAACATTTCCCCAATCATCCCAATGAGTCAATGGTGGTAGAAACAGTGGAGCTGCGGCAGCTCAGTACAAACCAAAGGCATACATTTCTATTAGGAAAGAGAGGCACAACATTAATTCATTTTAATGGGAAGAATGATTTGTTCTTTATTTACTAATGGTCGAGCTTTACCACACTATAGAGCAGGGGTAAGCAACCTTTGCTGGCCCTGTGGCAGCCCCTCCTCTCAACCTCAACAAGTGCCAGGGGTGGGGCCAGCAAATGCTGGGAGTGGGGTTAGCAGGGGAAGGAGCTACTGCATTTACAGTGGCTCCTGTAGTCCAAGGCTCCACTGGGAGGAGAAGCAAGCAGGGACGAGCATCTGCAGTGCTGTGCAGTGCCACAGAGCCAGGAGACCTGTGTGCCACTCAGAATAGATTCATGTGTTGCCTTTGACATGTGTGCTGGAGGTTGCCAACCCCCACTATAGACCATATCATACTGCAGTATAACCATGTTGTCTAGTTATAGGGTATGTCTGCACTTACAATTTAGTTCGAATTAAAGAGGCTTAATTTGAACTAAATTAGTGCATGTCCACACTAGCTTTCATTGGTTCAAACTAAGGAGTTCACTTAGTTCAAACTAAGGAAAGGCTAGCTCGAATCTATAAAGCCTCCCTTAAGTTTGAATTGATGGTTAATTCAAACTCATTAGTTCAGATTAACCCAGCGTAGCTGTGTTAATTTGAGCTGGTAGTTCAAATGAACCAAAGCTAGATTTTCCCTGTGCAGTAGCGCCCCCTACCTGATTTGAACTAGCTAGTCCTGTGCATGGACATGCTAGTTCGAATTAGGGTTTCTAGTGTGGCTGTGTTAATTCAAATTAATTAGTTCTAATTCAGTTAATTCGAACTGACCTTCTAAGTGTAGACATAGCCATAGACTCTCAGTATTAATGATCATGGATAGGAATCCACTCCTTTCCAGGAGAAAAAAATTAAAACATCTCAGACAAAGAGTTCAATCAGTCATTGGTCACTGTTGCATGAAGCAAATGACCAGGTTTTGTAAGACTGAAGAGTAAAGAATCATAGAATAAGTCAGGTGCTTATTTGGCTTTTCTGGTCATCATATAGCAACGCAAGTTTTAGGAATATGCTGTGGAAAAGAGATGTGTTTAGAGAAGGTACAAAAGATGCATTGAAAATTACAACAATATTTAAAGTTCATCTCTTTGTTCTTAAGAAATACCAGTGAAAGGGCCTAAGAAGGTTTCGGGATCTGAGACATATGACAATAAAAAGACTATTAGCACTGAGTAAAAATTTAATAACAAATGTGTATCCAAAACAAGAGTAACAAAAATCCCTAGACTAGGAGTGAGATTTTCCAAAGGATGCGAAATTTCCTAACTCTCCTCCCAAACACTGGGTGCTCGGTATTTGGTCTAGATATAGATGCAATATCTTGTTGAACAGAAAATTTTACACCATGTAGGCATCTCATGAGAGTTGCAGTGTTGTTTGAGTCTATCAGGGATGAAAATATTATTTAGCAAGAGCAGCATTTTATTTCTTCTAGTGCCATCCAAACCTGAAAGAAGAGAGGGCCTGAAAATGAAAAACAAACCTGAAAAATTTAGTCACATTTACCTGAATTTCATTGAAAGTTTGGTTTGACTCCACAAAATGGAAGGCAGAGGAGAATCAGGTCTCTGGAGTCTAAATCTGAAAATGAAGTTTTTGTGGTTAGTGTTTCATTGTATAAACTGTGCTCTTAATGTCAGCTAGATAGAAGGGAGTAAGTGAATTTAGCTTAAATAGAAGATAGAAGTTTGATTACTGGGTAAAATTCTCTGTTATGTGTCATGAAGGAGGCCAGACTACACAATCAGAGTAGTCCCTTAGCCTTAAAAGTCTTTGTATCACTGTGCAAGTGTGAACAGCCACTCAAACTATGGTCTCCACACTTGCTCCCTTTGATGTTCATAGAAAGATTCCCATTGACTTCAATGGTAATAAGAGCAGGCTTAATAAGAAACATGTAAACAACATGAAGGGATGCATTGGAAATGACAGAAGAGCACATGGCCCTACAGTTAATTGATTGGGGTAGCAGTAGAACTTAGACCAAGCAGGTGGTTCTAGATCTGACAAGAACTTGGTGGAAAAAGGAAGACCAGAAAGTGTGAGAGAAGAGGAATGGCATTCTGGAGGAAAGGACAGTCTGGAGACAGGAAAAGTTGGAAGCAGAAAGGGATATGGCTTAGAAGGAAAAGGAAAGGAAAGAATGGGAAAGAAAGTCTGATACCTGCTAGAGAATATTCTTCAAAGTGTCTTACAAAGTGGGATTTTCTCCCCTGCTTATGCAGTACATAAATTTGTTAGTCTTTAAGGCTCACAGGATTCCTTGTTTGTTTCACTGAACTAGACTGACATGGCTGCCTCTTTGCAACTGCTAGGGAGTGGCTTTGACAATTGAGAAATAGGACCCAGTAGTAAATGGAGATGATTCAGAATGAATGAGGATGGTGGAGAGGAAGATAGAGTGAGAGTGATAAAATCATTTAATTCCTGAAGCTGAATGAATAGCAACTTGGCAACAGTTAAATACGGGGAGTCCAGGAGGAAGCAGAGGCTTGACAGAGAGAGAGAAAGGGAGACTGAGCAAGCATCATTTTTTTAGTTGTTGTTCACCTTTTGTGAGGCTCCTTGAACTCTTCAGTTGCCACTAACTGTAGGGGAAGTTGAAACTGCAGATCACCTTTCAAGTTCATGCTTACCAAAACTTGGGGGGTGCTTATCACTTTACAGGATATAGAGAGCACAACTGTGGGCCCACTAGTATTCTTTTTGAAAGAGTATTTGCATGCCTTGTAAAAAAAATAGTCAAAATTTTCATCTGGGTGGATCATTTGGACAACATTCCCAGAATCCTGTTAGACTGGAAAGCTGATAACTGAGTGAACCCAGATCTGATAATAACATGAAGATACAAACATTATATCCTTCTGCCACCAAATGAATGGTATTTTTCTTCACCACATTCACTATAAACTTGTAATCAGTGAACAATTTAATATTGACATAGAAAACTGGGATTTAGTGTTCGAATGACTCATGCAGTAACTTTGTGATTTTGCTGTGTGCTTTAGGAACTAATCTCATAATCTCATGTCATTACTTTAAATATTTTATAAACTGCAGTGAATTTCCTAATGCTGTTTGCTAATTATGCAATATAATTTCTAGAAAGATTTGCTGAATGTTGTAGTATATGTCAGATGAGTCATTTATCACCAAAAGATTGTGAAGAATCCTTACTCCTATAAATAGGATCACAGATTTTATACACGTAAGTTTTCACTGGGGCTTTTCTTTTCCCTTTTTCCCCTTTCTCCTTTTCTTTTGTATTTCTTGTTTCAACAGATATATTGATATGTAATAATATAAATATTACATTATCACAATGCTAAATTATACAGGTTGCTGTAAACAGTATATTCTATGCATGCAAAACAAAGGTAGCAAAACAAAATGAAGGCCCGTGGGATTAAAAGACTAACACATTTATTTTATTGCATGAGCTTTAATGGGAGAAAATCCCACTTCAAAAGTTCAGCAATAGATAAATTTGTTAGTCTTTAACTGCCACAGGACTCCTTGTTTGTTTTACTGAATTAGATGAACACAGCTGCCCCTTCGAAAGGTAGCAAAAGATCTGTTTAAAACATTAGTCTTATTTATATAATAGGAATGTCTGGAAACCCCAGCTGAAATAGGGACCCCATTGTGCTAGGAATTATACAGATACAAAGCAAGAGACTCTAAACAGACAAGATGAGCAACGCTCTAAATAGACTAGACAAAGGATGGGATAGAAACAGGTGCAGAGTGGTAAAATGACTTGTAAGTCACACATCAGGTCAGCAGCTATATGGGGAATAGAATCCCTCGAAGCTTGAGACTCCCACTTAATTCCTTATCATTATTATTTATTGCAGTGATGCTAAATGTCTCCAATCAGGATTGAGTCATCAGCGGCTACTGAAAGAAGACTGACCTGAGGAGCTTACTTGTTGATTAAAGATAAGATACAGCAAGCAAGTATAGCAAATTGTTGGAGGATAGGTCGTAGAGTCATAGATTTTAAGGCCAGAAGGGACCACCAGATCAAGTCTGAACTCCTGTATATCACAGACCACCAACACCATCCACACTAAATCCAATGGCCAAAATGAGACCAAATTATCACAACCCACAGAAGACAAAATTACTGTGTTCCATAAGCAGACAATAGGAAGGATCAAATAGCACCAATGCTCTAAGCACCTGTAATGAAAGGGAAATAATTAAGTGAGATATATCTAAATAATCCTGGCAACTGACCTGCATTCATATGCTGCAGAGGAAGGAACAAATAAACAAGCCCAGGGTCACTACAAATCTGACTCGAGGGCAAATTCCTTCCTGACTTTTAGACCATTAGCATGTGAGCAAGCACCAGCAACCCAAGTGCCTAAGAGCGAAAGAGAATACTTGGTGTCACTGCGGAGCCCTAGCCAATCCCATCCAGTGTCCAATTTCCAGTTGTGGCCAGTGCCAGTGTTTCAAAGGAAGGATATAAAAAACCCCTAGAATCCATCAAGGTGAGGATGGAGAATCCCTGTCAGTTAGAAGGAGAGTAGAGATAAAATTGAGCTTATGTGATTATTATAGGCAATTTATTATTATTACTTATTGGTTATTGTACATTATACGTGACTCAGTGATGAACAAGAGATAAAATAAAGAGAGGCTTTTCTTCTAAACTCATTTGAAGTTGTTAAATATAGCTTTCTAAAATGATGCTCATAAACTCATTTTTTGAGACCTAATTCCGTGGCTGATTTTGAAACACGCTGCCTATGTCTACATTGCAGAGCATTTTCAAAAAAAACTTTCGTCAAAAAATTATTTAAAAATATATTCAGAATAATTATCTTGAAATAACTTTTTTCAAAAATGCTATTTTGAGAGAAGAGTCCGGGGACGGCTCCTAGTCCTGAAAAACCGTGACTTTTTTTTTCAAAAGTGAAAGTCTACACTGGACTTTCTTTTTCAAAAAAAAGGAAGCCAATGGAAGATATAGGCAGACTTCTTTGAAAAAGCCTTTGCCGCATCCAGTGATAGCTTTTTTTGAAAAACCTATCTCAAAAAAGTTTTTTTTTCAAAAAAAAATTTGGGTTTAGTTTTTTCAAAAAAGCGTGCTGTTATCTTGAAATACCAAAGCATTTTTTTGCCAACCCTAAACCTGGTTAAGTTTTGGGAAAAAAAAACCTTTTTTGAGATAGCTTTTTCAAAAAAAGCCATCGCCGGATGCAGCAAAGGCTTTTCTTGAAAAAGCCTGCCATCTCTTCCATTGGCTTTCTTTTTTTTGAAAAAGAAAGTCCAGTGTAGACTTTCACTTCCGAAAAAAAAGCTATGGTATTTCGGGACAAGGAGCCGGTCCCCAGACTGTTCTCCCAAAATAGCATTTTTTAAAAAAGTTATTTTGAGATAATTATTCCAAATAGATTTCAAAATATTTTTTTTTTGGAAAAAAAGTTTTTTTTGAAAATGCTCTGCAATGTAGACATAGCCACAGAGCACCTACCAGCTCCAACGGAAATGGGGCACCTAACTATCGATATGGAACCTGAACTTTAAGCTCCCTCCTTTTTATAATTCTTGACCTATGTTTTAATTTAAGAAGAAGTTCATGCCTAGTCATTTTTCCTCTGAGGCATCTGCTTCCTTGGCTCATGTTGAAAAAAGGAAACAAAAGACAATAAATCCATAATCATTGGGTTATATATTCCATTCACAGAGGATAATTTAGCATTGTGTACCCTGAGTTCCTGATTCAAGATGGCATGTAAGCATATGCATAAATTCATACATGTGAGCAGTGCCATTTAAATCAGTGGACTTACTTGCATGCTTTAAGTTAAGCTCATGCTTAAGAGCACTTACACATAGGAATAGTTCAAAACTTCAAACAAAGTTCTGTACTTAGAGTTCCCATATTGCATTGCTTTAATAGCTATACAAAAAAGAGTAAGTCCAAAAGGGCATTTGAGGAGCATCTACTGTACAGTTACAAAGGGTTACAATGCCATCACCTGAAGTTCTGATAAATGCTACCTGTGGGGGATAATTGATAGGTAAAGACATATTACCGTTCAACATACAAATAGCAAGCATTATATTTGTTAAGCTTGAAAGAAAGAAAGAAAGAAAGAAAGAAAGAAAGAAAGAAAGAAAGAAAGAAAGATCAACTTGATTCTTCCTGACAGTTTAATAAATGAGTCACACTAGATGATTTCTTAATATGAATTCACATCTTTCCAAATGTTTCTGTGGATTTAACATCAGAAAAATACTGTTTACGGGGTTCCAAAGATGACAGGCATTCTGAATGAGATTCAGATTCATGCACTATGTGTTTAAAAAAATAACCTGAATAGGTGAACTCTTAAAAAATAAGTCATCACTAAGGCAACTCTCTAAATAAACCACATTGCTGCTGTTGTCAGATCTGCACATGACCTTGGAAATAAATTATTGTCTTTTGATAAACACAGATATTTCTGGAGGCAGTGACAACTGAGAAAGAGGAAGTAATGAAGAATAAGGAACAGAAATAATTACTCTGGAGGTACTTTGGGCTTAATTGAGATGTTTCTGAGGGTCTTTTTAAAGGTGTCTTTGATTTCACAGGGAGCTGAGGTTGCTGAGTACCTTACAGAGTTGGCCCACATCACCTTTGATATTCCAAGTAAAACAAATGACACAATATAGACCTTGAACTTCAAAGCCCCACACTTTGTGTTGTATGAATTTAACTGAAGAGCACTGATTTCTGTAGATTAGAGATCTCTTGCTTCATAACATAAAGAAATATAGGACTCCAGATTTTCAGATATCTCCATAAGAGCTATTGCTATATTCATGATTGCTATCAGGATTACCAGAGTAAATTAGGTTGACAGTGGTATCTAGTAAAATATTAACAAACCCAAACAATCAAAAATCATAAATCACACCTCAAAAATCATGAGATTGACTTAAATCATGAGATTTTTATAAAATAAGAGATGTTGGGCTTTTTGTATTTGATTTCTGGTTTTTAAGTCTTCAGGGTGCACTTTTTAAGTTTGGTCTCTGCAACTGTAAGGCCTAGAAATTTACTTTTTTTTTAATTCAAGGCTGAGATTTTTACCTATTCACAGGAATCCAGAGGACTAGAGCTTTAAGAAAAACTCAGATATCATGTAAGATATCTAATAAAATCGCAAGAGCTGGCAAGACTGCTATAATTAGAATAGCAATGAAATATAATTCAATTTTTTGTAATATCTTCTTAGGAGATATTGCCATTCAGTGAAACACATCTGAACATCAATTTAATGTTAAAAAAAATTGAGATTTACTCATGTTGCAAAAGTTTCTCAGATGTTGGTGTTTTCTTCTGTAAATATACAAGATCATCCATAATATAAATATGGCAATATATGATGTTATGTAACAGCATTTTAAAGGTGGAATGGGGAATGAAAACCTTGGGATTGTTTTATCTTGGTTCTTATCCTAAATGAATGAACATTCATTTTGTTAAAACTGGTTAACTATGGAAAATACTTTATTCGCATCCCTCGGTCCCCCTCTTAATGTTGACAGTTTAGTGTAGGAAAATGGAGGCAAAACCCTTAGAATATTGTTTTAATTTTTTATGGTTATTTAGCATAAATTATCTTGCATGACCAAATCATGTGGCACAGGTGAAGCACATGAAACAAATACTTGATTTTATAAATCTACTGAAGTTAAAATTCAGTTCTCTGTATATCATTTAAAAATGCAGTTTATTATTAACCACTTTCTTAGTAATGACTTGCTTTTCAGAATTCATGTGGTTTTGTCACATTCTTCTATAGTTCATCTGTGTTTTGGAAACCATGATTAGAAAATAAATGTATTGTTAACCTTACATGAAACAAACAGGTCAAGGGGAAAGTAGATTATTTATTTAAGCCTTTAGGAAATAATCAGCTAAAAATAAATTTACTTGGTAACAAAAAGGTGGTGACATGTAAGGCTGGGGTTCCTCAGTGTAGTTTATGTCTGTTAAGTGCCCAATTCTTATTGTAATGGAACTTGAGCTTCTAACTCCCGTAAACTATATGATGGGGTAATCTGTCACAACAAGTAGGTACCTTCTGGCGAGCCCACCCCACTGTTTGGTATGGCCCTTTAAGGGTTTGGAAGGGTCCAACAAACATAAAGAGAGACCTAAAAATCCTGGAAATGAATGATGTTAGGGTCAGGAATCTGACACTGTACCTTTAAGGGTCTGAAACCTTGCAGAGAGGGTAAAGGCAAGGGTTCCCTCTCACCCAGTTAACTGGAGAGGAGTTTGGAGAAAGAGACTAGCATAAAAGCTGCCTTCTTGCTCACAGCCAGCAGACTGATAATAGGAGAGGGCTGGCTTACTGCTGAACTCTGTAGCTTGGAGGGCTAGTTGGTGCCCGTGTTCAGTTGAAGGGAGTTGTTAAAAGATCTGCAGCTGGCTTTTCTAAAACAAGAGGCCTGCAACCAAACCCAAGTTCCAAGAAGAAGGCAGAGGATCAGCCCCTGTTTGAAAAAAGGGAAGCCAGGCTATTCTAAGGCAAGAGTCCTGAGGTATAATTTCTTTTCCTGGGGGAGGGAATTACTGCCTGGAGGAGGGAGATATCCATCATTCTAAGGTTGTGAGACTGTTCACAATGCAGCCTACTTGCTGTAGAGAAGGGCTGGGAGGGGATGGGCTTTGAGACATCACCACCTTTGTAGTTAGCTAAGGAAAAGCTGTGAGGAGCCACAGATCCAGGTGAGGCCAGCATAGTCCAGGGATCCAGTGAAGGTATCAAAAGCAGGGTGAATGTAGAAGCAGCTCAGACGACTGGGTGGGGAGACTGAAGAAACATTTTTTGTCTGCCTAAAACAGGGTCTCTGTACTAGAACCCAAAGGAGAGAGTGGGCTTGAATTCCTTGCCCTCCCCCAGACCAAAAAGTGAAGTTATGAGCACCAGGAGTGGAAAAGTCCAAGAACTCTGGGACACCAGGACATCTGAAATAGAGAATGCCTATAACACCTCACTTGGACATAAGGAGATGCTCTGGAGTGGAGAGGTGTGACTACAGGGTCCTTTGGAAATCCAAGCTTGTATTAAAATTTGTGTTGATACGAACTGGAAGGGGGTAGAAGGACTGGGATAAATTATATTGCTGGTGATCAGGTAGAAAGATTCACAAGATTTGCTGAAAGAGCTACTTTAAATAGGTCTAGCAGTAGCCGAGCTGATAAGCCATATGATTGCAATTGCAGCCACTGGCCATGTGACACAGCAGATGTAGCTTTTTCCTTTGGCCATAGGAGTTGTATATTATGGGTAAAACCTGTAAACGAGATAGGGATGGGATAGGGTTACGTGGAGAAAAAGGCAACCTGTCAGCTTAGCTTGAATTATTTATTTAGGAAGGCTAGAGCACCTTTGTAGGGAGGATGAGGGGAAGGAGGATCTCATGAGTTGAGAAGAATTCTCTTGAGTTTAGGGTCTCATGTTAGACTTCAAAGGTTTTAGGAAGAGTCTCTAATGTTGTGAGTTTCTCCTCCATAAAAACAGAAGAATACCTTGTTTTTTACTTTGTAAAGGCTGTTTTTGTGGTACAGAAATACACTCTGTAAACTGTCTATTTGTTTGGTTTAGTTTGCATATTTGTTGCATCAATAAAATCTGCACCTGTTTGTTCTGGCACCAGCAACAGTTAGTTGTCTAGTCTATATAAATATTTCCCACCTGCCTTGGATAGTGCTCTTCCAGTGATTCATATCCAATTCAATTGCTGTGTGTGATTAGCAGGCCAGCTAATTTAGGAGAGTCAGGTACTTTTCTTTGGACATCTGCAAACAGGTTTCTTTATTGCCAGAACCTCTGTATGAGAAATTCTCTAAGACATATAGAAGACAAAACTGAGAAGGAATTTGTGGGTGATGCATATTATGAGCAGGTATTAATAACTGACGTACATGGTGAGAAAGAAGGCAATAGCCACTCAGAGGGATTGTGATGATATCATGGTAACCATGAGAGCAAAGCCCAAGTGGTCTGTGATGACGATAGATATGTGCATATCTTAATTCACACTGTCATGTTTTATATTTAATGGTTCATATAATACTGGCAGGTGTGTGTGTGATGAGCTTTTTTGTTTGTTTGTTTTTCATTAAATTCACTTCCACATGTTCTCCTGGAAGTTTGTCAGGAGGAAGACTGGGCTAGGCACGAGTGCACAAACAAGATACACCAAGGCATCTTTACCTTTTTGGTGCCCCTGCAGAGAAGCCAGGTGAGATTTGGTCCTTGCATTTCCCTAAGAAGTTAGCATAGCTGACTTGAGCTACAGCTAGCTTCCCACTGTAGAAAAGATGATGGAGAGGGAGCACTTCCCAGGAGCTCCAGCTGGCATTGTCTTGAATATATGGGAAGAAAGGCTAGTGTTATTAATTGAACTCACCTGGGAACTTTCAGTCAATAGTTTCTACAAGGCAGGTCATGATTACTCTACTTGTTACTTCAGCTGGGGGAGGGCTGTTTTCCACTGCTTCTCTTGGCCCATTGCTGTGATCATACTGCCTAAGTCTCAAAGAAGGGTTGAGAGGGTGAGGAAAGGAGATTAGGGGTTCCAACTCCATTCAGTTATGGGGATGTGATTTTCTCCAAGTTAATTTCCAATTCTGGTTTATCAGGGAAATGCACGCTTGTCACCTGCCATCAGGAGGCACCAGGAATTAACCTGGTTGTTTTCCCCATTTCATCAGGTTCCCAGGTAGTTAACAGCTCCTTCCCTGAAAACAAGGTTTTAGATAAGCTCTCACAGAGGTGGTCAATAGGAAGGCTAAGATGGATCTACCAGGGAGTATTTAGGTAGAGTTTTAGAGTTTAGGGATTTGCAAAGGATGGAGGAATCTGACACCTTGGGCCAGGGTGTCCAAAAATTGATTAAGGAATGGCAAGGTGAGTCATACACTGCACACATTCTAATAGTATTGAATTGTCCACTCTACACAGTATGGACTTGCTGTGTGTAGAGGTGCTGGGGATGCACAACTTTTTCCTCACAGGAGGTATACCTACACTGGAGGCTCCGTTAAGTTGACTTAACAATGTCAACTTTAAGTTGACTTAAAGTCAGCCTTATTAAGTCAACTTGGAGAATCCACATTGAAAACTCCTGTCAACTGCCTGCATCCTTACTAGCAGGTGCTAGATCAACCCCTCCTGGTGGCCAGGAACTCTGGGAGGTGGCCTGGAAGCCAATTAGATCAACTTAAGGGCTTTTTCCCATCTATGCTGGCTTCAGATGACTTAATAAGATCAACTTAAGCGTTAAGTCAACTTTAAGAGGTGGAGTTATTAAGTTGACTTAAGGAAGTGCTTAGGTCAACTTAATAAAAGCCCAATATGGTTGTGGGGGTCTGTAGGTCAACTTAACCTTTCTTAAGTAGACCTAAGGTTCCAGTATAGATGTACCCAGGGAGAGGAGTTACCCTGGAAATGGTAATGTCAAAGAATGTAGATTTTTGAAGTTCACCTGGTGAAATCGGATTGCATTAGGACAGATTCAGGGCCTCCTCCTAGGGTTGGTTGCCAACTTGACTGAAATGCTGCATCAGGGAGCAGCTAGGCGTGCACACAGTGACAAGGTACTTCCTGGGGAGTATTACAAACTGTGGGCATGAAACTGAAGATGGCCAAGATTTTCATGCAGAGTCATTTTAGGTGCTCTTGTCCTCCTAGAGAGGGCTTTCTCTTTGTTTCTTTTGCTGGCAGTTCTGCTAATTTGCAGTGAATCCATCCTTGCTGCAAATAAGTGTATTCAGATATTCCTGTCTTCAATCACACACCATAAGTCACAACCATATCTGCATGCCATCACTGTATTGAACCTAGAGGCTGAACCTGTGAAAGTAACATGACCCTTTTAATAAAATCATCAGACTAAAGGTTGTCAAAGTGGGCCCTCTTTCTGAACACTTGATTTTGTGAATTGACATCTTCTGACAAAACTTTAAGTATAACCATAGTGCAAGTTGAGAAGTTCCAAAAGGTGGGTATGTTAGTCTAGTTCAACAAAACAAACAAGGAGTCTTGTGGCATTTATTTATCACATGAGATTTTTGTGGGAGAATTCCACTTCATCAGACTTTTGAAGATGGAGAACTTACAGAACTTGAAGGATAAAGGTTTGGGCATTTTGAGGTTTAGAATCCATGGGAACCCCAAGATCTGTCAGGTTCCTGGAGGAAACTGCTGCCATTGCTTGTTACCCCTTCTTTTATGCCCTGTACATCCACAGGATACCAAGAATGATGCATTGGCTTTTGCCGGTACTTGGGGAGAAGATTGTCAACCACTGCCTTCCTAGCTCTGCCTTCTGAGGCATTCCTAGCTCTGTTTTTCATACCCTTGCTTTGTTCCTGGCTTAGAATAAAGGGGACACAATCCCTTCAAGAATCAAACTGAAGTGGTTCTGTTCCTGGAAGTATTCAGACTTTACTCAAAAGAAACACTTATCCATTTTAACTGTCTGTTTTGCACTAATCCATCTTATTAGAGGCTGGGAAAGCCATTATGGGTATGTCCACACATCTCTTTTATTTCGAAATAACACTGGTTATTTTGAAATAAAAGAGATTAGGTCCACGTGACGTTTTCTTATTTTGAAATGAAGAGATCTGTCATTTCGAAATAAGAACCGTCGTTTTGAAACAGCTTAAACCCGAGTAGTTTCAAAACAGTGGTTATTTCAAACCGTTTGGACATGTTATTTTGAAATAACATGTTTTGACCTTCTTCCCAGGGTGCACACCACCCACAGGAAGAAGGAAGTGCTGTCCCCTGCCAGCATGCTGAGAGGCTTCCAGAGCCATGACAGCATGGGGCTCTGCAGGGTCCGAGGGGAGATGGCGTGCCCCTGTGTGGAGCACTGAGGAAGTCCACCTGCTCCTTAACATCTGGAGCAGGCAGGACATCCTTTCCCAGTTCCGGGCTAGCCACCGGAACTGGGACATTTACGCTGACATCACAGCGGAGCTGTCCAGCTGGGGCCATGAGCGCACTACAGAGAAGGTGTGCTCAAAGATCAAGGCCCTGAGGCAGGACAATGTTCAGACCAAGGAGGCACGTGAGCTCCAGGGGGCAGGTAGCACTGCTACCTGCCCTTTCTACGAGGAGCTACAGGCCTTTCTGGGAGCTGAGTCCAGTGGCCTGCCAGCCAGGGCAGTTGACACTGGCCACTGCTCCAGCACCTCGTCAGGCCCAGAAGGAGAGGACACCAGCTCCAAGGCATCACTGGACATGAGCAGCCTCCTGTCCTGCCGCCGCCGCCACCACCACCACCAGCAGAGGCTGTGCCGGGGACTCTGGAGCTCTTCCCCATCACCCACAAGGACAGTGCCAGTGGCGAGGAGGAGCACCGGCCTCCCAACGTGCCAACCCTAGGGGAGTCCAACATGGACGACTTCCTGGCGGACATCTGGAGCCCCTGTCAGTGAGTCTTCCTGTCCCATACAAGCAGGCTTGGCTAGGCCTGCCCAGGTCACGGGCAGCGAGGGGGTACAGCACAGGGACAGGCAGGGCACAGGGCCGGTGGGGGCAGAGGCCCTTGCATGGGTGCTCGAGAGACATGTGGCAGGAGAGTGACAGGCCCCTGCGTGTCTGGGGTTGGTTAACATGGGATGGGTATGAAAGATGCAGCTGCATCTTGGGCAGGGTGCAAAGCATGCAGACCAGACCACTGGCAAGTGGCCTTGGGAGACTCCCCAGTGCTAGTCTTTTGGGTGAGTCCAGCTCACCATTGTGGGCACCACTAGGCCATGCGTGCCCCTGGGGCAATGTCCCACAGGACCCAGGTCCAGATTCCTGCTGACAGTGAGGCCAGAGCTGTTTGCTGCAGACAGGTTACACACAGGCCAGGCCAGCAGGCAGCAGGGTCCAACCCTGTTTTATGCTTTCCTCCAGCAGTTTGTGGAGCCACTAGCTGTCCAGCACGGAACCCAACCGGCACCCCCCGGACCCAGGAGGAGGGACCCCCCCGGACGTGGGGGGAAGTCCTGGCCAGCCTTGAGGACTTAAGTGAACGCCTCGAGGCATCCGCCCAGGCCTGGCGGTGACAGCAGGCCGCCTACCAGGATGCCACCCTCCACCTGCTGTGCCATGGGACTACCACTGATGACCGCCTGGTGGCCGCATTTGAGAGGCAGGCCACTGCCATGGAGTGGCAGGCCACGGACATGGAGCGTCTTGGCACAGCCCTGGGGAATGTGGCCACCAGTCTGCGCCGCATCGTGGACAGCACCGTCCCACCAGCAGCTGGCGGAGCACCGCCTCAGGGCCGTCCTCCAAGGTGGCCTCAGACCTGGCGTGTCCATGGGCAGGGCCATGGCAGACCCCCTTGCCAGGACCCCCCACCAAAGCCCCGCTTGAGAACTCCCCTCCCCCGTCACCCTCACCGTAATCCTATCTCCCAGTTGAAGGCCCTCTGCCCCAGTCACCTCCACCCTAATCCCATCTCTCAGTTGAAGGCCCTCCCCCCAGTCACCATGCACATTTCCGCATCCCTTAACCCTCTCCAGCCCTTCCTTGCCCCAACCCCCTTGTTATGTTAAAATAAACAGTTCAGAACTAATATTAGTGAGTGTGTCTTGTTTTATTGGGTGTGCTTCACAGTGCGGGTGGATGGGTGGGGGCTGGTTGTGGTAGAAGGGGGGAGAGGCTGGTGTGTGGTGGGGCAGGGCTGTCCCTCAGAGGTCCTCCTCTGTGACAAAGGTGTGTGTGAGCATGTCACATACTGTGACAGCCCTTTGTGATGCCCGCTCCTGTGGGGGCACAGGTGCGCGGGCTGCTTGTATTAGCCCCCAGTGAGCTGGGCCTTGGCCTCCCAGGCAGCTCGCAGAAATTGTGCAAGGCCATGCACGTGCTAATGACCTCCGACATCATCTCCTCCCCAAGGTGGAGGCAGGTAAGGAGGCACATCCAGTGTGCCTTCAGCTGTCCAAAGCCCCACTAAACCACCTGGCGGCAGCGGCTCAGATGCCAATTGAAAAGCTGCGAGCGCGGATCAAGGGGCCCTGTGTAGGGATGCATGAGCCACGGGCGGAGGGGATAGGCTGCATTGGCAACAATAAGGATGGGCACCTCTACTCCCCCAACATTGATGTTATGGGGGCGGGGAAGAAGGTGTCTGCCTCCATGCCCTGGTACAGGGCAGAGTTCCAGAGGACTCTTGCATCATGCGCCCTCCCTGGCCGGCCCACATAACAGTTCTGGAAGATGCCCTGGTGGTCCACAAGGGCTTGCATGATGACAGAGTAGTACCCCTTGCAATTCCGGTACTCAGCGGCTCGGTGCTCTGGGGCCCTCACGGGAATGTGCGTGGCATCCAGTATCCCCACACAATTGGGGGATCCCAAGGTGGCCATGCCATCTATGGTGTCCTGCAGCTCCCCTTGAGTGACCAGGGGCTGCAGCAGGATCATGTTGATGGCCATGGTAACCTGTATCAGGATGTTCCTGATGGTGGACCTGCCAACACTGAAGAGGTGTGCCACGGACCTGTACAACTCCACAGTGGCCATCTTCTACAGAGCGATGGCCACTCTTTTGTTGACAGGGATGGCCGGTCTCATGGTAGTGTCCCTTCGGTGCAGGAGCAGGGCAAGTTCAGCTACCAGGTGGGTTGAAGCTGGCCCTGGTCATCCGGAAATTCCTCTGCCACTGGTCGTCCCCCCAGGTTCGGAGCACTACCCACTCCCACCAGTCTGTGCTGGTCTCCTGGGCACAGACCTGGTGAGGCACAGAAAGGGGCAGAGGAACTAGGGCAGCTCTGAGGCCCAGGGTGCTGGCAGCCTGGGGCACTGGCTGGGCAGCATTGGGGTCTGTGAGCAGAGTGTCCCCCAACAGGAGAACACTCTGCAGGTGCGCAGCAGGTCTAGTGGCCACATGACGAAGACTAGGCAGCCAGGCAGCATCCATGTCTGTCTCTTGCAGAGTTCTGCTACCCAGAATGGACAGGGAAGTGAGGTCGGTGCCTGCTTTTATAGGATTAACTGGCAACATGGCTGCCAACATGGCCCAGGGAGGGGGCCATGTTGCCACACCTCCCATGGTGCCCCTCTCCTAAAGTGAAATAGCAAGTCCTGTGTTTAGATGTGCTATTTCGATTCCAGCTTTTCCCTTATTTTGACTTGATTTTTGGTTATTTCAATTCCGGTTATTTCAGACTAATATTTTTATTTTGAAATAAGTTATTTAGAAATAAGTTATTTCGAAATAACAGGCTACATGTAGACATAGCATACGTGAATTGGTAACAGCTTTCGTGGTAGAAAAAGTAGAGGTAACTCTATGATGTTCTCACAAAGCCAACATTTTTTCTTTTGGAACAGTAAGATAAACATATGCAGTGTCTGTAACCTAATAAACAAAAGGCTATTCTATAGTAACAAACCCAACTGCCTTTCTGCAATTGCTTTGTAGAGTAATTGTTCTGTAAGGATCAGGTATATGTAATAATACCATCATCTTTGTGCTTTAAGTTGTTCTTAGTGCAATTATTTCTCTGTCTCCCATGTGAATCTTAAAACATTTTGCTCAAAGACTGTATCCTAGTCTCTATATTCACATTTTTATTGTCTGGTTTCAGTGTCAATTTCTCATTCCTTTTTTTTTTTTTTTTTTAGTTCTTCCTTTTATGTTCTATCGGAGCTTGCATTGTAACTTGTCCCCTCAATTAAACTCTTTTGGATTACTGTTCTTTAGTTTAATTGTGTTGTTTATATTGTCCCATGAAAGATATTTCAGATATAACAGATAAATTGTACAATGATCATAGTGTTCCACTCAGACACTTCCTACTTTCAACACTACATCGATCTATAATGTATTCTGCAGATCTGTGTGAAATATTGAATATTTGCTCTGTACATGTTTTACTGAAATCTGACAGATTTCATACTCAAATTTACAAGAAAAAAAGGCACAATAGTAACAGATTTCAGGGAGCTTTCTCAGAATCATTCTTTTCCCTGCCAGTATATGGAGTTGTTTTCACATTTCAGTGAAATGTTAGGAAGGGAGAAGAAAAAATGGCAAAAATCTCTAAGAAAGAAAACTAGAAATTGGCATCTCCTTTCCTACTGAATGTCCCATGTATAATAAAATATTCAATATGATATATTTTAGGAAATAATCTTGCATCAGTGGAGGAATGGGTGAGGGGGCTGATCTAATGTCCACTGAAGTCAGGAAAATTCTTGTTGGAAGCCTTTCCATTGACTTCAACGTGTTTTGGATTAATCCCTGAATGACTTTCTCTAACAGTCTTCTTTCATCTAGTTGGCTATAAAACCTAGGATTTTCTGTAGCTCCCACATCTTCTTATGTTTCATTAGAACTTCATTACAATATTAAATTACAATATTCCTTGTAACTCTAGACAGATTAGACAGCTGGTACTTTACATAGATGTTATTGAAAAATCTATTCTAAAGATCCAAAATGCAAACTTCAAAAAGAAACAGCAAAATTACTAAAAGAATAATAATAATAAAGTACCATTTTAGCAGAAGCCTTAAACATAAAATGGATATAAATATGGAGAAGTGTCCCACAATAGTAAATAAAAGTAATCTAAGTTTCTTCCTTTTTGCAAGACTGTTTCTTGAGTTCAGGAGTTATGTCAGTGCACATATATCCTTTGCTGATAAAAACAAATGACCACAAAGAATATTGTATCTTAAAGTTGAACTCTATTAATGGTGAAAGGATTGAAAATATATTGCAGATCAAGACATTTCATCCTGGAACACATACACTAACTCTGGTGTAGATATTGTAAATTCCCAGGTTTAACAAGGGGATACAACATTAATAGTTCTATTCCGAATCTCAAGAAAGTTAATCTTTTAATTACCACAGTGAAATCAGGACACGTTGTGCCAGTTCACAGCTACTTGAAGAGTTTCTATAGTTAACTTAATAAAGTTGATTTGTCTGTATCTAGAATATTCCCTTTCCTAAATCTTCTCAGTCCTCTCAATCTCCCCATTCATGTTATGAAGCTAGAAGGGATCAGGTAGTCTGATCTCTGGTATAACATAGGACATAGGACCTATGTTCCCTCTAAGCTGGGCGCGTGTGCACACGCACACAGGTTGTGAAACCTGCACACACAACAAAATAGAGCGCGCACAAAAAAATTCAACAGTGCTAATATTTTTATGCTACTTTTAAGAAGGTAATTCTAAGTAGCATGTTTCAGATAAGGTTCTGTAATTTATAAAATCATTTCCATCACCATATCAAAATAAAATTTAGATATTATTTGCATCATACACACTTACTTCGTTGCAATCACAAGTTTGACCACACTCACTGGAGTGCGCACACATTTGGATACTGGTTCCAAAAATTTGCACAAAAGAAATTTTTTGCACATGCAGCCTATGAAAAATTAGAGGGAACGCTGCATAGGACTTCCCTGAATTAATTATCTTTTGAACTAGAGTTTTTCTTGTGCAATAACATCCAATTTTGATTTTAAAATTTCCAGTACTGGAGAACCCACCACAACCCATAGTAAACTGTTCCAGTAGTAAATTACTATCACTGTTAAAAATTACACTTTACTTCTTTGATTTACTGTCAGTGAAATTTACCATACCTTTGCCTACTAGAGTGGATAGCCCTGTTATGAAATTTCACTTTGCTGTGTAGGCGATTATAAACTGATCAAGTCATCTCTTAACCTTCTGTTTGATCAATTAAACAGATTTTTTACTAAGGCAGTAATTTTTCCAAACCTTTAATCATTCTTATGGCTTTTCTCAGAACCTTCTTAAAATGATAAATTAATCAGGCTGCTTGACAAATGCTGTATGTAAATGAAAGAATAATCAGATGATGATTCTGCGTAGCTGTTGAAAAGTTTTCTTTCAACTCATCTTTCTCAGCTCATGTAGTATTTCTTTCACCTTCAAACTGCAGAAGAAAAGCTTTCTAATTCAGCTATGCATAAACTATGCAAACCTTGAAAGAGTTCAGTAAAGAACTAAATCAAAGCATTTCAGTTTAAGATAAGTACCTATGGCTTTATCTCAAATATTTTCATCTTGTAACATTACAAAGATCTACACGCTCTGTAACCCAAACCCATCATGCAGAGATAGTGAGAACAACGTGTTAGAATTAAGTTTCCAGAATATTCACTTGATCTGCTCACAAGAATAAAGTAGATTCAGTAGCTGCAGGCAATCAAACTGATGTTATGTCTATGCTTACAATTTAATTCAAATTAATGAGGATTAATTTGAATTAAATTAATGCATGGCTACACTGGCTTTCATTAATTCGAACTAAGGAATTCCTTAGTTCAAATTAATGAAAGCTTACTTTGAAGTTATAAAACCTCACTTAACTTCAAAGTAAGGGTTAATTTGAACTTATTAGTTTGAATTAACTCAGTGTGGTCGTGTAAATTTGAAGTAATCTTTAATTAAAATTATAGCTTTTTGACCTTCTTCCTCCCAGGGTGCCTTCCTCTTTCTATATATTGAGTGGGGACATGGCCCTTCTTGGAGGCCATCTTGTCACACCTCCCATGGTGCCGTTCTCCTAATGTGAAATAGCAAGTCCTGTCCATGGACATGCTAGTCTGAATTGGGTTTTTAGTGGGGCCATCTTAGTTCGAATTAACTCGGTTCCAACTAATCATTATTACTTTGAATTAATTAGTTCAAATTAAGTTAATTTGATGAACTAACCTTCTAAGTGTAGACATAGCCGTGTTGATTAATGCTAGACCAGTGACCAAGAAGACACACACTATCCAGAGGACAATTATGAATTTCTCTACTGAACATGTGAAGCCAAAGTCAACATAAATTTTCTATTCGCGAATACATACCCCATGAGCCAAGATTTCAGAGAACTGCTTGCTGCTATTGGTGGTACTGAAGCTCCATAGACTTTGTTCTTTTACATCCCACTTACTGTATTTGGACAGCTTCCTCTCTATTTCCATCTAGGACTCTTTATACTGTCATACAGAACTTTTGAAACGGAGGGCTAATCTGATCAGACATAAGAAAATCGGAAATCTTCTATTTAAATCAGTTGGGTTAATTTGGCCAATTTCTTTTGTTGTATCACAGATACTTTTCTAATGTTTTTTTCTTCTACTAACTGGGGCATTCTTTGGTTCTAGAGCTGTAATTCTCCAGCTGCCTGGTAACTTTAAAAACAGTAATTTAGTTCCCATCTTTTCTGAATGAGAGTCGAAATAAACCAAATTCTGAGACTTGAAGAGCATTCCTTTGTTTGTTCACTTCTGTGCACGAGAAACTGATTTTAAGAGTCACTCTATTATGGTAATGGGGCTCACTGGTAGCATTATAAAGGAAGAGACTTTCCCATACTAGTACTGTGGTGTGCAAGAGTTTTTCCCTTTAGTTGAGTGAATTATGCTGCCTTATTAAATCCACATAGAAAATATATCAGAGTATGAAAACTACAAAAATGCAGTGTGCTTTGCAAAACCTTTCTTTAGTACAAATTCTGATACAGTGAAACTGGGCATGTCTACACTGGGGAAAGATTATGTTGAGATGCTGAATTAATAAATGAGTTTTCTGTTAAATATTTTATACTTGTTCATGGTAAGGACAGAAATGTCTGTTCAGTTTCACTTTTCCCTCTAACTTTTTATGTTTTTTCAGGAGCTGATATAATACTAACTTCATAGGTTTGTGTGACAAAATCAGAATATTTTTGTAATATTTCTGAGTTGTCTTCGTGCCTTAGGCTAGGTCCACACTAACACATTTGCCAGTATAACTATGTCATTCAGGGGTGTGAAAAAAATACTTCTTTGAGCAACATACATTATACCTACCAACAATAGTGCTGGAGCGTTAGTTAGCAGATTGTTACTTATTGGGACTGTTAGTTACTGGAAGAAAAAGAGGAGGAAGAATACAACATTTTCTTCTACCGTTATTTCACTACTAAAAATAAAAGTGCATAGCCTTCAAAGGAGGCCACCTCTCTATGAAAAGAAATCCATTCCTGAACACTATAGTCCTCCAGTGGGTAAAACTTGAATGAAATAAGCTAGATACATAAAACAAGCTAAGCCCAGTTCTTCAGTCTATCCACATGCAGGGTCTTCAGTGAGAGACCTAAGGGCAAACAGTTTGGTAGGATCACATCTATGGACAGTCACATTGATCTTTCTCTACCTTGGGCATGTATTGGCACTCAATTACTATAATACTTTACCCCCTTACATTATTTTATTTCTTTATCCTTGCAGCACTTCTGTGAGGTAGAAAAGTATTGTTATCCTCATATTACAGATGGGGTACAGAAAAGATAAATGATTTCCGAAAGAGCACACAAGAAATCTATAGTAGAACAGAAATGTGAGCCAAGGCTTCCCAAGTTCTAGACTAACTATGTGACCACTAAATTATCCTTCTTCTATGTAGCCATAACACTTACCAAATGGACTGACCAAAGCAAGTTAGTAAAGGCAAAAGGTGGTGAAATTATTCATTGCAAGCAGTTGTTCTATGGAAGTTAGAGAAGGATCACATCATTTGGAAAAGAGATGTACAGTTCCCTTTATTTATTAAAAGGAGATACAATTTACTGCCATATAAGAATCCAAGGTTGAAATCTGGGCTTGATCCTTTGCTCTTTGTTCACCAAGAGTTGGAGTTTTTGAAGAAATAATGCAACTTCCCCTGTGGATATGCAACTTATTGTATTACTCTTTAGAAACCATCTCTAATACCATCATTCAGAAATAGTGACTGCTTGCATTGTGGAACTCAGTAGCTAACAGCTGTCATATAACTACATTTTCCTTTTCCCCATCTGCTGCTAAATGTAAGAGAGGAAACCCTTGCAGAATTGGTGACTTTACAATCCAAAAAAAGCTTGTTAGATTTCTTAGGTCTCCTTTCACGTGGTGTAAGACTGCAATTGTAAATCCTTGCAGACAAATGCCAGCATTTTCACTGTGAAACCAAGTAGGGAATTTCTTGCACATAACAAAATAATCTTGCCTCTGGTTTAATATTCCAGAAAGTTTCTTTCCAATTTATTTTCACATCAGCACAATTTCTCTTCACATCCTGAAGTAATGATTCCAAAGCATCCACCCAGAAACTTAAAATAACCAATCCATTGTCTGGGTTCATATGATACCTTTGAGTAACATGATAGGTTTGTCTTTCACTGCATCACTGTGTATTATATTTCAGTTCTCATTATAGTTTAATTCTAGCTCACCCATTTATTTCTAGTTCTTTACAATTCTCTTTCCAGTTACAAACCTCTTTCTTCTTAAGATACCTGCCCTAATCATTCATCATCCCTTTTTTGTAGCAATTGGGGTTTTGCTCTTTGATGTCTTTCAGTTTTAACTTCATGTAATTTGACCTGTTTTGTTAATTCTGTGGTTTTTCACAGACCTATTCTTTTTCCATCTTTCATTTTTTCCTATATATTGAAATTGCAACAATTATATGTTGTAGCTACTGTTCAATC
Organism: Podocnemis expansa; assembly: GCA_007922195.1. NCBI lineage: Eukaryota > Metazoa > Chordata > Testudines > Podocnemididae > Podocnemis > Podocnemis expansa. The sequence goes on from ML681963.1 coordinate 118,746,260, forward strand.
AATGATGAATTTCAAAGAGCTGCCCAAAGATTTAAGAAGATGCTTTTCATGATAAAAAGTAGAACTACAGTTTGCATGAGATTTACAAAACAACAAAACATAACAAAAACAGCAGTTACAGGAATTAGAAAATTGATTATAACATAAATAATTGAAAATCTAATATGCAAGATGTCAAGCACAGAGTTGCATTCATTTGCAAACATATGGCACGGTATATGGTATTTGGCTTAATAATACAAATGAAAAATATGTATGCTATTCTGAGATTATTGACTGGTCTACACTGGAAAATTAGGCGTGTTTAACTATGTCAGTCATGGATGTGCAAAATCCATACACCCTGAATGCCACTGTGAAGCCAACCTAAGTCCCCACGTAGATAAAGGTAGGTTGACAGAAGAATTCTTCCATTGACCTTGCTACCACCTGTTGGAGGAATGGATTCCTTACATCAATGGGAGAGCCCTCCTGTTGGCATAGATAGTGTTTACACTGAAGCACTATAGCAGTGCAGCTGTACCACCTGTAGTTGTTTTAAGTGTAGACATACCCTATATTTCAGTTTACCTATCTATAAAATGAGAGTAATACTAGCAGCTTGCACAACTGCTACATGGCTTAACTGCCTAATGTGGGCAGACTTGTTTGGGTTCCATCAATGAAAGTTCTTAGAGAAGTGCAAAGTATTATTGTTAATGCACAGGCTTCTCATCCCAGAGACCATATTCTGATTAGTACCACAGACAGAAGGGAGTTTGGTTGTCTCATCCTAATTCTGTTTTAGATAGTTCTCTTGCATCACAAAATCATCACACCACTTGATGAGATCAGTAGAAGTCCCAACAAAGAGCAGTCAGGATGCAGGTCAGGGTGTAGTTTCAGTGGCAGAATTGAAAAGTGTGCAGAATACCCAGCCCCACTTCAGTTATACCTGGTCTAAGCAGGGTTATGAATCCTTCTCTATGTTTCACCAGCACCCAGTTTCAATTTTTTATCAATTCTCTCCCTTTTGTCATTTGGCATGACTGTATTCACAACAAGACAACCAGAATTCAAAGATTCAACTAACATAGCAATTAAGCAAGAAGGTGTGATTGTCTTTTTTCACATTATAGCAAATTTCCTGTGAGTCGGGAATACATCTCTCTTTCTCTACCACCTTAATATCTTATTACTGTATATCCATTAATATATAATGTGGGCTGACTTTCCAGGCACAGATAAATAGATTTGTGAAAAAAAGATCCTTTAATTTCACCTATATGTATTGTAACACTGAAGCTGAGAATGCACGGTATATAATTTTAAAAATATGTTCTTATTTTCAGTAGCTGATGCTAATGAAAAGTTATTGTTACTGTGGCAACTCCAAGAGATTTAATATCTGTGGGATAAACACACAAACATTTTTTATTTTCTGCAGTGATTTCAGGGACAACTTTCATACTACACTATTACTATTATACAACACTCTGAAATTCTTTCATATGGGATAAATTTTTCTGTCTTCCTACTCCATTGAATGTATTTGAGAATTAGCCATCCTCCCTCCCCCATCCTTCTTCACTAGAGACTATTCACTTGATTAATGGTTACACAGCAGGACCCTGTGACAGGGTGCCACGCAGGGGACCCTTGGTCAACTCCTGTCCACACTAGCTTAGCTAGTTCAGAGGCAGGTAGCTGGGCTGGGACAGATTACCTGAGGGAAGGCAGCTGTGTGTAGGGACAGGCTGAGTAGCTTCCCTGTGGATTTGATTAGGCCAGACACTGAAGCTGTTCTGCTGATCCAGCAGAGTTTTAAGCTAAGCCCTAGAGAGTTTGAGAGGCAGAAGGGAAAGAACTCAGGGGGAGTGTAGAGGTATTGTCTGTCTCCCTGGAAGCTGAAAAGACTCTGTGATGGCTGGCCAAGGCAAGAGAGTCTATGGGAGAGTCTATGGCACATTGCAGATAAACTGTGAGTGACTGAAAGCTTAAGGGTCTCAAAGTCCTTTCTGGTCCAGAGTGGGAGGGAAGAGTGGGCCGGTGAGCAGACATACTGCTACAAATCCCTAAAGAAGATTAGATTGGTTTGGATAAAATAAGAACTGATCCAGTCTTCACACAACACTTCAAATAAATCCTACCCAAAACTTTGATAATATTTGAGAACATTGTAAAAACTTCTCTCTCTGTAAAATTTGCATAGCTCTCTCTCTCTTTTCCCCTAGTTCTCACCCGACTTTCCACAGACTTTAAGTGGCTTTGCATCAGAACCTAGCAGAAAAAAAATAAATATTTGGCCCAAATCTTTAGCAGGTCTAAATAAGTATAGCACTGTTAACAATAGTGGATCTATATAAATTTACACTACCTAAGGATCTGACCTCTTGGTCTCATCATCACTGGTTTCATGAAATTGCAAGTGCAATTCATACAATGACTTAAACAGTATTACTTGCATGAGTAAGCTGAGCACGTTTTTGTAAATGTGTTTTGTACATTTGTGTAGCAAATAGATCTCAAGAATGACAACAAGAAACTGCTATATTGTTTTGGTTGCCAGTATTGCCAAGGAAAGTTAAACGCTTGCTTTCATTGACGCACAAACATTTCTGCTCCTGTTGGGATCTTGAAAACCTCCAGCAGCTTCCTCCTTTTATAATTTTTAACCAAACCTAATCTCAGATCTAAGAAAGGCTATACCCTGAACATTGAAATTAATGGGAATTTTGCAACTGACTTTCATGAAAGCATTAGCAGGTCCTAGACTTCTATTTTTAAATGTTTCCTTGGAGTCTGGTCTTGTGAATTGCTGAAAGCCTTCATTCTCTTTAATTTAAATGGGATTTGAGGACACAAAGTCTCTTGCAAGACTGGGCCAATGAACAGTATGCAAGGAACTGAGAACCCTCAGTGCTTCTGAAAAACAGGCCTCAGGTAGTCTTAAGTTGGACATCCAAAAGCAGAGGCAGAATGGATATGGTTCAGTTCCTGATTATAGGAATAAGCATTTAGGCTGTTTGAAGTTTCTGATAATTTTTCCCATACAGTTAACCGCTGTGAAATGAGCACATAACTCCTTTCTCTTTGGGGCAATTTCTGCTGTCCTTAGTCACCCTTAGTCACTTAGCAGTATCTGTGAGTAGTTCCTTGAAAGACAAGGGGCTACTCACAGAGTAAGGTAGCCATTTATCATATTCTGGCTTGTAGTAAAAACCTGTCAAACTCATGACCTCTCTACGCTAGATTTTGCCTTTTATCTCTTATGGGTACAACTGATGCTAAACTACTTGGCATTAATATATTGTTATGCATGTCATTATTCTCTAGAATTTGCTTGAAGATTTTTTTTTATTTTAGCATTATAATTGGCAATTTGGCAGAGTGTATGGTATGAGCTAATGAGCTGTGAGTACAGATTGTACTTGCAAATTCAAAGGATTTACTCATGAAATGTTATCAAGCAATTCCTTCTGAAAATAAGCACTCTAGCTAAGGGCCAGATTCTGCCATCTCTCACACCCACACAACCCATACGTGGACCTGTGGGTAAAAGTTCTCTGATATATTTGCTTGTGTAGGTACAACTATTACCTCTTGAGTATTTACCAGCGTTGAGCTAATTACTCAGTTGTGGCAGAACACAGTGCAGCTCTGGGGGTAAAGGTAAGTGAGTCTAAGCCATCTTTCTTCCTTCCTTGATCCTGTGTCTGACAGGAGCTAAACTATCTCCCATTACAAGTTAGAGCACCTTACGGAGCTAAAAATAGCTGTGAAGATGCACTGGTTTAATGACCAGCACAGGCCGTCTATACCTGCCCAGAATTCTTGGTACATATTTGAATTCTTCATCCATGCCACCACATTTTCACTACTACTTTTAGTTGCATTAACTATATTAAAACATATGTGTGTGTGTGTGTGTGTGTGTGTGTGTGTGCGCGCGCATGCGCACTACCCAAGGGCAATCCACACTTTAGATTGCAGTGTAGACATCTTCTCTGAGCTGCAGGATGGAAGTGGTAATTTAGGACCTAGGCCACTGGATTTGAGTTGGATGCTTTTTGTGAGATAGCTTTGTATGTCACGGCACATCCTGGGCGGAGTTAAGAACACTAATGATAGTACTATGTGTAGTTTATAAGAGAAGTGGGTGAATAAGAGGAAGTTATAGGTCTAGAATAGCACTTTACGTGTGGATTTGAAATTCCTGTCTGGGTTTCCTGTTAGGCAAATGATATCCATGATTTGTGAGAGAGCCCATACTTTAGCGCCTGTAATGTCCCTTCCCTTTGTAGCAAAAATGACAGCTCAATTAAACCTTAGATGTTGTTGCTACCTCTTTTTAAATTCACTATTAACTTTGTACTCATAAAGGGTATTAAAAGTGAAATCTTTTCTGTGACTCCACTCATGGGCTTAAAGATAATAATGAGAACACTAATTACTTTGGTAGATTTCCTAGTTATGGTGAAATAATATTCTAGGAGCCAATTGTAAGCAAAGAAAAAAGGGTTCTGATTTAAGTCTTTTGTGCTGGTGTAACTGAGTGTATCGCTGAGGTCAATTTATTGTGTCTCATACATTCACTAAGAGCTAGCCTACACTAGAAGTGCAGCTTCTCTAGTGCATCTGGTGAAGATGCTCTATAGCAATGGCAGAGAGCTTTCTCACCATAATAATTAATCCACTTCCACAAGAGGTGGAAGTTACATCTTGCCAATGTAGCATAGGCATGGACAGAGTTTAGGTCACTGTAACCTGCATCACTCGGGGGAGAGAGAGGGTGGCTTTTTCATACACTGAGCAACACAAGGTAGACAGATGTAGTAGACCTGCCCCAGTACTGGCTATCTATTTTCTCTCTCCTCTTAAAAGGTTTGTAAGAGTGGAGTACTGTAGCCAGTCCCTCTCATTCATTATAGATAAATATTTTAAAGAAACAAGTAAAATTTTCTAAAGCATTTAAGTGATGAAGAAGCTTAAATCTCATTTCAAAAAGCAACTTAGGCATTCAGGAGCCAATAACTCAGTGAAAGACAATGGGACTTAGGCTCCTAAATGCCTAATTCACTTTTGAAAATTAGACTGATATATCATTTAAGAGATTTTGAAACTTTTATCCAATACCTCTTTGCTTAGTGGTTATAGTGCATGCATAATTGCCTAAATGCAGTTTCTACCTTTGAAAATCTCCTTCCTACACGTCTTGTTATGTGTGAGGATGCCTATATAAAGATTTTGGACCTCATTGTAAAGCCTTTTGCAAGTTTTTATAAAGCCTTCATTACTATTACCATAAAAATAAGCAAGGTTTCAGTAGTTTTAGTTTTGTTTATAAAATACATAAAATAAAATACAGAGCTGATGAAAATGTTTTTACTTCAGTGTTGAAATCTCATTAACCAACTATTAAAATTAACTACTAAAGTTTTCATATTAATACATTTAACACTGTAATAAAACAGCAAACTATTACAGCAATTCATTTTGAATGATTTGTGTAAATGCTGAATATACAGAAAATTACTACCCTTCAACTCAGCTCCACTGAACTTTCACCTAATATATTGCATTATTTGATCTGGCTTACTGTAGATGGATACAGCAGGTAAAGAGACAGGAAAACAAGTATCTTGCTGAGGGAAAAAAATGTCTTTGCACTTAGCTATAAGCTAATTTGTTACTGAACAATCTGCAGGCTGCAAAATATAGTTTCCTTAGTACCTGGGTTGAAATTCCAGCCCCCTAGAATTCAGTGGGAAGCTTTCCACTGACGTCAATAAACCAGGATTTCCCCGAGCTGCTTAACAGTGGAAGGGATTTCAACAGTGGCCCAACTTATGGAGAAAATAAATTATTGCTAACTAGGCATTAAGTCAAAGCACCATATGGGGGCAGTATGGTGATAATGGGAACTCTGGGAGGTAAAAGAGCTAAGAAGAGATAGAGCAAGTGTAGAGAGAAGTATGGAAATGTCTCATAAAAAGAGACTGAAAATATTGAATATTTATTTTACTTACAGAAGTAGAGAATTTCAGAATCAGTATGAAGAAGTCTTCATGTTTCAGGATTTAAAAAAACCTCTGTTCTCAAGAGATTAGATTCCTTGTGGACAGGTTGTTCTCACTACATGGGTTCTTGCACCAATCTTCCATGGCATTTGAGACTGAACACTGTAAGGGCCGAGAAAATGGATTTGCTGGACCGCTGGTTTTCTGTAGAATTTTGCCTTAAGATAGTATGTTTGTCTTCATAAATTCCCTGATTTTTTTTCCCCTAAACGTATTCACACGTTTTCTTAGCATCACTGTCAAGGCTCAGGGACTTCGAATTAACTAGACATGTTGTTTAGGTTCACAGGAATAAACATGCATATGTCCCCTCTATTCAGTGCCTGTGAGGAGGCAAGCAGATTAATATACACAAGCACCTGCTGTCCTATGACTTAAAAAGGAGGCAAAAATATGGTATAGTTCAAACCTTGCCTATTCAGGAGAAGAGTGTGAATGATGCCATGACATGTACAGGCAATCCTCAATACACCTCCTAGGTTTGGACGTGATGAGTTTCCCATCTAAGAATATATTCTACCAGTACTGTGGCTCACATTTTGATAGGATGACTTTTTAAAAAATGACACTATGCTGTTTATTTATTCAGACAAAGATTTTTGGAAAGATACTTTAATTTTGAAGCTGTCACATCTGACAGCACCCAAAGCGCAGCCAGGTTCAAGGTATTGAGCATATATCTTATATGAGCACGAACACTTTTACTTATTTGAAGGCATATAAACTTTGAAGTATTTTCCTTTAAAATTACACTGATGTTTTTAGTAAACCCTCCTACATTGCTGTACAACTTATATGAAAAAGAAAACTTACGCTGACAGGAAGGTACTGTTATGGGGGTGGAAAATATATATGATGCAATCAATGGAGGGGTAGGAAGAACAGCTGTTTCTTAAGTAATGTCATATAAGTTATATCAGTCCCATTGGTTTAATTACATTATAATCCTAATTAACAAACATCTGCTTCCCATGTTCTATTCCCAAAGGCCCTGACATTTTCAACACAATCAAATTTTCTTATACTTTAATGATCAAATACTTTTGAAGCATCAGTTCAGATCAAAATAAGCTACTGTGCTAGATATAAAATAACAAAACCAAAAGGAAAAAACATATTCTTTCTTTCCATCATTTTCTTCAGTTTTCATTTCCTGTACACACACACACACACACACACACACACATTGAGTTTGTGCCTTTCACCCCAATGAATGTTTGAGAAAAACATGAACTATTCATGTACTCATGCGTGTGTGTATGGATGACTTTGTTTCAGATCGACTTTGTTTCTCTTATAAAAATAACTAGTGACTCACTGTAGAATATTAGGTATATTTTTATATTTCCTTGTGTTTTCCTTTATTTCTGTGGTGACCCTACAAAAATAACCCATATTTAGGTTTTGTGTATTGGTACATGATCCATGGGTATGATAAAGAGAGTGGGAGAAGCAGCATAAGCCTGTGTACTGTACAGGAGGTCTGAGTGAATCATAGCACTAGGAAAAAACTGCAGGGCAAAGATTTGTTTTATAATAAACCTTATGGCATGAAAAATTTGTGTATGTTAGATATTCCAGTGATGTGTTCCCTAGAAATGCCTAAAATAGGACAGAGAGGAAGGGAGGTATGTGGGAAAAGAGATACAGTACCACTAAGTCAGAAAGCCTTGAAAATATAATTATAAATGTATCCTTCAAGAGGCATTTTTATATAGGGACTCAGTGTTGTTTGATGTTGGAATTCATCCTGGGGGCAGAAAATCTCTTCAAAAACAGGTGGAGGGGTGAAGAGAGCACAAAATGCAGTAAAATGCAGTACATTTTTATATTCCCTGACAAAAAAAGGTTAAGACAAAATTAGGTTGAGAGTATATAGCTATAATTTAATGGCAAAATTACTAAATGGCTATTGTAATTATTTCAAATGCAGACAATGCAACCACAGGAAATTCAGAATTAAGGCGACACTTCCAGGAAATCCAAACATGTAAGGTATGGAAAAGCCCATTCAGGAAGTCAAACCACTTCAGCTCTGCCTTGTAGAGATGCTATATGATTATGATTAAGGCATTTCAGTGCTTGCAATCCTAGATTAAATTAAATTGAATTATAAAGACACATTAGGTTCTGTTTTCAAGTATTTCCCTTCATGGCATAACTACAAAGCAGAGTTCAGGGTGGTTGGTTGCATTTCCACACCTTAAATATTTTGGAATGGCTAGGGTATGATCACCTTTTTAGTCCTGTTTGATGTTCTTCTGCATACATAAAAATTGAATTAGATCTCTTAGCCAGTCATCACACTGGGGAACTCATGTCGGTATGGATATCTATCATGACCCCAGAATCCTTTTCCAAGTCATTGCTTTAAAGAATCCAGACCCCATCCTGCAGATAAAGCCTACATTTGTGTTCTTGTTGGCTATGTCTACATTGTAAAAGCTAAGTCGACTTTATTAAGTCAACTTAATAAAGTCGACTTAAAGTCGACTTTAAGTAGACCTTATTAAGTCGACTTAGTGAGTCCACACTACATTAAGTTGACCTTATAAAGTCGACCTTATAAAGTCGACTTTAAATGGGTGCCCTGGCTTAAGTCAACTTTATAAAGTCGACTTAATGGCCCCACTGCACTAAGTCAACTTTATTAAGTTGACTTAGTGAGTCCACATTGCCTTAAGTCGACTTAATAAAGTCGATTTAACGGTAAAGTCAACTTTATAAGCGGACCTTATAAAGTCAACTTTACTGGACCCTAAAGTCAACTTTATTTCCCTGCAGTGTAGACAGGGCCCTGTTTAAGTCGACTTAAGGGCCCTTAAGTCAACTTAAACACATAGTATAGACATACCCATTGTTCTTAGCTGTATAACTTTACATTTGGCTGTATTAAAACACATGTTGTTTGAATGATCTGGCTTACCAAGAAATCCAGATCTCTCTGTACAAGGGTAAGGGTGTGTTTCGTCACCTCACAGACATGTCCTCACAATGAGCTCTCAGGGGCTATGACTACACTACAAAAGCTAAGTTGACTTTATTAGGTCAACTTAATAAAGTCTGCTTAAAGTTGACTTTAAGTAGACCTTATTAAGTCAATTTAGCAATTCCACATTGCATTAAGTCAACTTTATAAAGTCGACTTAAGCCAGGGGATCCAATTAAAGTCAACTTAATAAAGTCAACTTTAAATGGGTCCCCTGGCTTAAGTCAACTTTATAAAGTTGACTTAAATGGCCTCACTGCACAAAGTCAACTTTATAAAGTCGACTTTAATGGCGGCATTTTGTTAACTTGACTTTATAAAGTCGACTTAACCCTTAAAGTCAACTTTAAGGGCAGGACTTATTAAGTCACCTTAAGGAGGCTCTTAAGTTGACTGAATGAAGTCCAAATGTGGACCGGGCTTTGCTTAAGTCAACTTAAGCCTCCTTAAGTTGACTGAAGCTCATAGTGTAGACACACCCACTGAGAGCAGGAGCTGGTATAAAGACGGTAGTCTTGGAAGCACAGGCAGCAGCAAGTGACAGATGACAGGTGAGTGTTTAGTAATGCTGAGTGAAAACATGCTTGAAACTCATAGATATGTACTCAGCATGTCTAAGCCATGCCTCCACTATCTGTGCAGCTGCAGCTACACAGCTATTTACACTTACACTAGCGCTTATCGAGCTACCGTGCGTGTTTGTAAGACAGAGAATGATACACCTTGCTCACAGTATAGTAACTTATGTGCTCTGTCCTCATCATTACTTGCCCTGTGGTTTTCCTCTTTGCTTCTTCTTTTGATGTCAGAAGCCATATATGGAGAAAAGAGTTAAACTGGGAGTGTTTCTCTCACCAAGCAGGCAAGTTCTCCTGTGAAGAGAAGGATGAATTTACCTGTCTATCAGATTTCCTCAGCACCTTAACTTCAGTGTGGTTTTAACTCCAATATATCTTGATTTTGGAAATTGAAGGGAAAGGGTCAGAGAGCTGATAGTTTTAAACTTAAAAGAAGAAAAAAGTGAAATTCACTTCACCCATTCACTGTCTAATAAGCATTTTTAAGATAAAGTATAAGGAGGTTAGGGTTCAAAATCCAGCTCCTGATCTTTGCCAGGGCAGTCTTCCCTCACCATCATATGACCAACTGCTACTCCAAACTATAGGATGGTCTAGTTGCAGCAGCCCATCTGTAGCTTTTGAGTTGAGTGCCAGAGTCATTGTAACATTATAATCATCAAGCCCAGGGCTGTGGCCTGCTCCAGCATATCTTTCATGTCAGCCTTTGCTGGCCTGGTTTGGACACCCATCTTCAATGGGGCATAAATAGCACAGAATTCTGCCATGTGGCTGCTCTGCTCTGGGGTCTAAGGTGCAGATATCATTATACATGATCAATTTTAACCACTGGGCTTAGCTTGGGATGCATGTATGTTATCTATCAACAAATAATGGAACTGGGGAAGGAAAGAAAGAAGCTTGGATGCATTCATGGTCCACGTATGCAGCTTTACTTCTCAGTGCTTCACTCCTGCACTGATCTTTGAATTTTAAAAATGTTCTTTTTGTTATACAGAGTCTTTTAATTTATGAAAATCCCATAAAGGGCTTTTTTCATGCATCTGATGAAGTGGGATTTTACTGACGAAAGCTTATGAGATAAATAAATTTGTTAGTCTTTAACAGTGCCACAGGACTCATTGTTTGTTTTCCACAAATGGCTAGGTTCTATAACTGAAATATTCCTCAAGAACAAAAATGGTATACAACATTTTAATCTGGTGAATATTGTAACTCAATGTATATTTCTCTTATTGACAGTCAGTATGAAACCCATTTCTGTTCAAGGGCCTCCTCCTGAAGCCTTTATGGTATTTCAGTAAATCTGTCACCAGGGTCAGCACTTTTTCCTGAAGACCTAGGGTCAGGCCACAAATTTGGTCTATACTCATGTGGCAGAAATGCTGTGTGACTCTCCAGTGACAAGGCTAAACATCTTCATTGTATGATGTCAAACTTCCACACATTAGAAGCGACATCTGTTGTCAGACTGATTTCTTAACTGGCATTTGCCTTAGTATTAGGAGTCACTACATATATCTTTATTGCATGAGGGTGTCATGGCATTAAACATGATATAAATCTTTTTTGTAGACAGAAAATAAACATTTTCTTCCTTTAATGAATTTAAGATTGATGGATAATTATTTTGCTTGCCACAGAGAGCCTCCCATAATCAATGTAAATCATAAGGTCATTAAAATGATAGGGCAATGAGAAATAAATCAGTGCCCTGAAGATGGTTCATAATTGCTTGTTGTAAAATACATGGTTGCATGATATTCTGTAAAGACCATACTGTGCATCCGTCTAATGAAGTTGGATGTGTTAGTGAGTATATAAGATAGCCAACAGAATAAGTTAACAACCACCCCCGGATGAACCAGATGATTTACGTGTCTGTGGGAGACACAGAAAAATCTGTGCTTATTGCTCCACCTCAACTCTATCAGGAACTTCATAGGCTCCCTTTAAAAAAGAAAAAAAAGAGAGAAATCAAACAAAAGGTTGATACAATTTCATTGTGTGTAATAGTGGTTCTAAAACCAGCATTCTTGGGACAAAAGTGAAGAGCAGTAATAGCAACAGCTTGCTATTTAGAAATGTTCTGTCTGTACATGTACATAGCATAATTGGAATCAAATGACCAGAAAGTGACACATCTCCCCACAAGCAGTTTCATTTCTTTCATTTGTATAGTTGACCATGACAAATTATTTGAAATCAAGTTCTCATGAAATTAAGACTCTGTAGTTCAGCACTTTTTAATCTGAGAGTTTATCATTAATATATCAGCAAAATTATTTAATCTCTACAAAAAGACAGTAAATAGTTATTCTAAAATTAGAGCATACTGTACTATAGGAACACAAGAGGGCTTTACATAACCGCATTAAGTGCATTTTGCAGCCTGGATAAAAAAATGTATTTTACACCCAATTGTCCTTTAGTTTTAGTCAACAGTATATGAGGCATTCTGGTCTCAGTTATCAGTGATATAGACCTGGCATGATACCACTAAAGACAGTAGAATCACTCTACTTGTACACTAGTGTAAATGAGAACTTGCCCCTATTGAGTTCATTTGACTTTAGTACAGCAACCATATTTTCAGTTAAGAAAAAAAAAAGGCAGAGCACTAATATATATTTTTTTCTGTTCTATGTGGAATGTAAATAATATTTAGCATATGAATCCATGTTGCATGTAAAATATTTATTGCTTTTATTACTTATTTACTTTACACTAGTACCTCCCACTCAAGAAAATGATCATGGGAATAAGTGATGTAGTTTTTGCTAATTACATGTTGATTATTATGATTTTTTCATTGGGGATAGAATAAGAAAGTGAGGGAATGGCAGAAAGGGGGGAATTAGTAATAGTAAGAAAATAGGAAGATGAGGGGAGAAGAGGGACAGACACTCATAGTCATCATCTGTCTAACCACAGTAGGAAGGTGGGATTGTAAGCATCATGGCAGAAGTGAGTCTTAAGGCGAGATTTGAAAGAGGGGAAGGTAGCGGCTGTATAGCTTTTTAGGGAGTTTCTTTCATGTTTTAGAAAGTTTGATATTGAAGGAGAAGCTAATGGGTGCATAAGAATACTGGTAAAGTAAATGGTTGGTGTTGATGTTATAATATATTACAAGAGCAGACCAGGTTTAAAGGTAAAGACAAGAAACTTGAGTTTGATATAGATGTGAAGGAAGAATCAGTGGAGGTGCTGAAAGAGACAGCTGATGCTGTTGGAGTGGAAGGCAGAAAGGTAAGAATTACCGGTCACATTCTGAATGGACTTGAGGGGGACTAAGTCGCAATGGCTATGTCTACACTAGGAAAAGTTAGTTTGCATTTGTTAATTCGAACTAATACGTTCAGGTTTAGTTTGAACTAAATGTGAACTATTAGTTCAAATTAACAAAGTGGACTAATTTGACTTAACATTTAGTTCAAACTAAGGGTTAATCCTTGTTTAAACCATCCTTAGTTTGAACTAAGGATAAAGCTATGGGCTTAGTTCAAACTAACTGGCAGGTCCTATGATTTCAAACTAAGCTTTCATTAGTTTGAATTAAGAATTCCTTAATTCAAACTATTGAAAGCCTAATGTAGACAGGGACTAAGTTAGTTCAAATTAAGCCTCCTTAATTGAAATTAACTTGCAAGTGTAGACATATGCAACAGATAATGGGAGATCAAAGGAGGCTGTATTGTATAAGACACAAAATCAGGGTCTGTTTTGCTGGAATCACAGAAGAAAGGTCATTTGAAATATTAAGTACAAAGAAGGGACAAGATTACAGAAGTAATTGTATTGACAAGAGTATTGTAAGAAAGACATGAGAAGTAATTCTTCTGCTCTACTCTGTCCTGATTAGGTCTCAACAGAAGACAGATTTTACAAAGGACTTTTTTCCACCAAAAGGAATAAATATATTTAAAGAATTCATGTATATTAACATATTCCCTGTACTCATCATGCAAAAGTTAGCAACATATAGTATATTACAAGACATAATATACTATTTTCCTCTCCCTGTGGCCCATGATGACTCTCATTTAACAGTTTCAGTTCCAACCAGTTTCCTTTTAATGCAACATACCTATTTCTATATTCTAAATATACGTATGTGAATTGCACTGAAGTGCAGTTTTAGCAAAGTGCTTTTGCATATGCTTAAGTTCATGCATGTGCTGTCTTTGTGATAGACGTGCTTGAGGAGGTTGCTGCAACAGGCCAATGTGGAGTCAGAAAATTTAGATGGATAGAGGATGCTCCTTCTAAAGGAGTTTGATAGTAACTCTGCTGCACTAATGATAGCTGTAAACTAGAGATGGAAACAATTTGCAGTAAAAAAAAGGTGAGATGCAAAACAGAGCTAATAAGAAAATGGTCTGTATTTCCTTGTCCTGTTAACTGAAATGGGTTGGATTTCCATGAGGTTCATGCCCTTGTCAATGACTGAGGTCTGTAGCCATTAACCCTCTGGTTAATGTCATCTAGCCTATATCACTGGCTTGAACTACTATGAATGATAGTGTTCAAAACCCAAATATTGATTTGGATCAGAAATTTGCAATTGCCCACTGTTTTTATAAATGGCCAAAGCACAAGATGCATTTGAATGACTAAACTATTGGCTATTTTGCAGCTAGGGCACATCTTTTCTATAGATCATTATCTGCGTTAAAACAAAGTTATATTGCCTCAAATTTGGATTCAAGGTTTATTGACTTTGGTTGGAGAAATCAAGACTTTACTTTTAGAGAGACCTCCATGGTGTTTAATTAAATTCTAAATTAAATTTATCTTTGATTGTCAAGTTTAAAATTGAAATGGGAATTAAAACAAATGATCAAACAAAAATATTGTACATCCTGGCCAAATTTCAAATGAACACTTTGGCCAGCCCTAAAGCTAAGAATTCAAATTTCTTGCATGTTCTATGACCTCTTTCTTTTGGCTGAATTAGATGAGGAAGGTTAAGAACCTGTGTTAAGGCCCTCAGAAAGAGACTACAAAATAATGTGAGCTCTGTGCCACTGGGATACTGACTGCTAGTAATTATGAAATACACTGCAGTGCCAACCATGATCAATGTAACAAGTGTGCTTCAGTCCATTAGTCACAGTAGCTGAATGAAATTACTGTGCCAAAGAGCACAAAATAATATTATCTGTTCTATGGTCTGATTATATTCTATCCTCACTTTCTCTTATACTTGAACCTTATCCAAACTGTACCTAGTTTTTTTTTTTTTAACACACACACACACACACACACACACACACACACACACACACACACACACACACACACACACACACACAGAGACAGGTAACTGGAGAGTGTAGTGGTTAAGAGCGATGCCCCTTGATAAGGGAGAGCGGGGTTCAAATCCTGGTGGGTACCTGCCTACCTTCCCAGTAGGGGTCCTTGGGCAAAAGACCCCCTAATGCCTCACTTGCCTACCTTGAATATGAGAGTGACATGAACTAGGAGAGTCATGCTGGCTCAGACATCGCCCGGATTAACAAGGTCTGTGCCAGATGTTGGGGAACCAGGACGATCTGATGATAAGTGGGCTACTGGAACAAACCATACATGGATGAGACAAGAGAACCTGGAATTGATGGAATGCTACTACAACAGTAGACCTAATGAGGGGGGATATATGAAACATATGAGGGAACTATGGATGGACAAAAGACCTACATCCACACTAACTGAGAAACAGCTAGTTACCCAATGCTTCAACATAGTAAAGAGGAAGCTGCTCTCACAACTTGAGATAGACCAACTCCACATTACATCCCCGACTTGAGAAGAAGACCCAGAAGAACAACTAGATATGCAGCTAACACCTGAAGCTGGAACTTCCCTGCCACCCCCTCCATTACAGAGCACAGCAGCTGCTAGGAGGCATAAGATCATGGATAAACTAGCTACAGTCAACCCTCAAGACCGATTACCAAGGCTCATTGGAGAAGTACCATCAGATAGTATGCTAGAAGATGCTGATAGAGCCCTAATGACAATTCCTACTACCACCATAACTCAAACCAATGAACTGGTATATGCTACAGCCTCTGTAATCCTGGAGATGCTTGGCTACACGATCAAGAAGAACAGCAGTACATACACCCCCTGGAAAATGAGGTTGGAGGATAAGATCAAGGCAACCTGGAAAATGAGGTTGGAGGATAAGATCATGGCAACCCAGAGAGAAGTTAGTCAGCTGGTGGAACTATGGAAGGCTGTAGAGATTAAGGATAAGACTCGGCTATGGAAAAAATACAAGGGCCTGACTCTATCTGAAGCCCCTAGAGACTGCTAAACAAAGGCTCACAGCACTGGCTACCAGGCTAAGCGGATACACTAGAGAAGCGGAGGCCAAAAAGATAAATGCTCTGTTCTCCAAAGAACCATCCAAGGTGTACTCCCAACTGCAGTGCAACAACACAATAACAGCAGAGCCACCAACAGCAGAAACTGAACAGTACTGGAAGAGCATATGGGAGAAAGAGAAGACTCATAACACCAGTGCAAAGTGGCTGCAGGACCTGAGAACAGACCACAGCAATCTCCCAGAACAGGAACCAGTCACCATCACAGTAGCCGACATCCAACAGCGCATCAAGAACATGAAGAGCTGGACAGCACCTGGACCAGACATGATCCACACCTACTGGCTAAAGAAACCACCAGCAGTGCATGAACGCCTAGCAGCACAGATGAACCAGCTGCTAGCAGCAGGCTCCCACCCAGGCTGGCTAACACAAGGAAGGACAGTGCTGATCATGAAAGACCCCCACAAGGGAACAGCACTGTCCAACTACTGGCCAATAACCTGCCTCCCCACAACATGGAAAGTCCTATCAGGCATCATAGCCGGCAACCTACAGGACCACATGAGCCAGTACATGAGCACAGCTCAGAAGGGCATTGGGAACAACACCAGAGGCTCAAAACACCAGTTGCTCATAGATAGAGCAGTTGCCCAAGACTCAAGGTCTAGACAGACCAATCTGAGCACAGCCTGGATTGACTACAGGAAAGCCTACGACTCAATGCCTCACACATGGATCTGTGAATGTCTGGCGCTATACAAAGTCAATAGGACACTAAGGACCTTCCTCAAGAACTCAGTGGGACTGTGGAAGACAACACTGGAAGTCAACTCAAGACAGCTTGCACAAGTGGCCATCAAGTGCGGCATATACCAAGGTGATGTGCTGTCCCCGCTGCTATTCTGCATTGGCTTGAACCACCTCAGCCAGATAATCACAAGGACTGGATACAAGTTCAAGAGTGGAACTACCATTAGCCACCTCCTCTACATGGATGACATCAAGCTGTATGCTAAGAATGAATGAGACATTGACTCGCTAATCCACCTGACACGGATCTACAGTGAGGATATTGGGATGTCATTCAGACTGGAGAAGTGTGGCCGGATGGTAGTAAAGAGAGGGAAAGTAGGCAAGACTGATGGGGTGGAACTCCCAGTGGGCCACACAGCAGACATACAGACCAGCTACAAGTACCTGGGCATCCCACAGTCACATGGGAACCACGATGAGGAGGCAAGGAAGACAGCAACATGCAAGTACCACCAAAGGATAAGACAGGTCCTGAAGAGCCAGCTCAATGGGAAGAACAAGATCCACGCCATAAACAGGTATGCCCTGGCAGTCATCAGATACCCTGCTGCTATAGTGAGCTGGCCAAAGGAGGACATGGAGGCTGCCGATGTGAAGACCCAGAAGCTCCTCACAATGTACGGAGGTTTCCACCCCAAATCCAACACCCAGAGACTGTACACCAGCCGGAAAGAAAGCAGGTGGGGTTTGGTGAGTGTCAAAGCCACTGTCCTGGTTGAAACCCAGAGCATCCAGGAGTACATCAATAAGATGGCACCCAAAGATGAGCTGCTGAGAGAATGCCTGAGGCAGCAGCAGACATGGGAGGAAGATCAAGCAGAAGAAGTGCCATGGCAAGACAGGACCCTGCATGGGATGTATCATCGACAGATAGCTGAGGTGGCTGACATTGGGAAACCAGTGGCTGGAAAGGGCTGGACTAAAAGACAGCACTGAGGCACTGATCATAGCAGCACAAGAACAGGCACTGAGCACCAGATCCATTGAATCAGGGGTCTACCACACTAGACAGGACCCAAGGTGCAGACTGTGCAAAGAAGCCTCAGAGACAGTCCAACACGTAGTGGCAGGATGTAAGATGCAGGCAGGAACAGCATACACTGAATGGCACAACCAAGTAGCTGGCATTGTGTACGGAAACATCTGCACAGTGTATGGGCTAGACCCTCCCAAGACCAGATGGGAGATTCCACAGAAGGTCATGGAGAATAACAGGGCTAAGATTCTGTGGGACTTCCAGAGCCAGACAGACAGGCAGGTACTGGCCAATCAACCAGACATCGTGGTAATAGACAAGGACCAGAAGACAGCGGTGGTGATAGATGTAGCAGTGCCAAGTGACAGCAACATCAGGAAGGAGTATGAGAAGCTGGAGAAGTACCAGGGCCTGAAAGAGGAACTAGAGGGGATGTGGAAAGTGAAGGCCAAAGTGGTCCCAGTAGTGGTAGGAGCACTCGGGGCTGTGACTCCTAAGCTGGGAGAGTGGCTCCAGCAGATCCCAGGAACAACATCAGAGCTCTCTGCCCAGAAGAGTGCAGTGCTAGGAACAGCTAAGATACTGCGCAGAACCCTCAAACTCCCAGGCCTCTGGTAGAGGACCTGAGGTTGAGGAAGACACATACCACCCATAGGGGTGAGAGGGGAATTTTTATATATATATTTGCTGAACAGCTTTAATTAATTCTACTTTTTGTTTCCAGTGAGTAACAATGACATAAAAAAGGCCATTCTCTCTAGGAAGTATGGAGTTGTCATATTTTTATGCCTGTTTCTTAGAGAACATATTTGGGATACATCCTGAGCTACTATAAGTCAGAGTTGTTTCATTCACTTCAGTGGAGCTATGCCAATTTATGCCATTTGAAAATGTGACTCATTTAAAATACATATAAGTAAGTATGTAGATCCATGTGTCACTCATATTGTTATTAGCACATGCATAGAAGTAATCTTTAATTTTGAGTGCCTCAATTTGTGGCGCCCACTTGGTAGATATCTAAGTCAAAATGTTCAGACAGGGGTAATTACTGAGGGCAAATCTTCACCTGATGAAAATTAGCATAGATCCATTGCACTGTATTTAATGATATTAACTTATTTTGGCCAAGATCTGACACTTGTAAGCATCTAAAAGGGGTATTCTCACTTTGGGACACAAAAAGGTAGATGCCACTTTGGTCTGAAAATCTGTAATTCAGCTGACCAGGTGAGATCCAGCAAAGGGGCAAATCCAAGTACATCCTAAAAGCTTGAAATGAGCCCCATAGCAGCTTAAAAGATGGAAGCTGCTGCACAGGGAGCAGAAGCATGATCTGCACTGTTGTTTGCTGAGTCTGAACAAGCAGTTACGTCACTACGCTGTCAACTGAAAATAGGAGAAAATTAGCAATGAAAGATGACATACTGAGTGGGCCTTTAAGCCATATGAAGTTTAAATCTATTTGAATGTTTAAAGATACTGTTAAAATTAAAAACTAGATTATAGGAGTTTTCTGGTTAAAAAAGATTATTGGTAGGTTAAACAAGGTGAGAGGAAGATCTGCTTGGGTATGCATTCTTGCATCCCCATGCCTCTGTGGGACTTGAGTAGCTTCCATGGAACACATCCCTTCCAACGAAGTTCATGCCAGAGTGGAGGAGAAACACACTTCCCAGAAACCACAGTCCATTCCTTTTCTGTGACTAGCCTGAATGTTGTGGTGAGCACGGAATCACCACTGAGGATGAGTAGGGGGAGACCAGCTTGAAAGCCCCTGCCAAAGTCATTCTGTTCTGCTCAAATACCACCAAACAATTCCTCTTGTCTTTTACAGTTATGCGGAGACCACAGTGAAAACTTGGCAGAGGCAACCTCTGCACCAACACCACTAAGAAAAGAAGCATCCAAAAAGAGGGTACACCAACAGCCTGTTTCCCATCTATGTTAGGTGTCAAAATTGAGTTTATAAGGTGTTTACACATTTGCCTGTACCTAGTATGATGTCAGTTTCCCAGTTACTCACTAAAGCAAAAGCTCCCTGAGCCACATTAGGTCAGTCTTCTCAACATTAGTGCAGAAAATGAGGGTATGTCCACAGACACTGTTTAAATCGAAATAACACATGATGTTCCCTTATTTCAAAAGGGGGAGCTCCCTGATTTCGATATGAGGAAAGTTACATTGGTATAATAAAACCTAGTATTATATTGATATGATGATTAAATTGAAATTGTTATTTCAAAATAACACAATGCGAACCCGTTATTTTGATTTAACTGTTAAATCAATTTAACACTTTTTGCCCCTCTCCTTCCCAGGTGCTTTCCTTTTTCTATATATTGGGTGGGGGCGTGGCCCAGTGAGGGGACCATGTTGCCACACTTCCCATGGTGCTTCTCTCTTAAATCAATATAGCAAGTCCTGTCCATGGACATGCTATTTTGATTTGAGTTTCTAGTGGGGATCTGTTAAATTGATTTATGTTAAATCGATTTAAGTTAAATCGATCTAATTATTTTTATATCAATTTTATTAAATCGATATAAGTTAAATCAATTTAACTGTGTAAGTGTGGACATAGCCTGAGAGTTTACTATAGTTCAGTATATAGTAATATTTGTATACATGTTTTTGTTCAAAATAGAGCACATGCTTCTAAATGAATTCATGAGGAAACACACATTCTAACACAGGTTATAAAGCTATTTAGGTACCTTTCCTCACTAAGGAAGAAAGCCAAGAAGACAAAGGGAAAGAAATTCCATTTCTTGTTTTTAGTGTGAGTTTCTGACCCTCTGTCTCATCACTCCCATCACCCAAAAATAAAAACACATTACTATTTTGTGAAGCATATTCTCATCCAAACTTCATACATATGCAGGGCCATATGTTTCACACATCATATGCTTCCTTAGCTTCATCTTCAACTTCAACATCAACACTCTTCCTATCACACTTATATACACATACTTTGTTCATTTCACACATCTTACCATGTTTGCAGAGAATGTATAAGACATCCTACAAAGTAGAATAGAAAAAGAAGTTGAATTAGCTACACCTGGTGAGAGACAAAAATAGCATAGCACTCTGCTAGCCCTTTCCATTGTCATTCTTACCTCCATTCACTGCTTAATTGAAAAGAATAAGAAGAACTTATTAACTGACTGTTCTCACTGACCCACATTTTGGAGGTGTGTAACTCTATCATCTTCATTGGAGTTACTCTGAATTGTCTGGGTGTAACTAAAAGTAGAATCCAGCACTGTATCTCTCTAGACAGTAGAGACAGATTGTCTGTTTATTTACTGAGTCCTAATTGAACACAGTGCTATAGAGGACATGGAGGTAACTAAACTTGTTTTAGTAACAGGCAACACATAATGAACCAGGACAGCTGAAGATGGAATCATAATATAGTGACTCTATAGATTTAAAAAAAAAAAATAGAAACAGCATTTCTCTTCTTTTTCTTTCTAATTAAACACCAGTGACAAGTTTATGGAAGAGAGGTGTTTTAATGAAGGGTTTGAAAGGAGGCTGTTGATGAACCAGGATTAGGATATTGTTCCAAGTGGAAAAGGTTGCAGGGAAGTGGGTATGAAGACAACCACCAGGGGCTCTTTACAAAGGGAGCAGTTAGGTATGAACATCATGCAAAGCAGTAAGTTAACAATATAGCTTAAAAACGTGAAACAATAAGAACATGAGACATTGGATGCTAAGTGTTAGCTTTTCCAAAACTTAAATGTATTATGAATTTTAAAAAATAAAAAATTAGAATGAAACAAATTCTAGGTATTCTCTCAACTCTGATAATCACTGCCTTAGTCATGTATCTCTTCTGCATTAAATAGCAAGGGCCTCATTCTCATTGACACTAAGGATAGGTTTACACTATGGTGAGATTTGAACAGCAGTCAAAGGGAGATATACAAGTTGTTTAAAATAACTTGCATATCTCCTTCCAACTTCCTACCACCTGCTTACCATGATGTCTTCAGTGCATAGATTCTATGAGAAATGCCCTCTCATTGACAAAGCACTATCTTATTTGCTGGAGTGATCTTCAGCAATCAACTGATTGGGAAGATCAATCTGACAGTGGAAACTTTGCCACCATCAGTGAAGACAAGCCCTAAATGTCCATCTACACTACAGTTAGGTGCAATACTCCCAGTGTGGATCCACAGACTCACACTAATTCTGTCCAAGCTAAACTGCTAAAAATAACAGTATAGGCTTTGCTGCATTAGCAGCAGCTTGGTCTTGCTGCCCAAGGACAAGCTTATCCAGTCTCCTAGTGCCACCCTTTCTCCCTCATCTGAGTTCTGGTGTCCAGTCTTATCTAGAGCTGCTGTCCATGCTGTAAGATCCCTGTTGCTTTCTGGGTTGGGAGACATCTTTCAGCTGCAGAGTAGACAAATCTGCCGATGCTTTTACAATATCAAGGTCATGGTAAAAAGCACGTTTGTGGCCAAGAATCAGATCCATGGGGACAAATTCTGTTAACTGAGAATTCAACCCATCTTATTTTGCAACGTGTTTTATGTGCCTTGTGTAAATGCCAGTTGACTGTGACCGAAAAGCACCCTCAGTGTAGGTCAACTTAAAGTTGACTTTGTTAAGTCAACTTAGGGAGTCCACATTGAAAACTCCTGTCAACTGCCTGTGTCCACATTGGCTGGTGCTAGGTCATCCCTTCCTGGTGACCTGGAATTCTGGGAGGTGGCCTGGAGAGCAATCAGGTTGACTTAAGGGCTCTTCCTCATCTACACTGGCATAAGTAGACTTTATAAGACCGTCCTAAGAGTTAAGCTGACCTTTAGAGGTGGTGTTATTAAGTCAACTTAAGGAAGCGCGTAAGTCGACTTAATAAAAGCCCAGTATGGCCGCAGGGTTTGTAGGTCAACTTAACCTTCCTTAAGTTGACCTAGGGCTCCAGTGTAGATGTATCCCTGGAGACTAGAGATGTTTTTCTCTTCTGTGTTTTTACAATGCTTAGCTCAAAGGGGT
This sequence comes from Podocnemis expansa, assembly GCA_007922195.1. Classification (NCBI taxonomy): domain Eukaryota; kingdom Metazoa; phylum Chordata; order Testudines; family Podocnemididae; genus Podocnemis; species Podocnemis expansa. The sequence continues at coordinate 118,769,029 of ML681963.1, forward strand.
CTTGGTCCGTGACTGCGGCCGCCAAGTTTCTAATCCACTACAAATACTGAATGATGATCATGAAGTCACTATGGCTGTGTTCACACACAGGGATTATTTCGATACAAGTTGTGTCGAAACAAACTTGTATCGAAATAATGCCTTATTTCAAAATAACGTAATTTGAATTAACAGTTGTTAATTTGAATTAAGTAAAAACGCGGGAAATGAAATAGCATGTTCACACTGTGAACATGCTATTTCCTTACCTGGTTCAGGGGGCTGCAGACCCCTGGGGGTGAGCCACTGCCACAGCTCACCCTGCAGCCCCAGAAAGGGGGCTGCAGCCCGCGGCGGGGGGGTGAGCCGCTGTGGGGCACTGGAGCCCGCCACCCGAGCTTCCTCCAAACCCCGCCACAGGGTCGGGGGCGCGGGGCTCAGCCTGCAGCGGCAGGGGCCAGGGTGAGCACAGCCCCGGGATTCCCCGGCACAGCTGCCCCTGCTGGGGGCGCGGCCGGGGATACCCCGGGATTCCCTGGCCACACCCCCAGCAG
>ML681963.1:118779561-118831322 GCA_007922195.1 Podocnemis expansa
TTTGTTAATTCGAAATAAGTTATTTTGAAATAAGGCGTTATTTCGAAACAAGTTGTTTCGACACAACTTGTTTCGAAATAACCATCTGTGTGTGAATACAGCCTATGTGTTTATATCGACTTGAGGGCCCTTAAGTCAACTTATACAGAGCCATGTCTGCACTGCAGGGCAATAAAGTCAACTTTAGGGTCTACTTAAAAGCTACATCCACACTGGAGGGCTCTTAAGGTGTCTTTGTTAAGTTGATTTAACAAAGCCTGTAGTGTAGTCAACCCCATCTACAATGTGTTAAGTTGACTTAAAAAGTTGCCTTAATACAGTGGGGCCTCTAAGTCGACTTTATAAAGTCGACTTAATGTAGTGTAGCCTTACTAAGTCGACTTAATAAGGTCTACTTAAAGTCGACTTTATTAAGTCGACTTAATAAAGTTGACTTTGCTTTTATAGTGTAGACATACCCATTGTGTTGTGAAGCTATATGAAGTAGTGAAAGGCATGGGGGGGAGAAGGCCTTGCCAGAGCCATTCACCACAGCTGAAGTCTCTCACTGTGTAGGGTTCAAGTACAGACCATGCTACCTGACAAAAAATGCCTCATCATCTGTACTGCTGTTTACATCTATGCTAGTGTAGTGTCTGTATTTTATTCACTGCTGTAATTGTGTGCATACGTTTAGTCTAGGAATTTTAAAGGAAACCAAGAGTGTTAGGCAGACAAATCCCATTGACTATCAGTACAATTTAACCATCTAACACCATTAGGATCCTTTTCTATTCCCCCATTACTGAAAATAAATTACATTTCAGTAATGGAGAGAGTCAGTACTAGCGATGTCTCTTATGCTTAAAGTATAACTCTTTGGGGACCTGATCCCCCAAACCACCTACACAGTGAATGCCCACTGGCTATGTTTACACTAGAGGGCTCCGTTTAGTCGACTTAACAAAGTCTACTTAAAAGCTACGTCCACACTGGAGGGCTCTGTTAAGTTGTCTTTGTTAAGTTGATTTAACAAAGCCTATAGCATAGACAACCCCATCTACAATATGTTAAGTTGACTTAATAAAGTCGACTTTAATGCTTAAGTTGACTTTAAGGGCTGGAGTTATTAAGTCAACTTAAGCAAGTGCTTAAGTTGACTTAACAAAAGTCCAATGTGGACATGTCTTTCCTGAAGTCAACTTAAGGCTCCAGTGTAGATGTACCCATTGAGTGGGAGTTCTGCACATACAGATACATTACAAAAGCAAGCCTATACTCTGAAAAAAGTAACTAGTTCCAATAAAAGTAAAGCACTTAAAAAGGAATAACAGTGCAGAGTCTTCCTTGGACAATACTGTGAATCATTCAGTGTGGCCCATTGAGAAGTCTTCCTGTAAAACAAAAAATTAAGATCACTTGAACAGAAAAATACTGTTAAAAAAGAAATGTATGATATATCTGTACAACAAAACAAAAGCTTCTAAGGAGGAGAAAGAATTTACTATACAGGGAGCCAAATGGCAGATTTCAGTATATACAGTTCTAGACCGAGAGCCCGATCCTAGAACTGGATCCAAACAGAAAGACTTCCAAGTCACTGAAGAGCCACATTAACTCCAATTATTATATGTATCACAATAAGGTCAAGCCCCAACCAAGATCAGAGCCTAGTTTTACTTGGTGCTGTATAAATACAGAGTAAAAGCTTATAACCTAAATGGTTAAGACAGATAGGGTGGGAGAAAGAACATATTTTCTCATTTTACAGATAGGGAACTGAATCACAGAAAGAAGTGACTTGCCTCAGGGCACAGAGAAAGTTGGTGGTAGAGTCATAAATTGAGCTTAGATATAATGAATTTTGAATCTGTGTCTTAATCACAGACCTCCCCATCCTCTTAGTCAAGACTGAAAACACTGGGCCCAATTTTGCTGTGATTCTTTTTAATTGTGAAGGATAAAAGTGATTGGCTATGTCCACATGCAGGGTGTTGTTTCAAACTAAGTTATTTCGAAACAAGTCATTTCAAAATAAAGCCCTTATTTCAAAACGAGTTAATTTGAAATAACCAAAGACCAATTTGAAATAAGGGAAAAGCCCTAATCAAAATAGCATGTCCAAACACAGGACTTGCTATTTTGCTTTAGGGGAAGGGCACCATGGGAGGTGTGGCAACATGGCCACCTCCCTGGGCCATTTTGGCAGCCATGTTGCAAGCTAATCCTATAAAAGCTGGCACCGACCTCACTTCCCTGTCCATTCTGGTTAGCAGGAGACTGTGAAATGCAGACATGGACTCTGCCCGGCTGCCTAGCCAGTGCCATTGTGATGAAGTAAGAAAACCTCTTGGGTTACTGTGGTTCTTCTTTTCTGTTCCTGTTCTTTGGTGATGGTATTCTGGTGATGGGACACAGGGGTGTGATAACTATAGGTACCACTAGGGGGGAAGAGGCTTTAGTTCGACCTTACCTGGACCCCCTGGGGGTGACAGGTTGTGGCCAGTTTAGATCAGGGGCAGGGCAGCTGGATAGAGAGGAGAAAAAGGGGAGAGAGGGGAAGAAGGAAGATGGAGGTTGGAGGGGCAGGACCTCCGGGGCTTGTCCTGGGGTTTACTATCTGCCCTCCTAGGTGATCTGAGAGCCAACTGTCCTAGCTGCTGTGCAAAGTGGATTGCTAATAAACCCTCTGACTGCTACACTGGCTGAGTGTCACTGCTGATAGGGACGGCTGGGACCCTTGTAGGGGGAGGAACCCCCCCCAAGGGAGACCAGACAGAGCAAGGATCGGACTCTCTGGGCCTGGATTTGGGAAGCTGGCTACAGGTAGCGTGGAGACCCTGGTGAATGGGAGAAAGCTCCACCGTAGCAGAGTCCCTGGTGGGCTGTGAACAGAGGGGATCCAAGAGGCTTTTCTGGGTTCTCCGTGACAGCCATGCAACACATAGACCCTCTGCCTGCCTGCAGAGTGTCCTGCTGATGTGGGACACTTTGCTTGCAGACCCTGATGGTGCCCAGCCTGTGCCCCAGGTTATCATCCATCTGGGCTGCAGAGCAGAGCTACTTCTCCTGCCCCCTTCTGTGCTTCGCCAGGTCTGGGCCCGGGAGACCAGCCCAGACCGGTGGGAGTGGGTAGTGCTCAGAACCTGAGGGGACGACCAGTGGTGGAGGAATTTCCACATGAGCAGGGCCAGCTTCAACCTCCTGGTCGCAGAACTCGCCCTGCTGCTGCACCGAAGGGACACCACCATGAGACCTGCTATTCCTGTGGACAAAAGAGTAGCCATCGCTCTATGGAAGATGGCCACTCCGGAGTCGCACAGGTCGTGGTGCACCTGTTCGGAATCGCGCGGTCCATCGCTGTCAACATTCTGTTGAAGGTCACCAGGGCCATCAACAGGATCCTGCTGCAATGCCTGGTCACCCAAGGGGAACTGCAGGACACCATTGCCAGCATGGCTGCACTGGGCTTTCCCAATTGTGAAGGAATCCTGGACGCGATTCACATCCCCGTGCGAGCCCCACAGCACAGAGCTGCAGAGTATCGAAATTGCATCCTGAAGGCCCTTGTGGACCACTGGGGCATTTTTCAGAACGGTTGCATGGGATGACCAGGGAGAACCCATGATGCCAGGGTCCTCCGTAACTCTGCCATGTACCGGGGCATGGAGGCGGGCACCTTCTTCCCCCTGCATAACATCAATCTTGGGGTAGTAGAGGTGCCCATCCTTATTGTTGCTGACGTGGCCTATCCCCTCTGCCCATGGCTCATGTGGCCGTATGCAGGGCCCCTCGATCCCCGCCAGCAGCTTTTCAACCGCTGGCTGAGCCATTGCCGCCAGGTGGTTGAGCAGGCGTTTGGCCACCTGAAGGCACGTTGGAGGTGCCTCCTTACGCGTCTCCACCTTGCAGAAAGGACAGTGCCGCAGGTCATCAGCGTGTGCGTGGCCCTGCACAACTTCTGTGAGCTGCGGGGTGAGACTGTTGCCGCTGCATGGGAAGCTGAGGCACAACTCCTTGATGGGGACTATGAGCAACCCAAACCAGTGCCCACATGGGAGAAGCCATCACAGAGAGCGTTGACAGTTTGGGATGCACTTATGAACACCTTTGCCATGGACGAACTCTGAGGGCCAGGCCTGCCCTGCCCCATACCACCGTCTCCCCCATTTGCCCACCGCCAGCCCCCACCCATCCACCCCACTGTGAACTACCCCAGTAAAACCACTCACAACCAAAAATATGTGTCCAAAACTATTTATTTAACAGAACAGAGGTTGGGCCAGGGAAGGGCTGGGGAGGGTTAGGGGATGGGGAAATGTGGGGGGACTCTAGGGGGAGGGCCTGCAACTTGGAAGGGGGAGACTCGAGAAGGGGGAGTCTGGGGGGAGGGCCTGCAACTTGGAAGGGGGAGAATGAGAAAGAGGGAGTTTTGGTGGCAGGGGAGTTCTTAGGCGGGGCCTATGGGGAGGTCCGGGGGTCGTGGTGTTCCCCACCCCTGCCCACCCCCACCCTGGGTCCAGGGTCATCTCTGGGAAGGCCAGGTGGCGGACCTTCTGCAGCAGTTGGAGGGGCCATGCGCTCCACCAGCTGGTGGATGCTGCCTGTGACGTCTTCGACCACGGTGGGCAGGCAGTCACAGAGGTGCTCGATGGCCTGCGCCTCCCACTCGATGGCCTGCACCTGCCGTTCCAGTGCGACGACCACGCGGTCATCTGCAGCTGCCGCCTGCTGCAGCAGGCAGAGGGCAGAGTCCTGGCACCTGGCTTGGTCTTGCCACCATGCCTGGGTCAACGCCTCCGTCCAGTGCCCCAGCTCGTCCAGGGTCTCCAATATCTCCCTGTGCATCTGGAGGGCCCTCCTCCTCCTCCACTGTGGTCTCGGGCTGCCAAGTTGGCTTGGTGGTACTTCATGGCTGGCGGCTGGGCAACCTGCTGGAGGGAAGTTGGCCCCTGCTGGCCTTGTCTGTGTGCAGCCTGTCTGCAGCACACACCTCTGCCCTGACTGTCAGCAGGACTCAGGATCCTGTGGGACATTGCCCTGGGGTAGGACTGCCAGATCCCAAAGCCTGGAAAGGAGGACAGGGAAGTACGAAAAGGAGGACATTGGAGGACACATGGAAGAAAATGTAGTATGAATGTAATATTCTTCGATTTTTAGGGGGCCCTGGAACATTTTCCCTTAAAAATAAGTATTCTATGGCATTCCAGTATACTTGAACCCCTATAAATAATAAGCCTGACAAAATCTTGTATTTTAAAATGCCTGCCAGACAGAGAATGTGAGGATAAAAAGAAGCACATGAAGGTAAAAAGAAGGCCATGTTCTTTTGCCTGACATCTGGTAACCGTACCCTGGAGGCACACATGCTAGTGGTGCTCACAATGGTGAGCTCGACCCACCCACACCTTGCTCTAGGGAGTCTCCCAAGGCCACTTGTCAGTGGTATGCCCTGCCTGCTCTCCACCCCACCCAAGATGTGGCTGCATCTTTGACACCTAGCCCCTGTTAACCAACCCCAGGCAAACAGGGCCCTGTGACCCTGGTGCCTCCTGTCTCTCGGGTACCCATGCACATGGGAGGGTGTCTGCACCCGTCGACCCTGTGCCCTACCTGCCCCTGTGCCCAGCCCTGTACCCCCTCGCTGCCCGGGACCTGGACAGGCCCAGCCCTATGTGCTTCTGTGGGAGAGGAAGACTCATCCACAGGGGTTCCAGAGGTCTGGCGTGATGTCCCTGTGTCAGGCTCAGACTCCCCAGGGGCCAGGATGGTCTCAGGCCCCTGCTCCTCCATGCTGCTCTCCTTCTGTGGGGCAGGGAACAGCTCAGGGGTCCCTGGTGCAGCAGGAGGCTGCCCGACATCCAGGGACACCTCGAACTCAGTGTCCACTGCCTCAGGGCCAGAGGGCGAGCTCAGGTGCTGTCCGGTGTTGACAGGCTGAGATGGCAGGCCAGTGGGTTCCAGCCCCAGGAAGGCATGGAGCTCGTCATAGAAAAGGCAGGTAGCAGTGCTACCTGCCCCCTGGAGCTCCCGTGCCTCCCTGGTCTGGGCATGGTCCTGTCGTAGGGCCTTCATTTTCAAGCGCACCTGCTCGGTGGTGTGCTTGTGGCCCTGCCCAGACATCTCTGCTGCAATGTCCGCATATATGTCCTGGTTCCGGTGGCTAGCCCGGAACCAGGACAGGATGTCCTCCCTCCTCCAGATGCTGAGGAGGCACTGCACATCCTCAGCAGTCGAGATGGGGGCATGGCGTCGCCCCCCTGGGGCAGTGGAGCCACGTGCTGCCATGTCTTAACAGGGCTGTCAGCACGCTGGCAGGCACAAGCATGGGACAGCACTTCCTGCTTCCTTTGGATGCTGTTCACCCCGGGAAGAAGGTCAGGACCATTATTTTGAAACAAGCGTTGTTTCGAAATAACATGTCGAAACAGTGTTATTTCAAAACGACTCGTTTCGAAATAACCGTTGTTTTGAAACGAAAGTGGTTTAAGCTGTTTCAAAACGATGGCTCTTGTTTCAGAACAATGGGTTCCATCATTTCAAAACAAGAAAATGTCGTGCCGATGTACTGTTTTTTATTTTGAAAAATCCAGTGTTGTTTCGAAATAAAAGACTTGTGTGGACATACCCATTTATATTGCAAATAACAAGACATGTTTTCTCTCTTGCCCTCACATGCATGCAGTTATTGTAGATCCATAAAGTAGAATTATTTGCCCTATTAACATGATAAAAAATTCCAAATATATTCACAAACTTGGGCTTTTATATCTTACCCGTAGAGGGATGAAATAGCTCTTCTAATGAAACTGTGCAATGGTTATCCATGCAGCAAAATGGATTTCACCAACAGTAAATATATCTACTGCTATATGAATTAGTTATCAGTATTAAAAACATTTATTTGGTGCCCATCAACAGGGAATCTGGATGCTTTAAAAATCTTAAGATATTGAAACTCTCCATACAAGACTAAAAACCTTGTTCCCTCTGCTGAATGAGTTAGTTAGGAACCCAGCATTCAGTCCCTTGAGAAGGTCTGATCTACTGTGCTGTTTAACAAATTCAGGAATTGCTCTACAACATTTGCAATTTCTGATCCCACATACAAATTTTGAAACCTGCTTGCCTGAGTTAATTGTGATGACCCCTCATTCAACAGTTTGTGTATTTAGTTAACTAAACATTCTTAATTAGAAGGTGGGTATACACTTGTTAACCTTTCACATAATTGTTTAGGATGAGGCAACAATTGGAAATGCTCCTTACTAGTTTAACTCCTAGAAAATCTCAATTTAAGAAGATTTTTGAGTTTCCTTGAATTCCTTTTCAGAGCTGCTTAGTCATTTTTTCCTTATGCTGTTGTTTTTCAAAACTTTTCAATTTTGAAATGCTACAGAATGGCAAAAAGGAAAAAAATGAAAGATAGCGGAAGCAGCTGTGGATTCCATTTGTTCTGTTTAATTTAGTTGCAGAAAAAGGAAAAAAACAATATAAAAATTTTAATTCACTGAATTTTTTCAAAAAAGTCTTTCATGAAACCTTTGAAAAATCATTCAGATTCAAACCCTGAAGAATGATTTTTTTGTTTGTTTTGTTTGTTTGTTTTTACCATACATATATTTTTTTTCAATCTGGAAATTTTAACCTATCTGCAACACAAACATACATATCAGTACAACTCAGTATACATGGAAACAAATTTAATCTTTTCCACAATCTATACTGTTGCTGCAAAAGCAATATTTAGGACTCAGGAAAAAGAAGAAACAGGGATGGTCTCTGAAATATGAAGACTTAAAATGTCTCCCAGGAGCAACAGATAACAAATTCAAAAAGGCAGTTACTGTCAAAGTTTGTTTTTGTATGACTTTATACATGGGGAACACTCATGTCAAGTTGAAAACTTACTTCTCCTGAGATTTTATTTAATGATCTATAATCCCCATTGCTAAAGTTAGATGCATCTGTTAATAACAACAAGAAAAAATAAAAGAAAATTGCACAATATGCTTTCCATGGGTATGTCTACACTGGAGACTCTGTTAACAAGGTCAACTTTGAGCCCTAGTCCAGTGTTTCCCAACCAGTGTGGCACCGAGGTGTGCCCTGAGACCTGAGCAGGTGTGCCATGGAATTTTTTGAAAAACTACCCAGAGGCTTGAAGTGGCTTCTGAATATTCATGAGGTCATTGGGAGACTATATGGTGGTGTCCCTCAAAATAATTATAGTTATCAAGGTGTGCCACAGCAGAGGAAAGGGCGGGAACCACTGCCCTAGTCTACACTAGAGGGCTTTTCGGCAGCAGTCGATTGCCAGTTATGCAAGGAACGTAAAACTTTGCAAGCAACTGGTGCATGTCAGGAAAAAGCCAGCCACAAGTCCCTTGGAGTTGGCTTTCCCCTATACTCCCTGACCCCCAGGACTTCTGGGGCCGACTTCTGGGAGCGGTGCAGTGAGTTCAGAATTGCTGCAAACCGCTCCCAGAATGCCAAGGTGATGACAGTGAATTTATTGCCATCAGTATAGACATACCCTAAATCACCTTAAGGTCGACCTTGTTAAATCAACTTAGAGTGGCCACATTCCAAACTCCTATAGACTGTGCATGTCCACACTGGTAGCTGCTAGGTCAACTTAACACTTAGGTCAACCTTATTAAGTCAATTTCAGCCAGTGTAGATGGGGCATAGCCCTTAAGTTGATTTAATAATCTTGTCTTAAGGACTATGCCCCATCTACACTGGCTTAAGTCAACTCATTAAGGTTGACTTAAGTGTTAAATTGACCATAAGAGGTGGTGTTATTAAGTCAACTTAAGAAAGCACTTAAGTTCACTTAATAAATTCCCAGTGTGGACAGAGCTTTCCTTAGGTCAACTTAAGGAAGGTTAAGTCTGTCATGCTAGGCCTGAAAAGGCCAAGCCATCTTTGTAAAATACATGACCTAAATCTAACCTCTGAAGACATATTACAGGGAAATGCAATGTAGTGAGTAGGCTAGGGCTTTGATATGCATTTGTATCCTTAGTGGTTTCTTGATGATATTTATATGTATCCTGTTAGAGGTTATCAAGGTGAATGAAGTGCTTCCCTATCTGTTACCATTGTTCTATTGGAAGGGGTCAAGAGGGAACATTGACATCTGAAGGAACCTTTGATGTACCAATGTAAACTGTCTGTTAATGGCACTAATGCAGTTAATTACCTGGGGTGTCCAGGAGGTGAAGGTTTTCATTCACAAGATAATATGCATTGCTATGCTCCACTTAAGAAAGTACCTGGGAACTGTCATCAAAGCCCACATGAAGAATGGACCTGCAAATGCCCACCTTGCTAGCTACAACTATAAAGGGACATTGGGAACAGAATTCCTTTATCTCACATCTGTCCAAGCTTCTCAGGGAAAGTTTGGGTCGCAGGATTGAGATCCCAACCAACACTGGCCTGGAAACTGCCCTGCTAATTCTCATAGGGGAGAATTAGAAAAAACTCTACACTTGGATTATCTGGTCTCTATTTCTATAAACTGGATTACTAACAACTGAAGCTGTGAAACAAGGACTTATCTTCTTTGGACACTAAATCATTTGTATGTATGTGATTCACTTTGACCCTATAACATCTCTCATTTTGTTTCTTTTCTTTTAATATTAAACCTTCAGTTGTAGTTACTAAAGGATTGGCTGGCAGTGTGTTATTTTGGGTAAGATTCAAACCTATATCATTCTGTGTAATGTGGCTGACTCCTTGGGGTCAGAAGAACCTATTTCTTTAACAGACCTAGTGGCTGTACTGGGGACCGGTGACTGGAATGCAGTAAAGGGAGCTGGCTATACTATATGGTGGCTTCTTGGTATCCATTGTGGGGGATCAGAAGCATTGTTTGTGACTGGTTGGGGGAGTTTATCTACAGGTAACCCACGAGTGCTGGGAGAATCTGCTCTCCTTTTTGCAGTTTGCCCTGATCTTTGCATGTTCAGGTGGTTATCCCAGGAGGCCCGGGTCACAAAGTCAACCTAAGGCTCCAGTGTAGATCTATCCCAAAAATTTGAAAACTGTTAAAATATAGCTTGAGATTCTCATAGGTAGGGTTAGGCTCCACTACTGCTTCCTTTGACATAAACAGTGATGTGCTAATGGAAAATGGATTGGGTCCTTGACATGCAAGGAGGAAATAATTATAAGACCTATAAGAAAAAAAAAACTAGAGAGAAATAGAACACTAAGAACATTATCTGTCACTTAATTTAACAAGACTTGAAATCCAGAAGGTACTATTATGATTATCTAATGACTGTCATAGGTCAGATTAACCATATACTGAATTAAGTGTTTTAGAAAAATGTTCAATCTTAACTAAGACTCTAAGGGTATGGCCACACACACTTCTTATTTTGAAACAACAGGGGTTGTTTCGAAATAAAAAGTGCCATGGCCACACGACGCACTGCCATTTCAAAACAAGCAAACAGCTTGTTTCGAAATGGCCCTGGTCATTCCGAAATAACTTAAACCTCGTTTGGTTTCGAAACAGCCCTGTTCGGACATGTTGATTCGGAACAAAGTGTTCCGAAACAACATGTCACCTTCCTCCCAGGGTGCTAAGCACCCTGGGAGGAATGGCAGCCCCCCCTCAGCACCTTGGCCAGGGTGCTGAGGGGTGTCCGTCGGGGCGGGGGGTGCATGGCTGTGCCGCACGCCGCTGGTGCCTGCAGAGGACTGCAGGCACCCGCCAGGAGAGGGACTGAGGCGCGCCTCACCCTGCCAGGGCCAAAGACCCCCCCCCCCGGCCCCAAACCTGGGGGCGCGGCCCTGGCGCGTGGCTGGAGACCACTGCTGCTGGGGCCTGAGTGAGTGCCGGCTGGAATCCCTGGCGCTGACGCTCCTGTGGGAGGCGTGGTGGGGGCATCCCCCGGACACGCCCCCAGAATCCCCGGCAGGAGCATCGTGGCAGGAATCCCCAGCAGGCGCGGGCTCACTCAGGCCCCGGTAGCAGCAGTCTCCAGCCATGCGTCGGGGCCGCGCCCCTAGGTTTGGGGGCAGCGGGGGCTTTAAAGCCCCCAGGGTGAGGCGCCCCTCCGCCCCTCTCCTGGCGGGTGCCTGCAGCCCCTGCAGGCACCCGCGGGGTAAAGCACTCAGCCGCGCTTTACCCCGCCAGTGCCTGCAATCCCGTCCCCAGGCAGAATAGCATGTTCACACTGTGGACATGCTATTTCGCTGCCTTATTTCGAGGACAAAGTTTTTTGTCCTCAAAATAAGGTGTTTCGAAATAATATGTTATTTTGAAACAGCTTGTTTCGAAACGTCTTGTTTCGAAACAAGCATACCCTGTGTGAACATAGCCTAAGTGATGGAGAATGCACCACATTCCATTGCAACAATAGAATTAACTTCACTCTTTAAAATTCTTCATTTTTTTCTGCTCTGATTTTTAATAGCTTCAGTTTTCAATAACTGTATATTTTTATACCTTTTTCTGATAGATTAAAGATCCATCTACTGTCAACAGTGTCTTCTTGATGTTGGTACTTGTAGACTTTGATGAAGTCATTTTTTAATCTTCTCTTGAATAAACTAAATAGACTAAATTCATTAAACTCCTCATATAAAGGATGTCTTCCAGACCTCAGGTCATTCTTGTAGTTCTTTTCTGAACCCAGTCCAATTTTCAACATCCGTTTTGAAGCGTGGGACTAGAACTGAGCACAGTGTTATAGTAATTGTCTTCCTATTGCCACATATCTAGGAATACCACCTCTCTGCTCCAACATTCATATATATCAGATGATCCACTTTGCCTGATTAGTTACAGCATTACACTTGTCATTCACGTTGAATTGTTCTACTGTTATCACTAATTTTTTTCACCGTCATTGCATTCAAGGGCATAGTCCATCCATTTTTAATTCTGGCCTTTTTTATCTGTTCCTAGATGTATGACTTTCATTTGGCTTTAATCAAGATGCATCTTGTTCAAATGAGCCCACCTTACCAAGTAATCCAGGTCAAGTCTGTGTTTGCCTAGATGAACAGATAGGGCATGGCAAACCAGGGCATAAATCTACAGCATGCTATTGTGTCACAGTCTTGCTAGCTGTGAACCCTGCTACAGTTCTTTAGGGAAACTTTAATGCTCTTTGGCTTTTTAAGATTTCCTATATCAGTTAACCCATCTCCAATCCATTTAGTATGGGCTACAGTGACTTTCTGTATTGTGATCATTTGTATTTTTTACTGACTCCTACTAGGTATAGATTGTTTAATTTTATTAATACCTTTAGTTTCCTTTATCAAGTGTCTGTATTTCCTAATTATGGATTTCTAGTTATTTGTTATCAATGTCAAATTTTTGTATGCCATTGTGTAAATTAATTTTAACTGATGATTTCACTTCTCAGTTAGGATGGGGTTTTTACCCAAGCAAACATTGTTTATGATTGTGTAACTGGGTTTTTTTGGACAACCAATAATGCATTTCTAAAAAATTCACAATTATCCATCATCTATACATTTTATTCATTGGTTCTCAGGCTGTGGTCTGTAGTTCAGCAGTATGCCATCAAACTCTTGTTGCTAGTGTACAGAGCAAAGGAATTCACATGTGGTTGGCTTCCTCATTGTTTTCAGCTGTTTTACAGATGTCCAGGATAATCAATGTACACAAAATCACCTGGAACCAAAACAAGAAGCCAGCCAAAGTGCATTGAGTAGGTGCACTGCTACATATGAAAGTGAGTGAAGAAACAAATGTCCTTCTTAGGTGCTAGAATGACAAACAAGAACATCAGCTGAAGCTGCCAGCAGAAAAGTGATAACCGAAAGGAAGAAAGCCAGGGGTTGGATAATATAGCCAGGGGGCTCAGTTAAGTCAACTTAACAAGTTCTCCTTTAAGTTGACCTAAAGTCGATCTTGTTTAGTCAACTTAGAGTGTCCACATTCAAAACTCCTGTTGACTGCCCACATCCACACTGGCAGGTGCTAGGTTGACTTAGGGGTGGTGCCTTGTGGGTAGCTGTCCCACATTGCACCAGAGAAGTGCCCCACTCCCTTGGCCACTCCTATAAAAGAGGAAGTAAGCATAGCACCCTCCCCATTGCGCCTGGCAAGATGGAGCCCGAGGAGGTCAGGGACTGCAATGTGCCCCGGCAATGTGCCAGCATGGCATTCCACAACTGCCATATATTGGCCAGAGACTTCTCTTGCTCGGGAGCAGGCTCCTCAGGGCAACTGGTAGTGCTGGAGCAGGCCGCAGCAGGGCTTCCTCCTCACCAAACATGAGAGCTGGCATGCTCAGGGTGCCCTCCATGCACTGGCGCATATGGGCACAAGAAACCAGCAGTGACTGGTGGGACCAGATCATCCTCACCACCTGGGATGATGACCAGTGGCTGCAGAACTTTCATGTGAGGAAGAGCACCTTCTTCGAGCTGGTCAGCAAACTCACCATGTTTCTGCAGCACACTGATACCTGACTCCTATCTGCCCTGCCTGTGGAGAAGTGAGTGGCCATTGCCCCCTGGAAGCTGGCAACCCTGGATTCCTACCATGCTGTAGCCCAGCAGTTTGGGATTGGCAAGTCCCCTGTGGGGGCTGTCCTGAAGCAGGTCTGCAGGGCCATCAACAGGGTCCTGCTCAGCTGCTTCATGACCCCAGCCAACATGCAAGACATCCTGGACAGCTTCACTGGACTTGGAGTCCACAACTGTGGGGACGTGCTCTGCTGCACAGGTTGGGTGTAGTGCCCAAGGTGGTGAGACTCAGGAAGCCCCGCCCCAGGGGTCTCTCCTGAGGCCTCATGCCAATGGTGTTGGGTGCATGTTCTCTGGCCTTGGTGCTCTAGCCTACAGTCCTCTACCCTGTCTCCAGACATGTCCCTACCCGCTCCACTCTAGGTCCTCCCCACCACATATCCCCCTGCCCCTCTGTCCCATGGGTAGGCCTGTGCACACTCCTGGGACCCTGCCTGTCACCAAGCCATGCCCCCCCCACAGTCCCTGTCCCACGTGTCCATACTGACTTGCCCTCAGGGAGGGAGCACTCACTGGCCGGTGCATTTGGGGTCTGATGCAATGTCCTCTTGTCTGGGTCATCCTCAGCAAAGGGAGTCTCCTCCTGCATGGCTCGGTCTGGCATCAGGGCAGAGATCAGCTTCGGGATGGCGGTGTCCAGGGCCAGCGTGGTGCTCTGCAGCTGGGTGCTAGCCTCCCCCTGGTCCAGCACCACGTTCTTATCCACTGAGCCCTTCTCCTGGTCATTGTTGAGGGAGCGGGCATCAGTGACGTGATGGTGTGGGCTGGCAGATTATCAGTCTCCCGCCCCATGAAGGAGTGCAGCTCCTTGTAAAAGGGGCAGGTGGTGGTGGCTGTCCCCATGTGGAGCATGGCCTCCTGGGCCTTTTGATAGCTCTGGTGGGGTCCTTTATTTTCACCCAGACCTGCTGGGTGTCCTAGATGTGCCCCTTGTCCACCAGGCCCTGAGCGACAATGCCATACATCTCCCAGTTGCAATGGCTGCCCTGCAAGCAGGAGTGCACGGCCTCGTCGCCCCAGATGGCCAGGAGATCCAGGATCTTTTGGTGACTCCATGCGGGGCCTGTTTCCGGTGTTGGCTGTGACCCTACATGTTGGCAGACAGCCTGGCCAACTCTGTGGAGCAGTGTGAGCAAGGCTTTGTTCTGCCATCTGATTGACTAGGGCAGGCTCCTCCAGGTGGCCAGGGAGTGTGGGAGGGGGCCTGGAGGCCAATTAAATCAACTTAAGCCTAATTCCCATCTGCACTGGCTTAAGTTGACTTAATAAAATTGACTTAGTGCTTAAGTTGACCTTCCAAGGTGGAGTTATTAAGTCAACTTAAGGAAGCACTAAAGTCAACCTAATAAATTCCCAATATGGACAGAGCTTTCCTTAGGTTGACAAGGAAAGTTAAGTCAACTTAAGGCTCCAGTTTAGATATACCAGAGGAGAAGAACAGAAAGGAGAACTAGATAACCGGGCATTCTTGACACAGGGAGAAGAGAACTAGAGGATAGGGCAGTAGGTCCTTAAGAGCAGGAACAGAGGAAGGCTAAGTGACTACTTTGGCAATTACTGATCAACTGAGATCAGTTGGCATATGTTACTCAGCAAATAATAGCAATTAATGAAAACATTGAGCAATCAGGATCAGTTCATGAAAAGATAAAGAGGCTAATTTGTGTTGGACAATTTGTTTGGAATGCATAATTTGACCCACATAAAATTGAGTCAAACATAATTTATTTTTATTTGATTACAACACTATGTTTTCAGAAGTCAATCCCAATAACTGCAATCCCAGATCAATTCAAACTAATTAGACCCCTTGACAGCAAGAATAAAAATGTCTCTGTATTAAGCATTAGTGCTTAGTGAGGGGAATCTCTAGACCTCCAAAGAGGAGAGGTTAAACTTAATTATGGAAATCTTTAGAAAGAAAGGATGAATGGAAGGTACTTTACAGTGCTTACTAGACCTTATAAGAGCACTCTGACAATGAAGTAGATTATAGTTTTTAAAATCAATCAGCTACAAAAGCCTACATGTAAATAATGATATGCCCACAAGAAAGACTGATAAAAGCCTGATGCTAATCCTGCTGCCTTTCTGCTTTCACTAAGGGTGTTCAGCATTTCACAGGATTGGACCCCAATTCTCGGACCTTTACTCCCCACTGCCCTTAACTGATGAGAAAAAAAAAAGATCAAATGAAGCTGAGAAGCCGAAAAGAACCAGAAGAATCCAACTAAGCATGGGAAGTTCCAAAGGGGTAGTCATTTCAATCTAGTTCACTAAAACGAACAAGGAGTCTTGCGGCACTTTTAAAACTAATAAATTTATTTATCGTATGAGCTTTCATGGGAGAAAAAATCCCACTTTTTCAGATGCTTGAAGAAGGAAAATTTACAGAAGGGGAAGCAAATATATGCATGGAAGGATAGGATAAGGACAGATGTTACGGTCTGATTTGATCCTATGACTTACACATCCCTATATTTATGTTCTTCCCCTTCTGTAAGTTCTCCACCTTTAAGCATCTGACAAAGTGAGATTCTTCTCCCATGAAAGCTCATGTGATAGATAAATTTGTTAGTCTTTAAAAGTGCCACAAGACTCTTTGCTTGTCAAGACCAGGAAGCAAACTGTTTCTCTTCATAAGGGCTAAGGCAAGACCATTTCCTAACACTCCATGGCTATGTCCACATGTTGCTTTTAAATCAAAACAATGACCGTTGTTTCGATTTAAAAAATGGCATGTCCGAATGACATTTCGTTATTTCAAAATGACAAGCCCCATCATTTCGAAACAACAAACCTTATTTTGAAATAGTAAAACCTAGAAAGAAAGTGAAATAGCCATTAAATCAAAATGGCTGTTTTGAAATGATGCCGTTCGGACGTGTTATTTCAAAATAACCATTATTTCGATTTAACACTTTTGCCCTTCTCCTTCCCAGGGTGCCTTCCTTTTTCTATATATTAGGTGGGGGCATGGCCCAGCGAGGGAGCCATGTTGCCACACCTCCCATGCTGCCCCTCTCCTGAATCAAAATAGCAAGTCCTGTGTCCTGACTTGCTATTTCGATTTGGT
Organism: Podocnemis expansa; assembly: GCA_007922195.1. Lineage (NCBI taxonomy): Eukaryota > Metazoa > Chordata > Testudines > Podocnemididae > Podocnemis > Podocnemis expansa. Next base: position 118,796,150 of record ML681963.1, read on the forward strand.
GTTTTTGCTTAATTCAATTTAAGTTAAATTGAATTAAGGATTTTATTACAAATTAACTTATTTTGATTTAACTTAAATCAAAATAAGCATGTATGTGTGGACATAGCCCATATGTTTAGGGTACATAACCCTGGGAAGGGAGTGCTGAAGTGGGTTACTATTCAATTTATGAAGAATGTTCCCGTATCAGAGTGGCAAAATTCTCATTTCTGATATGCTTCTAATGGCATTTAACCCTAGGGATAGGAATGAGGTGCATCGGGTGGAACTTGGAAAGCTGTTGGCAGCACAACTGAGTGAACCATGCTATCAAAAGCAGGGGAAGTTGTCTGGAGCGGGATGCTTTTTTCCCTGGATCCTTTGGATCCATAGAATTTGGAAGCTGCATTCTGAACCTATCTATTGTGAAGGTTCCTGCTGAGAGATAATTTGGTGGAAACTTAACAAGATGACACTGCTTTGATGATGATGATGATGATGACTAGGTCTATGCTGCCTCACTGGGTTGATGGGAAATATGCAATCTACATACAGTAGAATGCATATCTCCTGCTGACTTACCTTCTTTTACCCTGGCACTTCACTAGGCTGTACTGACAGGAAATGCTTTCTGTTCAGTGTGGTGTTACTCTTTCCTTGGGGGGGGATGAATTTACTGTGTCAAACAGAAAACACTTCGGCTATGTCTAAACACAGGCAGTTAAATCAATTTAACTTAAATCAATTTAATAAAATTGATACAAAATCATTAAATCAATACAGGTTTAATCAATTTAACAGGTCCCCACTAAAAACTCAGATCTAATTAACATGTCCAGGGACAGGACTTGGTAGTTTGATTTAAGCCAGGGTCACCAAGGGGGGTGTGACAACGTGGACCCCAGGATGGGCTACGCCACCCACTCAGTCCCCTGTGGCTTTCACCCAGTGAGCTGGGCGGTGGGGAAAAGCATACCCCCCACCTGGCTCTGGGTGCACTGAGCTGGGCAGGGAAGAAGGCATCCCCCCAACCAGCTGCAGACCTGGGCAGTCGGCCGGGCATGGGGAAGCAACCCCCATGTCTGGCTCCAGGTGTACTAGCCATGTGTGCAGGGGAAGGGACCCCGCGTGCCTGGCTCCCCCAGCCCTAGCTGAGTGGCAAGAAAAGGGACCCCCGCATGCCTAGTGTAGGGCAAATGGAGGACTTTGTGATGGTATAACAATAGTGGGCAATAGAGGCCCCCTCCCCTAACAGTTGGTTACTCACCAGTAACTGTCCTTCTTCAAGATGGGCTGCTCACATACATTCAGTTACAGGTGTCTATTTGCCACAGCGCATGGTAGCTCAGAAAGTCTTTAGCGTTAGCCTGTCAAGTCAGGGCACATGGCCAATGCCCTCTCCACACCGCGACCACAGCTATATGAGTGACCATGACCCAGACCCTCCCAATCCCATATAACTTTGCCAACTTCGTGAGTGGGGACAGTGGGAGGGACCTGAATGTATGTGAGCAGCCCATCTCGAAGAAGGACAGTTACTGGTAAGTAACCAGCCGTTCTCCTTCGAGCACTGCTCACATCATTCAGTTACAGGTGACTGCTAGCTGTACCCAAGGATGGTGGGAGGAGTTACAGTCTACCCACACTGAGTACAGCTCTGCCCACAGTGGCATTGTCTCTAGCCTGTTGGGCAATGGCGTAGTGCGTTGTGAAGGTATGAATAGATGACCACATAGCGGCCCTGCAGATGTCTTGGATTGGGACCTTAGCGAGGAAGGCCATGGAAGATGCATGAGCTCTGGTAGAGTGGGCTCTCACAGTCTCTGGGAGAGGCATGTTTGACCTTCTGTAGCAGTCTTTAATGCAATTCACAATCCATTTGGGGTATGTCCACACAGGCTTCTTATTTTGAAACAACAGAGGTTGTTTCGAAATAAGAAGCGGCATGTCCACACAATGCATCATTATTTCGAAACAACGGCACCTGTTGTTTTGAAATAACGGTCGTTATTTTGAAACTGTTAAACCTTGCATCTAATCAAAATAGCCATTGTTTCAAAATGGTTGTTTTGAAACAATGGCGTTCAGACACGCTGTTTCGAAACAATACCATTGTTTTGAAACAACTGTTTTGAAACATGTCCTAATGGCCTTGTTTCAAAATAACCATTTTGAAACAACGGCTATTTCAAAAGCAGACTTTGCCTTAATTTGAATTAGCAAACTATTAATTCGAATTAACTTATTTCGAAATAAGGACTTTATTTTGAAATAACTCATTTCGAAATGGGTTATTTCGAAATAATGATGTAGGTGTGGACATAGCCTTGGAGATGCATTGGGAGGATACTGGGGAGCCTCTCATGTGTTCAGTGACCGCCACAAACAATTGGGAGGTCTTGTGGAAAGATTGTGTGCGCTCAATATAGATTAGGACAACTCTCCTCACATACAGGGTGTGCCACCGTCTCTGGTTCTCTGTCACCTGAGGGTCTGGATAGACGACCGGCAGGCAGATTTCTTGATTCATGTGGAAGGGGATGGCAACCTTGGGCAAGAACAAGGGGTGGTGACACAGGACCACTTTGTCTGGGAAGAAAACCGTATATGGGGGTTCAGAGGATAGGGCTTGTAACTCTGAGACCCTTCTGGCCGAAGTAATTGCTACTAGACAAGCTACCTTCCAGGACAGTAAGAGAAGGGTGGCTGAGTCTAAAGGCTCATAAGGCGGCTCTGTCAGACCCCACAGCACAACGTTCAAATCCTACTGTGGAGTGGGTTTACAGGTGTGGGGAAAAAGTTTTTCCAGCCCTTTCAGGAATCTATGGCAGATGGGGTGTAAAAAGAGTGGAGCCCCATCTACTCTTTGGTGAAAAGCCAAGATTGCCACCAAGTGGACTTTTAATGAGGACAGAGATAGGCCTTTCTCTCTTAGAGCAAGAAAGTAATCCAAAGTTGCCTGAATTGGTGCAGAGGTAGGGTCTATGTCTTTGTTGTGGCACCAAGCAGAAAAGTGATTCCATTTTGCCATGTAGGCGGACCTGGTGGAGGGTTTCCTGCTACCAACCAGGACCTTTTTAATCCTATCCGAGCAGCGTCTCTCTTGCTCGCTGAGCCAGAGACCATCCAGGCTGTCAGGTGCGGGAGGCCCGGGTTTGGGTGCCAAAGGCATCCTGAGTCCTGTGTCAGGAGGTCCGCCCACCGTGGGAGGCGGAGCGAGATCCTCACGGACATGTGCTGTAGGAGAGGAAACCGGTGTTGTCTGGGCCAATCCAGGGCTATCAGAATGATGTGTGCCTCATCCGCGAGGACCTTCAGGAGCACCCAGTGTATCAAGGGAATTGGAGGGAAGGCATACATTAGGCCCCCTGACCAATTGAGGAGGAAGGCATTGCTGAGAGAACCTCTCTCCCAACCTCGGAGGGAGCAGAACTGGGGGCATTTGTGGTTCTGCCCCATGGTGAAGAGGTCGATCTGAGGGGTTCCCCATCTGTTTGCCAGTGGGGAGAAAACCTCGTTGTGGAGGAACCACTCGTGATTCGCCAGGGGTTTCCTGTTGAGTGAGTCCGCTATGCCATTGTCTACCCCGGGTAGGTGGGATGCAGTCGGTATGAAGTGATAGTCTATCACTAGTTGCCAGAGCATGGTCGCTTCCTCGCATAGAGCCAAGGAGCGGACTCCCCCTTGATGGTTCGTGTAGCACATGGCCGTTGTATTGTCTGAGAGGATTTGGACCACGCTGCCTTGGATATGGTCTAGGAAGGTCATGCAGGCCAGTCTGGTAGCCCAGAGTTCCTTCACATTTATGTGGAGGAGACTGTCCTCAGGATTCCAAATGCCTTGAGTGGAGAGGCCCCTGGACAGGTGGGCTCCCCAGCCCAAGTTGAACGCATCCGTTATCAGGGTCACTGAGGGCTTGGACTCTCTGACTGGAATTCCCCCCATCGCGAAGTTGGGGTCCCTCCCAGATTTGGAGGGACTCCAGGGCATATTGAGGGACTGAAAGCACTTTGTCCAGACAGACCCTTTCTGGTTGGAAGCTTGTGGCGAACCAGAGCTGAAATGGTCTCATTCGCAGGCGGGTGGTTTGGGTTACCGACGTGGCCGCTGCCATGTGTCCCAAGAGCTGCATGCACCTGCATGCTGTGGTCAGCCTGGGCACCTGGAGCTCCATGATGATGGTGCAGATGGACCGAAATCTTGACAGGGGCAAGAATGCGGTGACCTATAGGGCGTTTAAACGTGCACCAATGAACATGTCCTGAGTGGGGCAAAGCTTGGACTTCTCTAGGTTTACGTGGAAGCCCAGGAATTTGCATAGGTTCATTACCAAGTCGACATGGTTTTGTACCTGTTGACTTGACTTGCCCACTATGAGCCAGTCATCTAGGTAGGGGTAGATTCTTATATACTTCCTGTGTAGGAAAGCTGCGACTGGTGTTACACACCTTGCAAATACCCTGGGAGCTAGCGATAACCCGAAAGGGAGGGCAGTGAACTGGTAGTGGCATTGTGCAACTACAAACCTGAGAAACCACCTTTGGTGAGGACAAATGGCTATGTGGAAGTAAGCGTCCTTTAGGTCAAGGGCTGCAAACTAAACTCCTGGGGGCAGGGAGGGAATAATCTGTGGTAGGGAGCCCATGCGGAATTTTATTTTCTTTATGTTTTCGTTGAGTGCTCTGAGGTCTAAAATGGGTCGCAAGTCCCCGTTGGGCTTGGGGACTAGGAAGTAGTGGGACTAGATCCCTTTGATGCACTTTCCCTAGGGAACCTTTTCGATGGCTCTGTGGGAGAGTAACTTCTGGCATTCAACCTTGAGCTTGCCTAGCTGATCTGGGTTTTCTGGAGTTGTGGGAGGGGGTGGTTTCCTGTCCCAGGGGGTTGAAAGGAACTGGAGGTGGTATCCCCTTGCCACTGTCAAGAACCCACTGGTCTGACATGACACGGGTCCATCATGGAGTGAAGTGGTGGAGGCAGTGGGGGGAGAACAGGGGTTGTGGAGCACTGCCCTTGGGGGGACCATCAAATACACTGTTTGCGGCCCGATGAGTGGTCCGATCCTTGTCCGCGTTGTCCTGACTGAGAGGTGCCAAGCTTACCCCCTTTACCTGATCGGCCCTTATCTTTGTCCAGGTCCCCAAGGTGGTGCTGGGTAAACTGGAGGGATCTCGGGAACTGGGTCTGCAGTTGCAGCTGTTGTTTCAGTTGCTGTAACGGCGGCTGTAGCTGGTGCAACCTCGAGGAGCGCCTAACAGGTTGAGGAGTGTAAATCCTGAGGGACTGCAGTGTAGCCCTTGAGTCCTTCATACCATGCAGCTTCACATCTGTGGAAGATGCAAAGAGGTTGGGACCCTCAAAAGGGAGATCCTGAGTAATCTTTTGCATCTGTGTGGAGAGGCCAGAGTTTTGCAGCCAGGCCAAGCAGCATCACCACTGCCAATGCCATTATACGTGCCGCTGTATCCACTGCGTCCCAGGTTGCCACGAGCGCATCCCTGAATGCTTTCTCTCCTTTGTCCAGCATTGCCTCGAAGTCTCTCAGGCACTCCTCGGAGATGGCTGAGCAGAGATTTCGTAGAGCCTCCCACAAGTTGAAGATGTAGTGCATCATCAGGGCTGAGTGATTTGAGATACGCAGCTGTAGGGTGGCAGAAGAGTAAACTTTCCTGCCCAAGAGGTCAAGCATCCTTGCCTCTCTGTTGTTGGGCGTGGAGCTTGGTTGGCCTTGGCTGACTATGTTGACCACCAGGGATCCTGGGGCCGGGTGATGAAACAGGAAGGGGAATCCTTCTGGGGAGACAGAATATTTCTTATCCGCTACCTTGGACACTGGCGGGATCGAGGAAGGCATTTGCCAGTGTTCCTGGACGATGCAGAACACCCAGGCATGCAGGGGAATCACAAACTTAGCTGGCAGGGCTCTACAGCACATGTCGAAGAGGGAATCATCTTCCACTTGGATCACCCCTAGCTTCAACTTCAGATTCACCACCATGTGGCGGAGGAGGTCCTGCTCAACGTGGGGATCTCCTCCGCGGTCAGCAGACATGTTGATTAGGCACTTGTTGGGCAACGAGGAGGACTTGGCACTTGATCTGCTACGTTGGCTAGAATCAGGGTCTGGCTCGTTGTTGGAGAAATCCGAGGACTCCAGCACCAGCAATCGGACATAATGGAAGGAGGTATCATCTGCCGTAGTGTTCAGCCAGTCGAGGGTCCGCTTGTCGTGCAGTGACCTTGACGGTGGCATAGGCACCATGGGGGAGCAGAGACCTCTCCTGATGGGCGTTTTCCCCTTGAGCCTAGTGACGCAGAGCTCTTTCAAGGCCACTTTCTCGGACGCTCCTCCTGAGGGAGAAGAAAAGGGTCTTCCGAGGACGATCTGGATGACCTCTCCCCCAACATCCGGCAGTCCGGTACCAAGAGTTCTTCGGAGGAGTGATAAGGTGGGGCCGCAGTACTTGGGCCCGGTGCCGAGTTTGACGGTACCAGGTCAGAGAAGGATGAAGAGGGCTGTGACGGCATCGGTGTGGGTGTTGCCAGTGCTGAGTCCAACAGTACCGGAAGTGATGGCACCAGAAGCAGCGGTATCGGCGATGGTGCCAAGTCCAGTGGTACCTGGCTTGACGGTGGTAGCGGGCTTATATGCGGCACCGCCAGGGGTGGTGCCATGTCCAGCGGTGCTGAAGGGGGCGGTGCCGCTGTGGTCCACTTCTTCTTGTTCTGCACCGGGGCTGGGTTTGAATGCCCTTGGTGGGTCAGTGCCTGAGCCGGTGCCCTACTCAGGGCAGCTGAGAGGCTACTGGAGGACCGGAGAGGTAGGTGCTGAGGAGGTACTGTAGAGGGCTGAGATTTTGAGCCCGGTACTGGAGATCGGCAGGAATCTTGAGCCCAAGCCGATCAAGGATCCAACGGAGCGCTGGTGGCTTGGCCACCTTCGGGCAGAGCAGCTCTGTTCCCCGAAATTAGGAGGAGATGGGGCTCTCTTTCCAGCCGAGTCCTTCACTTGAAGGATCGCCAAATGAAGCACTCTGGGTATGTCCACACGAGTCTTTTATTTCGAAACAACACTGGTTGTTTTGAAATAAAAAACTATATGTCCACACAGCGTTTTCTTGTTTCAAAACAACGGAGCCCATCATTTTGAAACAAGAGCCGTCGTTTAGAAATGGCTTAAACCACTTTTGTTTCAAAACGACGGTTATTTTGAAACTGGTTGTTTCGAAATAACGCCATTTGGACATGTTATTTCAAAACAACCATTGTTTCGAAATAATGTTGACCTTCATCCCAGGGTGCATAGCACCCTGGGAGGAAGGTCCCACTCCTCCCAGCACCCTGGCCAGGGATCAGCACCCTGGTCAGGGTGCTGAGTGGAGTCCAACAGGGCAGTGGGCGCCCCAGCCAGCTTCCCTGCCACTTCCCCTTGCTGGGAGCAGAGGGAGTAGGGTGCCTCAGCCCCTTCGCCCCCCCTGCCCCAGCAAGGGGAAGCAGCGGGGGAAGCCAGCTGGGGCACCTGCTGCCCCCCCTTCCCCCACTAGGGGAACCGGTGGCTGAAGCCAGCTGGAGCACCCACCACCCCCCCCTGCCCCAGGCAAGGGGAAGAGGCAGGGGAAAACCCACTGCTCACTCTTGCCCAGTACAGGGGGGGTGGCAGGAGCCCTGGACAGATTGGCCGGCTGCTGCAGCTGGGCACCCCACTCGTCCAGCCTCTGGCCACCTGAAAGCAGCCAGGGAATGTGCAGGCTGGGGCTCCTCTGGCCACTTGTGAGCGGCAGGGGAACCGGCAACCCCCCCCCCCCCACTCACAAACGACCAAGGGAGCCCCAGCCCGCTCATTCCCTGGCTGCTTCCAGGTGGCCAGGGGCTGGGTGAGCGGGGCGCCCAGCTGCAGCAGCTGGCACCCCCACTCCTCTGCCACCCTGCCGAGCTCAGGCGGGGGCAAAGCCAGCACCCAAGGCTCCTGCGGGGCCAGCAGTTCCCCCTGAACCTGGATGGGGGCCAAAGCCAGCACCTGCAGCTCCCGCAGGGCCAGCAGCTCCCCCTGAGCCCAGGCGGGGGGCAAACCTGGCACCCGCGGCTCCCCCTGCCCTGCCCAGGCAGCAAGTGGTGAGGCAGGGTGGGGGGCAGAGCCCCTTCCCCTGCCCCAACCCTGGAGGCAGGTGGGCAGGGGGCAGGTAGGGCTGCAGCAATCCCTGCCCTGGCTGGGAGGCAGAGACCCAGCTCTGGCAGGGGCAGAACAGGCTCCCTGCCCTGGGGGCATGGCTCGCCTAGCCCCCTGCTACCCTCTTTCCCCACCCCGGCCTCAAGGCAGGAGCAGGGGGCTAGGCTGGGAGCTGCTTGCCTGGCAGACTGCAAGCAGCTCCCAGCCTGCTCAATTTCACTGTGAAATTGACTAGGCTGGGAGTGACTAGGCTGACAGCTGCTTGCAGTCTGCAGGCAAGCAGCTCCCAGCCTAGCCCCCTGCTCCTGCCTTGAGGCTGGGGTGGGGAAAAGGGATAGCAGGGGGCTAGGCGAGCCATGCCCCGGCTTAGGGCGGTGGGACAGAGGGGCAGTGGGGGAAGCCAGGGGGAAGAGGGGCTTCCCCATCTGCCCCCCTCCACATTTTTTCCCCGGCCAGTGGCTCTGGAGAGCCAGTGGTAGGGGATTGGTTGGCAACATGGTCCCACTGGGGGGCCATGTTGCCACACCACCCATCATGCCCCTCTCCTAAATCGAAATAGCAAGTCCTGTGTTTGGACATGCTATTTTGATTGGGGCTTTTCCCTTATTTCAAATGGATTTTTGTTATTTCAAATTAACTTGTTTCGAAATAACTTATTTCTAAACAAGGCCCTGTGTGTAGACATAGCCTCTGCCATGAGGTGGGACTCACCCAAGGAAGCGAGGCATTTCTCATGCGGGTTGTCCATCGGAAAAGCCTCACAACATCCTAAGCACAGCTTGAAACCTGTCATTTCGAGTTTTGCACGAAAGACAGGTGCTTGCATTTCACAAGATAACGCTGATCCGAACCGATGCTGATGACGGAAAAAGGAACTGGGAGGGTCAGGGTCACGGTCACCTATATAGCTGCGGCTGCGGCATGGAGGGGGCTTTGGCCATGTGCCCTGACCTGACAGGCTAACACTAAAGACTTTCCGAGCTACTGTGCGCTGCGGCCCTTAGAGACCTATAACTGAATGATGTAAGCAGCGCTCGAAGGAGAAAACATTTCCATTGTGCCAGACTATGTAGTAAACAAGTAGTTATCTAGGTATTAGATTGTAGGATAAAGGTGGTGGGAATCAACACCCCAGCAGACGGTCTATGTGACCAGGAGAGGACATGATCACCCCTCCCTGTAAGTAATGGGCTATAACAATAGCTTGTTTCCCTGACTTCACTGGACTTCACCGTAGGACCTCGAATGGTGCCTCGGAGGACATCACTCCCCTGCTGAAGCCTGCGGTCGTGAAGTGGGGTCCCTGACTGCTAATTGGGTTGTAAGCCTGTCTATATTACTTTGTGTTTAACTCTGGGTATATCACTTTTATCTGGATATTTAGTTAAGTAATCTGTTAGTTAATAAAACATTTTATTTCCAGCTACGTGCATCTTGATGGTTGTTGCTACTGGAATCCCAAACCTGAAACCCACTTGGTAGTGGGGAACACCCAGCTCCCCCCGTGCTGGCTGGGTGGTGAAGGAAGGGACCCCCTGTATGCCTGGTTTCCCATGTGCAGCGTACTGGGAGCCAGGCATGCGGGGTCTCTTCCCCCACTGCCCGGCTAGGGATGAGGAAGCCGGGTGTGCCGGGTCCCTTCCCCCGCCACCTAGCTAGGACTGGGGAAGCCAGGCATGCGGGATCTCTTTCCCTGCAGCCTGGACAGCATGGGGGAGCCAGGCACCTGGTGGTCCCTTCCCCCACCGCCTAGGTAATGTCCTGGGAGCCAAGTGGGAGGTCCCTTCCTACCCCCCGGCCAGCGTGCTGAACCCTCACCCTTCCTTCCAGGCTGGCATGCACCCTAGGAGAAAGGTGAAACCAGGGTTTAAATCGATATCACTGTTATATCAATATAACGCATCCGCACAGTGTTATATCAATATAACAGTTCCACTTTAACTGTCATATTGATATAAAGCTAGGTTTTATTATATCAATATGATTTTCCTTAATGGCAAAACTGGCACTGATCTGGAGAATCAGTGCTAAGTAGGCTCCCAACCAACGCTAAAATATGTTGGGAGTGTCTTTTACGCCAGCTGTCCACTGATGCCATCTATCGGTCATTCACTCCATCCTCTAGAACAAGTTCCTTGGCTCTGCCCGCTGGCCGCTGGCTCCACCCTCCGGTCCCTCATGTCGTCCAGGTTGCTGCTGGCCATTCTCTCCATCCGTTGGCTCCGCCTGCTGTCCGCCAGCACTGCCCTCCGGTCTCCGTGTTGACCAGCTCATCGCTGGCCGCTCTCGCCGTCCGCTGACTCTGCCCGCTGTCCGCTGGCACTGCCCTCTGGTCTCCATGTCGCCCAGCTCACCACTGGCTGCTCTCATTGTCTGCTGGCCCTGCTCACTGTCCAGCAGTGCTGCCCTCCAGTCCCTCATGTTGCCCAGCTCACTGCTCTCGCTGTCCGCTGGCTCCACCCATGGTCTGCCAGTGCTGCCCTCCGGTCCCCCTGTCACCAAGCTCATTGCTGGCCATTCACCAGCTTCACCCCATTGCTTCTTTTCAGCTCAGGGAGAAGGAATTCTCGCTAGCTCAGTGATTATTCTCTCTCTTGGCATTTAGCAGCTGGTTAATTCACCTATTTCCAAAACAAACAGAAGATGCAAGAGGAGGGAAGGACAAAGTGCCCCAGGCATTGTTTCAACAGAAGCAATGCTGACCCACCTTCTGTTTCTCTTAGTCTTTCAGGCTAAAATATGCAGAAGCCTTTCTTACAAATCTTTTTCTATGTAAGGGTGTCTTTTACTCTTTAACTAACCCAGACAGATTTGAAACAGAGAGTAGCAGTTTACCCAAAGGGTACGTCTACACTATAAAAGCAAAGTCTACTTTATGAAGTTATTAACTTTAAATGGGTGTCCTGGCTTAATTCGACGTTATAAAGTCGATTTAATGGCCCCACTGCACTAAGTCGACTTTATAAGTAACTCCACATTGCCTTAAGTCGACTTAATAAAGTCAACTTAAGTGTAAAGTTGACTTTATAAGTGGAAGTAATAAAGTCTACTTTACCTGATGCTAAAGTCGACTTTATTGCCCTGCAATGTAGATAGAGCTTTGTTTAAGTTGACTTAAGGACCCTTAAGTCAACTTAAACACACAGTGTAGTCATACCCAAAGACAGTATTTCATATTTCCCTTTAGTAGAATTACAGATATTGATAGATTTGTGAGAAAAGAAACCCCAAATACTATTACCCAGTATACTTTGCCCCAGTGCATCCAGTATGCTAATCAGCTAATTGTCCTTTTTGTATCCATGCTAATACAGGACCCATGCAGATTAGTTGCTCCCCCTGTCAGTTCAGAAGCTGTTAGGCACAGCTTCTAAGCCTGCCTTACATAGTGAAATGATGGGGCTCATCATTTCGCTAAAAGAAAATGTCGTGTGGACCTAACCTTTTTAAAATCAAAATAACCAGCATTATTTTGATTTAAAACCTGTGTGTGGACATACCCTTTCATGATCAGTTGAGTGGGTCTCTGCTGGTCATGCAATCAATGCTGTTGCTTCAATCTGTGGACACTGATGCAGGGATTTCAGTGTAGACAAGCCTTCTATCCCTCCCATTGGTTTTACCTTTTAAATGATACTTCTGAATTGAAGGCCTCTGAATTTAAGGAGATATAAGCTATGGAATGGGGTAAAATTTAAGAAGTATGGCTTTGATGTCTCTAAGTTTCCTAACAGAGAAATCTATGGAATACTGAAAAGAAAATGAGGGAGAAAGTACTGGAGAATATAATCTAACCTAAGGGTCAGTATTTCATTGTTGCTTCAGTTACAATATTGTAAAATTTGAGGGATCAAATCAGTTAGGCCCTGGTTCTCAGTTACTTCATGAGTAGCTTATGTGACTTGCCTACAGAACTTGGTTTCTTATTCTATACATTGAGTTAAGAGTATATTTGGTGGAAGTTGCATGAAAAGAAGAAAAATATTTGTAATGTAAATGTTACAACACCCCTAAATACAATGGTGGAAATGTGAGAAATGAAAGAGCAACACACATTCTCTTGCATGAGATCATATTGTAATCCAAATATTACACCTCTATTTTAGATTACTTAATTGTAATTTGTAAAACAAACACAGATGGAAGAGGATTATATTTGCTTTTTCAAATTATAGCTGAATTATACTATTAATAAAAATGAGCTCTTTTGATCTATTTTCAGGAGTGCTAAAATATGTTTGGAGACAAACGCTGAAACAAAATTGCAGCTTTTAGATACTCTAGTTATTCATAGCAGTCTTAAAAAAACATATATTACAGCTAGTACATTAATGTGTATGGTTAACACTCTCATGTAGTTAAGATTGCTATTCTAGGTGACCTGAAAATGTGCAACTATTTTTTAGGCAGCATGGAATCAATATAAAGCATTTAAATGTAAGTCTTTATACAATAACAAAACTTTTGCAAACACATTCTGTAGCTAAATGACACCTTTAGCGACAGCAAAAAAGAGGATCTTATCAAAGGTTCAGAGAGGCATTGCCTTACTTGATTGGTTGCTCTCTGCCTCCCCCATCCCTGCTGAGGAAGCAGGCAGTAATGGCAGCATGTGGTCCTAGACAGGCACCCAGGAACAGTGGGATCTGGCCCACAGCCACAGGTGACAGCAGGAGCTGGATCCAGCCCCGGCCCCTGCTGGGGACCTAGAGCTGCTGACAGCAGCAGGAGATGGAGCAGGCTCCAGCCAGGGACCTGAGGCTTCTGTCAGTGGTAGGATTTGGCCCTGGGCCCAGTGGCAGGAGCTTGATTGAGCCCAGCTGAGCCTGGGCCCAGCATGGTGAAGGAATGTGACTGGGGACATGGTGGAGGTGTTGGGTGAGGAGGTGCAGGTGAGTCCTAAATTGGTTGTGGAGCTGCCTCCTTCTAGGGAAGCTCCACTGACTGCCCATGGCGTTTAGCCTACACATCTCCTAAGGTTAGTCTACAGTTAAAACTTGCAGTGGCACAACTGTATCACTACAGCTAAGCTGCTTTAAGAGCGCCTGTGTAGCTGCCTTATGTCTTTGGCACTGTCTACACAAGCCCTTATAGCATCAAAACTTATATCGCTCAGGGATATGGCTTTTTCACACCCATCAATGACAAAAGTTTTGCCTGAATGAGTGCTAGAGTAAGGATGGCCTTAGTCTCAAAGTGTAAGGTAATAAAATCCATTCTGTGAGCAAGTTACTGCTAGAAGGGTAAGGGGCAGTGTCATTTGATTTGGAAGTATCTTTGGAATCATATTTTCAATTATTTCACCCTCTGTGGTATGTTGGGGGCCCTGCAGTCTCCCATTCACCTGAATTCCATATCCAGGTTCTTCCATTGGTGAAAATTTTGATAATGTAGTTTCATAGGAAATTGGTGAAGCTGGATATCATTCAAAAGCCCTTTCTCCCACAAACCCAGTGTCCCAAACTTAACAAATCTAGGATAATTATATATACAGAGAGAGAGAGAGAGAGAGAGAGAAGATAATTGATATATTAAAAATCAATTTTTAAAATTATACTTTAACACCTGGGTGCATTGCTTACATAAAAGAAAGACACTGATCTTGACTAATCCTAAGGAAGTTAGCTTTGACATGTAGAGCTGAAAACTTCAAAGTCATCACCAGTGTCCTTTCCATCTAGGAAAGTATTACCAGATGTGCTGTCACACTGATTGTCATCTGTGCTTCACTCACACATATTTGTACAAGGTAGGCTGCTGGCCAAACATTTGGTGAGCATTTGATTACCCTGTGGTTGATATGGGAATGCATAGTATTTCACGCATAACTGCTGTGACTGGTCCATCCTCTAAAATCCATCCGTGCCTGATGGGGAAGATAGTCTTGTATGAACTCAGTCATCCCAGAACCATTCTGTTGCTTAATTTGCTTTCTTCATAGCAGGTATAAAGGCACCTCCTGTGAGCTGCTATTTTCCTCTGTTTGTGTGCTTCTTAGAAAACATCCACCAGTGTAGCTCCACAAGTATTGCAATGTTGGTTTTTAAATGGAAAACTCAGCATATGAATGCTTCCAGTTCTTTTATAACTTCATAAGTGACTGTCTTAGTCATTCTATGCCTTTTCAGAGTGAGCAGAGAGCCTTGGGAGGCTGAATCAAATCTTTTCCAGAAAGATAACTTCCAGACAATCTTCTAGTATTGTCATACAATGAAGGGTGCGGAAACCTGGTAGTTCAGCAGGTTTCAATGGTCTGAGTAATAGGAGCACATCTCTGAGGCACGTACAGCAGTTCTGTTCTGCAACAGGAATCAGAAAAACAGAATTTTGCTCACAGAGAGCTTTAGAATGGTGGTTCCAACCTTTTTCAGGTTGGGGACCCCTTTTTAAGAAAAAAATACTCCCCCTCCCGCTGGTTACGTAATCTGGCCCCCACCACTCCGGTGGTGCTGCTAGGACAGCTGACAAGTGGCATCACTGCCACCATGGCCCACACTGCTGGGGAGCTGAGCTGTGGTGGCTATGGCCCCCTGCCCTTGCCCCTCCCGGGGAGCTGCTACAGCCTCATCCCCCTGCTGGGATCTGGCCATGGGCGGGGAAAGGCAGCCCTGGCAAGGTGCATTGGGGCTGCAGCTGGTATTCCAGCCCAGGTAGGGAGAGGCTCCGCGGACCCCCTGCAACATGTCCGCGGACCCCCACGACCCTAGGTTGGGAACCACTGCTTTAGAACATTGTGTCTTGTGCCAGAAGCCAAAGTTTCGTAGCACCTTTCTCTGTGGCATTGCTGGTATGCAAGATAATTTTAGTGTCAAGTCTCCTCCTGGGAGTGATGAAGGAATTCCATGAACACTGCAAGACAGAAGCTTCCTTATGCCATGTGCCCATGAAATTCTTTGTGCAATTCTTTGCTGGACCATTTTTTCTTCAAGGTATGCCGTAAATTCATCTTTCATGCTAAGACAATAACTTTATTGTGACATCAGGGATGTTTGTAAAGTCAGTTTCACCTTGTGACATTCTGAGAACCCTTCCTAGACCAGAGGAAGAGCTCTATGTAAGCTTGAAAGCTTGTGTCTCTCACCCACAGAAGTCCGTCCAATAATAGAGAAGGTATTTTTAAACTCAAAATCCCACTCATGGGTAAGAGGGAGCATGGAAGATCACGTAGCTGAGAAAGATTGGAAATACACAGCAGATGAATGTAGCTAGAGCTAGGCTTAACTGTAAATCAAATCTGAACGGCTTTTTGCACAATTCTAGAACCAAGTTCCACATTAGCTAAGTTTTTGTCTGACAATATACAACCCTGCCACTGAGGTTTTGTGGAATCACAACCCAGGTCTTCGTTCTAACTATGATGGTAACTCTCCTTCACTCAATAATGAAACAGAAATAAAGCCTAGAATCTGAAAAATCTCACCAGAGCCCTAAAGCTAGTCAAATTAAGTTAGTATCTCTCCTTACTTCCATTCTTCTAAGCCTAACCTCATTTTATTAATATTCAACAGTACACCTTGATTGTTTTTTTTGGTGGGGGGGTTTGGTAGCCTCCTCAATGAGCTAAGTGCAGCACCAGCATAAAAGAAGGCACAGTCCCTGTATCAAAGAATTTGATGGTCATTATCCAGAATGATGAATCTCTTTCAGTGAACTAAGGATCAACTCAAGCTATTGCTCTAAAACACAAACTAAACTTTTATTATGGTTTGATAAATTTCTTGTCATATTTTTCATTATATATCCAGTGTTCCCCTGTGTTTTGGGGAGCATGACTTCTGACTAATTAATATTCTGTTACAATCTTGTTACATTCAAAGAAAATGCCTGTTTGCTAGCATAAAAAGGTTCAATTTCACCTTTCATCATATATGTGAACTCTACTGTAGATTTATAAAAATCCTGATCAGTAGGTGAGTATTCCTGAAACAAATTGGGTAGCTTCTTAAAACTCTAATTTGTGGTATGCACACAATTTAAAAATAAAGGTTTCTTACAAGAAATAAGAATGAAAACATAATTTGCTAATTAATTGCATTAAAATACACACCTGTGAATGAACATTTTCAGCAGTTAAATAGTTGGATGTTGAATTTGTAAGGTGTTCAAATTAGTGCTTTGATTTTAGGATACAAAAAGATCAAAGGAAAAAATCTATAGAAAGAATATCATTTATCACTTATATATCTTATTATCTTTAGTGACATCCATTGTGGGTGTCACTAAAGACAATATCTAAGCTTCTGTGTAGTTTATCAAGATTTCCTAAATCAGATAAAATGTCATATGTACATGGATAATTTCTGAGCATTGGGACATAAATTCTTTTATGTTTAGGTCAAATGCAGGTGTCTACATCCCATCGCCACATCCGATATTAATCAGCACCTTTACTTGCAGTTTCACCAGAGAAGACAAAGACAATACTCTTAGATCAGTAGAAATAGTCCCCGCAGATCAGTGTCAAAACACATTATCAGGGTACCATAGAGAACCTTACACTGTTTTTTACTGTGCTGTTCTTTGGCTAAATGAAGCACTTCACTTTCTGGAGATATCAATCTGATATGTTTCATGATCACTGAAATCACATGAAATAATTAAAATAAATGAAACAGGCACCCAATTCAAAGAAATGACAAAGGCTCTTTTTTTGCACTAAAAACAATTCTTTTCTTTGTTTCATGTCATTGGCAAAAACAACCTTAACTTCTATGATGAAATTTGATTTTTGGCCCTTGAAGGAGCCCCAACTTGATTTCCAGCACATGGAGAAAAATCCTCTGATTTGGAAGCTCTCCCAATCCCCTGGGAAAGAGTGGCCAATCACAGATGCAACAGACAGAGCTCTCCCTGCACACATCCCGCAGATTCTGAGAAGAGTTTTTGTTAGAGGAAAAAGTGGACACTGTTTTGGGGTGGGTGGGAGAAAGGGAGCTGAAAGTGCCCAGAGACTCAGGAAGACTCTGCTCACTCTTTTCCTGGGGAAAATTGGTTGCTTTCTGCTCCTTGCTCTTCTCTGTCTCGCAACACCAGGTCCGGGAAGGGAGAAGCTTCTGTGAAGATGTCCCCTTCTCACAAGTTTGTGTGAGGGGGATAACAAAATCTCTCAAGATGGAGAAGCAGAGGTTCACTGAGAAGCAAGGAGCAGACATGGCAGGGAACAAAGTTAGTGTGTGGAGTTCAAGTGCATAATTAATTGCTGGCAAGAGAATGGAAAGCTATGCGGCTGGGGACATAATTAATTAGTTAGAATATTGGGGTTTGAATATGGGGGAGAAGTAAGAACTTTTGTCTACTCATGATAGCTAGCAAGAGCTCTGGGTGGAAGAGAGGGATAGTGGGAGTGTGAACTAGAATCACCTTACTCAGTACAGATGAGAGACTTGGCAATATTCTATTTGTCCTTCACAAACCTGTGAGATGGGTAAGGTGGAGTTCAAAAATCTAAAACCAGAGGCCTCCCCCCCACATCCCCACACTCTACCTTTTTCTTAATCTCAATTTTTGAACCAATCCCATGATATTTTAGAGTCTGACTCATGGGGGTTTTGAACTTTTTAGGGGTTAACAGTGTAGTGCTGAAACCAGCTTGATCCTAACACACCCATCTATCAGTTAGAGCCATGCAAATAACAAACTTTTCAGTTCTGGACAGGGAGGAAATACTCTTTGGTCCATCTGACAATTTTTTAAAAAATCAGCAAACCAAAAAATTACTGTATTACTGTGGCCTGAAACTCAATATTTCATTTCAGTTTTAAACCCTTCTAAACAATTTTGAATTTAATTAAATTCCAAAAGCAAAAAAGCTATTTTAAAGCAAAAATATCAAAATATTACTTCATATTGAGACAAGTTTTGATGCTTTCAAAATTTTTGGCACTTGTTTTGAAATGAACAATTTGGCAAAACTGACATAAATTCACAAATTGTTTTGATGTTATTGGAGCTGCATGTTTTATCTAGAAAGTTTTGGTTAAAAAATATTACGCATCCTCTCAGAACAGTAATTTTAAGATCTAATTAAAATTCCTCATTTGAACTGATAAACAAAGCAGCAATGTATTTTTAATGAGGTAAGGTGATTTCTTGTTGTGTATTTGTCCCAACACCCATCAAAATGTAAGTGCACTTTTTTTGTAAATAATAGAAATAATGACAGTTTTGACAGATCATTGTTCCATTTGCTCTGAAGCCTGATCCAGTGAACCTCTTACAATCAGATTTAACTAAAGATCAGAAGTGTCCCACCTCTGCTTTGGGCATCTTTTATTATCCTCTATAATTCAGGAAGCCCAGCATTGCTTCTAAGAGTTACACTGTTTCACTGTCTGGAGCATTTTAATCTCATTAGCATACTTGTCCAATGTCATGTTTGAACAACAGTTTTAAGAGATGTCACCTTTTCTTTTTATCCTCACGAAATTCCATATTGGATAATATGAATGGAAAACAACAAGACATGCTGAAAGCATTGTATTTGGTCAACACAAGCTTATCTAGCTAGAATAATCTTTGAGAGAAAAGGATTGTAGGTATCACCATTGGTCAGTGTGTTGGCATTTTACAAGGCAATAGATATGGGTTTGTTATGGCTACTAAATGAAAAGTTGGTCCTTTAGCTCAAACAGCAGTGATTCATGCCTATTGCTCTGGAGGTTGCTAGTTTACAATCAAGATGTTGGTCACTGCATAAATTGGAGATTATCCAGACATTCGCTATGAAGTAATTGTCTTTCATAAGTAAGAATAGATTAGTACTTCCTCTCCTACTACAGTATTTTGCATATATGTAGCTCCAACATTTTGGAAGGTTCATAAATGTTCTGTTAGGAAAAATTAATGAAAAACAGTTAATTGTGTTATCTCAGTAGTTCCTTGTTCTAGATAGAAGTGGAATTGCAAGTGCTGAAATATTGCAAGAAAAGTTTTTTTTTTTCATGGCATATATAACCATGTTTTCCAGATCCTCCCAAAACTGGACAATATGGTGAAACATCTCAATTTTTGGTTACTTATCACCTACATTAACTCAACATTCTGAGATTTGTCCTTTAACACATGATGATATCATGATGACAGAAGAACCTCAAAAGCTGAGGTTTGACTATGGTGTTTCTCCAAACTGATTGGATTCTCTTTGGTCTGGAAAGTAGTGTAATTTTATGTGTGTGCATCCTGTCTTGTGAGATTTTCACTGGTTTTTGGTCTCAGCCAGCTCAAGTCTATAGAGCAATACATCAGGTCCCGGCTGAAAACAGGGGGACTAGAGGGCGCTCAGTTTTACTTATTTATATATTAAATTAAATTATTCCAAAATTTCACATGAGATCTGAAGTTCTGTATAGTTTGAGGTTTTTATTTTTTATCCAAACTGGCTTCCCACACCTGCATTACTAGTTCTTTCACATGGCTGATATAGTGTAGCAACTACAATGTAGCCAGAGAGCTACCTCAGGACTGGCAGAATTTAGTGCAGCGATGTCCTCTACATATTTGTAAATTGGGCAGTAGGTGGTGATATGTTTGATAGACTGCCCTGGGGAACCATAATTGCATGCTTGGTTTTCCGTTTGTGAATTAATTGTCTGCATCGACCACGACTGGTTCGAATTTAGTTCAGAGTTGATCAAGATGCCCACAGGAGGTCGAGCCCAGGAAACTGCTGAATGGGATCTGCTACAAGGTGTTTATTTTTTTTTTCTTGTTTCACCCAGTCTGCTTTTCAAGCCTCCTTCTGATAATAGACTGATTGCATGAGGCCAAGCAGAATATTCCCAGAAACACTTGCAATGCTTAAGGCATTGTGTGGGAGCACTTATTACTGTTATTTAGTTCTAATCATGATAAGTACTAGGGATCACAATTTGGAACAGTCTGCTGGTACAAACAAACATTATAAAATGGTACCTCCCCAAAGAGATTACTATGTAATGTTATCAGTTCATCTAAAAAAGACCCTGTCAAATATCTATCAGTTTAATTTTTAACCTATTTGTCATATTTACAGGTGTTACTCCTTAGTGATCCCTAAAGCAATTATCTTTCTGATTTGAAACACAGCAGTAGCAAAAGAAAAAAAAAAAAGAACCCAAACCAAACAAACATTAAAAACGAAACAAAAAACCTCACATCATGTTTAATACTAACGGATGGTATAATATGAGGAAAGTTTTAAAGAAAAAAGGCATTTTAGTCGATATGGCATTTTTAATATTTGAGTTCATGCTTTGACAGAGTTTAATAGATTCCCCATACACAGATGGATTTAAGACAACATTGGCCAAGGTTTTACCTTCAGTTCCTATTTGAAAAAAATGATTTGACAAACTATAGCTGAGCTTTAACAGATTGCTAGTATTGCTAAAAATGAAGTTAAATTTAATGAAATATGCTGCAATTTCAGGCTGGTATTTACAGGAACTTTCTGCAGGAAAACATTTTCCCTAAAGATGTAAAGCTAACACATTTGACCAAGGAGCTGAGTTAATTGGTAATAAAGAATGCTGTTCATCATGTGCAGGCTCCAGGCAAAGTCAAGGGAGCTGCCTTGCGAGCATTAAGTATAGTAGAAGCCCCGTATGGTTTTGTAATAAACAGAGCGCTGCCATCTTTTGTTGGAATAGACTAACTACATCTTAAAGGTGCCTAACTAAGTGAGGCTGGAGGATCAGTTCAGATATCCGTCTATTAATTTATATTAAGGATCAGCCAAACTGATGACAAGATAAGCTCTCTTTTTGCCCACTTAGAGTCAGCAGATCTGAAATAACATAATTATGGGTTATAGTAAGCACACCTACCAAACACACAGATTTTAACTGGAGTACTGTGGTTTTATGAATGAAACCATTTCATGGAAAATCCATGAATACAAGAGCATTCTGGTTTGGGACAAAAGCATTGCACCCATATTTGAATAGTAAGCTGTTTGCACGATTTTATTAACATAGAAATAAGTGCCACTCATGCACAGTCAGAGGAATATTACAAACAAGACAGAAGGGCGGGAAAGGTACTGCTACAAAAATTTGACTATGAGGATAGTTTCAATGACATCATATAGGTATTATAAATATTTACCTCTTTCCTAGCATCGGTCCGCTGCCAGGGTCTCTCAAAGTTCCAAAGCACATATGTTTTGCTCAGAATGTCATTTTGTGCAGCTGCCAGAATGCAGGGGAATTCTGATTGGCTGAACAGTTTTAATCCTAGTGGAATATTCTATTAGCATTGCGGGTCAAGGAGAGAATATTTCCCTTTATAAAAAAAAGAGTGAATATAAAGCATATAAAATTAATTTGAGTAACATTTTATGAGGTACTGACAAGTGCCTCTTACAAGTGCCCTCTCCTATTCTCCAGATGGCAGGGCTGTTTTAAAAACGAATATTGTTCAATGTTAATACAGAATATCAGAGATGGACTGAACTAGTTTAACAGAGGTTGTCCCGGGTTGCACACCCATGTGCCCTGGGTTATGACTATATGAATTTCCTGTTCTCTTAAACTCTGTGATTGTATGATTTGTTGCCAATTTCACCATGCAGTGTTTCTTTATGGATGCTCATAACCAGTTCTACATGATTACTATGATGATATGTTTCCTGCAGCATCAGGCATGTGCACAGACATGTAGCATGTTTAGCATGGCTCAGGGGGCTGAGAGACAGACAGAGCTCACTCACAGCATGCAGACAAGCACCTAGTGAAGACAGCAAAGATACGCTAATTGAGGTGGCTGGGAAGAGACAAAAGGAAGGGGAAGGAGAGAGAGGAATGGGGAGCAAAGAGAGCCACCTAAAAGATTTTAGGGGCTTTTGGCCTGGGACTCTCCATCTTGAAACAACTTCAAGCAAAGATATGGGCCCTGCCTGGCCTCAGACAGAGTCTGACTGTGCAAACATCTGGTAAGCCAAACATATTGAGCGTGAACTTGAACTATGAGGTCAGTTTAAGTAGAGATATTACGTTAGTATGCATGTTTTACCTTTTATTTTCTCATGGTCACTCCTGACTCATTTATATTGTGATTCTGCCTTGATTAGCCATATTCTCATTTAGAATTATAATCTGATCAATAAACTTGTAGTTGTTTTATCTAAAGCTATGTGATCTTCAGAGAGTGTGAGGTGAGTGAAGAGGGCTGGCCACAATCCATTTCTTTGTTAAATGAACGGTCTTGAGTGTATCGTGGTTGGGAGTGGGTCCCAATCTCTGTAAACAGTGGATCTTCATGTCGTAATTGGGGCCGGGAGTGCTTGCTGGGGGATCATCCCTTGAGTAGCCAAGGGGGCATACACCCACCACCTAGGATCAATTACACACAAGAGGCTGGCGTGAACTGACTCAGGAGTGAGTGGTCACTTGGCAAAGCAGGGTGAATTGGGGTTCAAGAGTGAGAATCAGGGGGTCAGGGATCTGGGGAGCAGCCTGTCATGCAGGTATTTATAAGATTCAAAACTGCATTGCATAAAATGAACATCTAATCACTGCCCTCAGTGAATTAACTTTCTGGGTCAACACCTATGAAAGCTTTTTGGTTTTGTACATTATTTCTGGTTCGTTCATCTAGCTCTATCTGTTTACCTTTTTATTTGTTTCTGGTATTTTTATAAATTGGTTTAACAAGGTTTCTAGGGTTACATTTGAAGATGCTAATCTCTTTCATGCCAATTATATAACTGAGGGAGCTCTGGACACAATATTGTAGTTGGACCTCAGTAAAAGCAAAACAAAAGAAGTTCTTGGATATTTATATATAAGCATCCTAGTCTGAAGAAATCTTTCAACTACTTTCCCTAGTGCAAAGCAGATTCATACCTGGCAGTTCTTGACTGTGGAAGATTCCCATGGCCTTGGGGAAAATCTAGCTATGTAGGGCCATCATAACATTTCCTGTACCATCACAATGATCGCCACTGTAGGGGGAAAGATGTATGGTGAAACTGTGGTGGAGGTAACCTGAGACTTGGTCATCCTTTCTGGAAGCTGGAGGCCCTAGATGTCATTTACAGCATCCCAGAGGCTCATCTGTATTACACTGAGAGTGGGCCAGCACATATCCAGCCCCAGAGTCAGAGGCTGCAAACAAGTCCTTTGTGTGCCCCACTCAGATACACTGAGTACTCATTGGGCATAGTTGAGATTCTGCCCTCTACATGTTTATTACATGTTGAATGTGCCCAAATCTCAGCCAAGCTCATTACCTTGCTTAAGCAATTCTTCCGAGAATCTCCAACTTGTGTCATACAGTGACCAAGTCACTTTGCTCCACAGCCAATATCTCCTCCTAAACTGTTGATATTTCAGTTTAAAAATCCCTTTTTCTATGGCTCCTCTTAATTTAGTTTCCAGCCTACAGTGTTTGATTAGACATTAAAGATGCTGACTTAACAGACTGTTGTCAAATGAACCATTTTATTTAAAATGGATTGAGCCAATACTTTAGATCAGGGGTGGCCAAACTTATAGAACTCAAGAGCCACACAAGTTGATTATTAAACCTTCAAGAACCACACTGAGGCATACAGCTATATACCTACTCCAAAATCAGTAAGTCTAAAATTCATTGCACACTTTAATTTTATCATCGAAAGAGGACAAATGTTGATCCTACTAATGTCAGATTTTAATAATTACTTAAGGTTACCACAAAAATTAGCCCTATACAGTAAAAACTTAGCTGCTGCTCAGTGTAGAATACTGCAGGCTCGTGTTGAGTTTTTTAAAATCCTGACCATGCCACATTTCTCCCCACCATCCCCAACCATGCTGGGCTTCTCCCCACCGTCCCAACCCCCTCCTGAACTCCTAGGCTGGGGCTGCTTTCCTAAATTGATTTGCTGACATTCTTCCGTGAGCGACAATTTTTCATTCAAGAGCCACATGTGGCTCCTGAGCCACAGTTTGGCCAAACTGCTTTAGATTATTTAATTTCATTTATACGTCAGTTGTGCAAGAAAGGAACCTCCTCTTCTCTATCATAATGTAAGTAATAAACAGTACCAGAACTTAAAATCTGTGTTAAAACTGTCAACTTGAGCAGCATTCCAGTAGCAGAGAATCGCTGATTCGGATGGGTAATAGAAAGTGCATTTAAGGCCAAATAACTTGCTTTGTACCAAATTAAATGAAGAGGAATGAGGAGTCCACAACACTCAGGGTTTAGGGAAAACAAAATCAGATGGATACTGAACCTCCACTGACTGTAGCATGTTCAGCCCTTAAGTCCTCTGTTTGAATAGGATGGGGGTGGTGTCCCTGAGGGATCCATGTAGTTACAGATTCATTAGCTCCAATCCTACCCTCACTTGGCTCACCCCACCAAAATCCCACTTCTGCTGCTATCAGGGTAATCACTAGGTGGCAGAATGTTGGTTAGACTGACTGCAGATGTGGGATATGGTTCTGAGGTGTGACTGGAGAAAAGTGGGCAGACCCAGGGATCTGCAACCTCTAATTCATCTCTGTCGCGGGACAGGCCCTCCCTAGCACCCCTTTGTGGGGTAACAGGGGGAAGGATATCAGGGAGGACGCCCCGCGAGTCTCTGATCACGCAGCTCCTGCGTGGACCCGGCCCTGCAGTCAGGGCAAACTGGTCTGGTAGCATGACCTAATCGCCACAGTCAGTATATACAAAGTCTATGGGTGCGTTCACGCAACAGTCTTATTTCAAAACAACAGAGGTTGTTTCGAAATGAGAAAGGCCATGTTCACACAACCCACCTTTGTTTTGAAACAACTTAAACCCCAAGTGGGGATGAAACAACATTGTTTCAAAATGATTGTTTCAAAACAATGCCATCTGAACATGCTGTTTTGAAACGGTGACTTGTTTCGAAATAACTGTTGTCTGAACATGCTATTTCACTTTGAGCTTTTTTCCTTAATTTGAATTAACATCTGTCAATTCGTATTAACTTATTTTGAAATAAGGCGTTATTTCGATACAAGTTGTATCTAAGCAACTGGTATGAAAATAACCCCCTGTGTGTGAACATAGCCTATGTATGGCCCTTGGACGAAGGCAGTGTGGCCTAATTGCCACAGTCAGTATCCATAAAGTCTATGGGCAGCATGCAGTGCTCAGGTAGAGGGGCTCAGGCCCTCCCACACCACTGAGCGCAGCCCAGGGCTCCATGGGTGCTGGGGGTACACCACCTAGTCAGCGGGGATCCAAACTGAAACACGCTGATTCATTCTTCTATACACCCCAGTGCACCCCCTCTTTGGGCCCCCTGGGCTGCTTCCTACCTGGGCAGGGTGAAGATCTGGTCAGGTGTTGAAGAAAGGCTGCCTGTTTCCTGGGCCCGCCGTCGCTGGCTTCTCCCCAGGTCCTGGGTGTCAGTCACAGGGCTCCCTTCTTTTAGTAACCACTCCATAGGGTTCACTCTGCTTACTGAGTCTCCTCTGGAATAGGGCTTGCCTAACTCAGGAGCAGGAGCCTCCACGAGGCGTCCTTCCCCTCCACTGGCCAGCCCTGACTGAGTTGTGCTGCTCCCTCTGATACTGGGGCAGCAGCTTGAGCATGCCCAGCAGGGCTTAAGGGGCAGAGCTTCCGCCACCCACAGGGCTGGCTGGGCTACTGCAGTGCGGGGTGAGTCAGCAGTGTGGGGTGAGTCAGCCCCATCACAATCTCCATATGCTGGAAATGGCCATGGGGTAGGCATACAGGTTGGCTAGTTGAGCCTGTTCCACCTTGAGCAATGGAGTGGTCTGTGATCTGTCACATAGCTGACCCAGTATTTGGACCAAACAAGATTGTCTCATAGTCCCAACAGCTTCATAAATCCAAAGCTCTGGGCCTCAAAGGATAACATTCTCAGTAGGTACCTGTTATGTGAAGGACACGTAAGGTCCCAAATGGTATGGCTGTACCCCACTGGTGGGAGGAGCAGGTGAATGGTGCCTTGCAAGGGATGATACAGCTGTGATTAACCAGCCCTGGCCACCTACATCAAGCCTGGCTACCTCCATGTTAATTTGCCTCATTGAGACAAACAAAACTCATTAGTTCCATCAATCCTGACCCAATAGGTGTCCCTGGGCTTCTGGGTGATGACCTTCTCTGGCTTGAGGTGCCACCCAGGATACCATCTCCAAACCCAGCCACCCTCCTTGGTGGCTACATCTGACTTAAATTCTCCTAATCCATGGGTGGTCTCCAGCATCTTGGACTCTTCGGTTGTGTTCACACAGCATTTTTGTTTCGAACCAACGAGGTTGTTTTGAAACAAAAAAAAAAAAAACATGTTCACACGATGCACAGTTGTTTTGAAAAAGTTAGTTCCAACTAAAAATGTGTGGCTAGTTCGAACGAAAAGTTAGCTTGAACTAAAAGACATGGTTAGTTTGAACTAACTGCTTAGTTTGAACTTTTTAAGTTTGAACTAAGACACCCTCATTGCCCTACTTCAAACTAAAGTTTGAATTAAGCACTTAGTTCAAACTAAAAAAAAAAATTCAGTTGGAACTAGCCAAAGGCTAATGTAGACACAGACCAAATTAGTCTGGACTAAGCCTCCTTAGTCCAGACTAAATTGGCAGGATAGATATAACTGTCAGCCTCCGTACCTCCAGGAGGGCAATCTTCTCATAGACTAATAGGGCCACTCATTCACCGGGCTGCACCTGCATGGGGTCTATTTCCAAATTAAATAGCAGTACCTGCACCTCTTGCTGGAGATCAGGGTACACCACCCCTGCCTGTACATGTACTTCCACACATCATGCAAACCCAGGACAAGAGCTACCCTTCTCTAATATCTCTTAGCCAGTAGGGTCAATTTCTGCATGCCAGAATTAATGATATAAAAAATCACTGCCCACAAATCTGCCTCTGCTGACTTGGGCATCTCCTCTGTCAGGAGGTGCGCAGCAGGGAGTACCAGTGTGACCTGCAGCACATCAGGATCTGGCTGTTCCAGGTTCTCCACAGCACAAGGCTGTTCAGTCACCGTCTGAATGCTCACTTTGCCATGATGGTATTCTATTGGCACCAGGCCACAATGCCAGTGAGAATTCTACAAAACCAGCTTTTGTTAATACCCCATGCTGCCCAACCCTAGCATGCGGTCTGGTGACAGGAGCTGTAGTTGCTGCTTCAGCAGCTAATTGTAGTAGTCCACAACACCTGCTCCCTGGGGATAATAGGGGGTATGAAACACTCAGCAAATGCCCAGTAGCAGGCCTCCACTGGACACAAATGTCCTGAATGGGTGTGTGCCCAGGAGGGGAAGTCCTCCCCTTCCTCAGGATGGGCCGCTGTGCAACATGGGCCAAATGGTCTGTTGCAAAATTCCAGTGGTGGTCCTGCACACAATTGTAGTGGGCATCTACCAGGAATAGATAAATTGGTAAACTTGGTGCAGCAGATTAAAAGTCCAGTCAAGTAGGAGTGCCCCTCATGGGCTTGCCATGGATGGCCCAGTCCTGGGTCTTCCAGCACCCCATCCAAGTGAGCAGTCCTTGAGCCACTGTTCAGAAATTAGTATAGAGTCTGGGGGAATCTCTGGGACTGGGCACACAGGGCATGAGTCCTGTGTGTTCCCATCTAGTGCCCTGAAATCAAAATCTCAGCAGCAATGCAGGTACACTATCTGCCCAAGTTTATGAAAGGAGCTGCCAGCCTCCATCTTCCTGCATTGCATACAGCCAGGAGCAGCGATACCCTCATGGGGAGCGGGGGACTCAGTTCAAAAGCGTGGGTAGAAAGATGGGGGTGAGACCTCTGGAGCAGCTGCTTCATCATCCCCCTGAATTAATGGAGCAGGCCCCTACCCTCATTACCTCTCCCGGGACCAGGTGCCCTGTATCAGCTCTCTGTTGCCAACAGCAAAGATGCCAGAATTTCAGGCTTTCACCCACCCTCTCCTTGTACTACATGCAGAGCCCCTGGAGCTCTGTCTGAGTGTAATCTTGCCTGATCTGCATCTGTGTAGTGGCCATCCCAGGAGGTACCTTAGCTTCAGGTGTAACTAGGAGTCAAAAATGCTTTGCAGGCCCCTTCCCTGGCTTAACTTCTTTCTCCCACCCCCTACTTTCATTGGTGGGATCCCATGTATCCCTGTGCCATGTTTCAGGGTCCCCATTTGATGCTCGCAGGGCCTGAACCTTCACATGGGACATGGTGGGGTGGGGGTTCTGTAGGAGGTGGCGATGATGATCCCAGGAATGGTGGATCACCACTGCTTAAGCCACCTCCTGTTGCTTGCAGGATCTCTGCTGGGCAGCTTCCAACATCTCAGTCAGTGTAGTTTCTTTCCAAAAGAGTCCCCTTATCATCCATCAGGACTATAACAGCCTGTTCCAGCTGTTCAACATCAGCTGTTAACCCTTTCAACACAATCAGGAACAACCATCCCCACTCCCAGTCTGTATAAAGCTTATTGTGGGTGTATAACTCTTTGCTCTAGTGCCTCCTCCATCTGCTTGGCAAAGCAAGCAGGAGTGAGAGGAACTTCATCGTTATCCCCTCCAGCCGGGGAAGCTGCCCAGTACAAAAGTCTGGTCACCGAGATCCCGCAGGATGAACTACCCCAATCTGCTTTCTGATTGGTGACCACAATCCCACATCCTCACTTGCCCTATATCCTGCCCCAGGTTAGGGTGTCACTAAGTGTACCCTGCTCACTGCGCCAAGTGCTATACTCAGGGCCCTTCCCTCAGCAAGGTCTCAGGTACACTCAGTGAAGGCACGCCTGATGCATAGATATATTGCTTTATTACATTAATATAATAAGCCATTCAGCACTTTAACATTACACAGTATACATTACCCACAAGCAGCAAGAAGGCATACAAGGATCAAATGCTCATGCCTTTTCTTGTACAGGGCAGCCCCTGACCCTTCATTCCCTGTACCTGAGGGCCCGCAGTGAGTGTTGCTCCAGTGTGAGGAAAGCCGCGGGCACTACACAGTGAACAGGGTCCCAAGTGAGGTTCCTGCCAGGGCAGGTGCTCCCAATCCTCATATACCTAACACACACACCCTTCCCCTTTCAGGGGTGAATGTATTCCCAGGTTGGCTCTGACAGAAAACAACCTGCTATCTTGTAGACAACACTTTCAAGGTTAGCTGGTTCCCAGCCTACTCTGCAGCTGGAGTGGCTCTAGGTCCACTTAGCACTAGATCAATCTGGAGCAGAAGGGGTTGTTAATCAATCTGTGCAGGGATAACCAGTGGTCACCCCCAACAGTACCAGGTCATAGGTTGACCAACTCAGAAAACTGGTAACTCAAAAAGTTTAGGTTTGAATATTAGTCATCAATATTTATGCTTTAATGGCTTGTTGAACTCTCAGCAATACAAATATCTAATATATAGACTGGAAGAACATTTAAATACATTTGCCATAGCCAAATAATTTTTGCCTGAAGTTAAATAACTTTGACATCATAAAATAAAGTACTTTAAGTTTCTGGACTGGCTGAATATTAAGTATCTTCCTTCACCAGTCAGGAATATGGTCACTATGGCTACATTCACACACAGGGGGTTATTTCAATATAAGTTGTTTTAAAACAACTTGTATCGAAATAATGCCTTATTTTGAAATAAGTTAATTTGAATTAAGGAAAAAAGCTCAAAGCAAAATAGCATGTTCGGACAACAGTTATTTCAAAACGAGTCACCGTTGTTTCGAAACAACATGTTCTGACAGGATTCTTTTGAAACAATCATTTCAAAACAACGTTGTTTCATCACCAAACGGGGTTTAAGTTGTTTCAAAACAATGCTGTTGTTTCAAAACAACGGTACGTCATGTGAACTTGGCGTTTCTTATTTTGAAAGAACCGCTGTTGTTTTGAAATAAGACTGCCGTGTGAACACACCCTATGTCAGCTGAAATAACAAATGGAATTTGTATAACTCAGCTCATACCTAATTTTATAAAGGAGACAGATTATTTTTCTGTGTAATAAAATACTATAGAAATCTTACATATGGTAAATAAAGAGCAACGAGATAACTGGGCTTCTAAAAACACTTTAGAGCCAAACACCTTCAGGATCTCTATCAAACATTCTTAAAATACAGTATCCACTTTGGGGAAATGAATAACAGATTGACAGACCCAGATAGGTACCCAGAAGTCAACTTCTAAAGGAAAGCCCAAGAAGGAAAACAAGAGATCACCACTGGTCATCACCTACAAACCCTAAATAAAACAAACAAGGAGTCCTGTGGCACTTAAAGACTAACAAATTTATTTATTACATGAACTTTTCTTTAAAAGCATTGTCTTTAAGTGCCAGAGGACTCCATGCTTGTTTTGCTGAACTAGACTAACACGGTTCCGCTTTTGGAACTAAGCCCCAAGTAAAACCTCTCCAGCACATCAGCAAGGATCTGCAGTCTATCCTGGAAAATGAATCCTCATTTTCTCAAGCCTTGGATGGAAGGCCAGTCCTTGCTTACAGACAGCCCTCCAACCTTAAATAAATATTCTCCAAATATGCACCATAGAACAGAAACACTAAGCCAGGTACCTATTTCTGCAACAAACTGCATTGCCAGCTCTGCCTATATAGCTGTTCAAGTGACACCATCGCAGGATCTAACCAAGTTAGTTGCTCCACTGGGAGCTCATTCACCTGCGCATCTACCAATGTATATCACATCTATCAATGTATATCAATGTGATATACATTGGTAGATGTGCAGGTGAATGAGTCCCCCAGTGGAGCAGCTGATTCTTTGGCCAATGTGTATGGCAGAAGGGCATTGTTGTGTGCCAACAACACCTCTCTGCCACATACATTGGCAAAACTGGACTGTGTCTGCACAAAAGAATAAATGAATACAAATCAGACAGCAAGAACGGTAACATTCAAAAACTACTAGAGGAACAGTTTAGTCGCTTTGGACATTCTGTAATAGGTATGAAAGATACAGTTCTTCAGGGGAGGAGAAAAAAAAAAAACCTTCAAAAACAGACTGCACCAGGGGTTGGTAAACCAAAAGGGGAGAAAAGCCAATTTTCCCTACCCTCCCACACAACCACATGAGCCCAAGGGCAGCCAGCAGAGACCTGCAGTTTGCGGGGATGGGGCCCTGTAATCAGTGGCGTCGCTAGTGTTGGGCATGCCGGGGCACGTGCCCCCTGTCCCAACGCTGGTGCCCTGGATCTCCAGCCCAATCGGGCCGGGGATCCGGGGCCCGATCCCCAGCCAGCCGTGGCGGTGGCGGCGGCCCCAGCCGGGGCTCCGGGGCCTGGCTGGCCACCCAGCAGGCCCCACCCCTGGCCAGAGATAGGGCCAGGGGGAGGCCACACTGCTGTGAGCGACTTGGCTGTGAGCAGCTCGGCCGCGGTGCAGCCAGAAGCGGCTGCTGGAAGCCAGGCCCGCACCCACGCCCGCGGTGGCAGGCGGCCAGGCCCCCAATCCCCGGCCAGGGATGGGGCCGCCGCGACCACCAGCGGCCAGGCCCCGGATCCCCAGTGCGGGATCCAGGGCCCGGCTGGCCGCCCGCAGCCACGGCAGCCCTGTCCCTGGCCGGGGATCCGGGGGCCTGGCCAGCCACCCACAGCAGTGGTGGTCCCATCCCCCGCTGGGGATCCAGGGCCTGGCTGCCGGCGGCCGCAGCGACCGCGTCCCTGGCCGGGGATTGGGGGCCTGGCCGCCTGCTGCCACTTGTGGCAGCACCACACCGCGGCCTAGCCGCTGGCAGCCACGTGGCCTCCCTCTGGCCTTATCTCTGGCCAGGGGGCGGGGCCTCTCCCCGGGGGGTGGGGCGTCTCCCCAGGGGGTGGGGGCTGGGAGCGTGCCCCAGGTCCATTCCGCCCCCAGCTACACCTCTGCCTGTAATGGCCCCTCTGTGGTGTTGGGACCACTTCAACTCAGCCACCCCCAGGCTGAACGGCCCCAATCCAGGGTCTGGGGGAAAGGCAGCCTCTGTTCAGGCCTGGGGTGGCTGGGTTGAAGTGGCCTGAACTCCGTGGAGCAGGCCAGTCCAGGGCTCTGCCTCTACAAGCTGCAGCTGTCCGTCAGCCACTCTTCAGAGGGATGGCTATCTGGGGGTGGGCGGGCAGTGCTGCTGCACCCTGCTAGTGAAGGGAGGGAGGGACGGAGGGAGTGCACACTGCCCACACCCCCCCACCAACACTAGGGTCTGTGGCATGACTGCTGGGCTGCTTCCAGCTCATGCAGTTCTGATGGGAGGGTGGGGGCAACCCCAGTGCCCTAAAAGTGGGTGTCTGGGCCAGCTGGGAGTCCCTGGAGCACACCTGGCTCCCTGGAGGAGACTGCCAAGGAGCCAGAAAGGGATGCTCAGGGAGCCACAAGTGGCTCAGTGAGTCTGCATTGCTGATCTCCAGACTACACCATGAAACTGCAGTGCTAGAACTCATGGGCAACTTTGACACCATCAGAGTGGGTCTGAATAGGGACTCATAATGGTGAACTCACTAAAAAGGTAATTACCCCTCTAAATTTTCTCACCTTCTCATCTATTGTTGTTAAAGACCCACATTCACAATGTTTGATTTAAAACAACTTGTTTGTTTTGCTGAAATAGACTAAAAGGCTACTCATCTGGAACTGTTTGAATTGACCTTGTGAGTCATCTTTCCCTACGTGTGTATATATACCTAACATACTGCAGTTTCCATTTCATTCATCTGAGGAAGTGGGATTATTCCCATGAAAGCTTATGCATCAAATACATTTGTTAGTCTTTAAAAGTGCCACAGGACTCCTTGTTTGTTTTACTTCAGATTTTGATGCAATAAGGTTCTAAGTCAGTTTCAGTTTCCAGCCTGTATTTTTCAAAAGTCTGCACAATCTAGAAATTAGAAAATTTAAGTTCAAAATCTTTGGAACTCTTAATGTGATGACCCTGCAAAATCCAAAAAGAATGTGATGGCAAATTATGTCAGTAGTACAAATAATATTGACAGCTACAAGGCATTTCCTTCAAAGAGTCTAATTTTAAAACTGACAATCCATATGATGTGGAATGGCAAAAGACCTATAGCCTTCTGTCTGGAAATGAAATCTAGGGATAACTAGTTTCAAGTAGCCAAAAATATCCTAATTCATGTCTTGGTTCATTCATGATCCTGCAGTTCACTTACTAAGTTCTGGTTCCCAAGTAATTGGGCAATATCCACTTACATGAAGTAGACTAACCTTGGTCTCATGCATTCATGCCTCATTTCCTCACTTAATGCCCTTTCAGTCCTGTTATTTATTTCCTTTAATATTACATTTCCAGCTATACAGCCAAATGAGTCACACTCATTGCCATCCCCAGCAGCACTCTCCAAGGCCTGTAAAACAATAAGGTAATTTATAAAAGCTTTTCCACACTAGTTATGTACAATCATAGGAGTTAACCTTTATTAGAGCGGCATTTGAATTAGGACAAAGTTCCATTCAGTGAACAATTAGTCATAATAAAATACTAAAAGGGTCCTTAATTCTACATGGTTTCCAAATTAAAAAAAAACAAACAAACAAGCAAAGTGCACAGGACACATCATGACATGGCACAAAATGGCTTGTGCTCACTCACTTAGTCATTCAGAAATTTCTGAGAGAAATTAAACAATCACATTTTCACAGAATGGTGCATGTAGCCCACTGCCATCATAAAGGGGAGATCAAGATCTGAAAAACTCTTACATTATACAGTAAATACAGAGTGACTGAATTATTTACATTGCATCAGAAAAGTCATTTCTTACCACGAAATAATTTCTTCCTCTGAATTGTAAATCTCTCCCTTACAGTTCAGCCATCACTGTCCACCTACGATTATTATAGATAATTTGTTATTAAAATTTGGGAAGAGAAAGTAAGTGTTCATT
This sequence comes from Podocnemis expansa, assembly GCA_007922195.1. NCBI lineage: Eukaryota > Metazoa > Chordata > Testudines > Podocnemididae > Podocnemis > Podocnemis expansa. The sequence goes on from ML681963.1 coordinate 118,830,109, forward strand.
TCCTGATTTTTTGTTTACACAGAAGCTAAACAATGCCCCTGAGATAGAAGATGTAATCTCTTTTGACACAGAAACCACAAACTGACAGTCAAAAACAAAGCTATATAAAGTCTGAAATACAGAATTTAGGCATAATCTATTTACATACAACCCTGGGGGCATAGTCTATATTCATTCCATGAATACAGTACCACTGACGTCAAAGGGATTAAATGACATCAGTAGGGGTATGGTCTGTAATATGTAGAATATGTTCTTTTGTCTGTCATTTTACCTGCCAATCTAACCTTTCGGGTTCTGGTGGAAATAAACAGGACTACAATACGAGAGAAGAGCTAGTGGGCCAATATTATTTTTCACTTTCTGTTAAAGTAAGTCTAGACTAACTCCATTGACTAAAATAGGGTTAAATTGGTATAAATGAAACAGATGTGGAGTAATAGCATACAATGCTGGTTGTCATATTGTTTTCTGGAGTAATTTTCTGAATACTGGCATCTTTAAGGGTATGCCTACACGAGGAAATTAGTCCAGACTAAGCAAGCTGAGGCCAAACTAATTTGAACCCTGTCTACACTAGCCTTTGGCTAGTTTGAACTAAAAAATTTTTTAGTTCAAACTAGCCAAAGCTTAGTTCGAACTAGTTAGTTCAGCTAGTTAGTCTGAACTAACTGCTTAGTTCAAACTAGCCATTTTGGCTAGTTTGAACTAGCATGATGTGGACATGCTAGTTAGACCTAAATAAGCTCAAACTAGCAGTTAGTTTACACTAACCCTGGTTTTTTTTAGTTAATTCAAACTAAAAAGTTAGTTTGAACTAAAAAAACACAGCTAGTTTGAACTGAAAGTTAGTTCGAACTAAAAAAACATGGTAGTTCAAACTAACGTTGAACTACTTAGTTTGGACTAAGCAAGCCCGAACTAAGGTTTTAGATGTAGACATTGCCTAAGAGTTCCATGAAAACGTTTACAGCAGGTATTGAGCCAATTATTCAGCTAGTGTAAATTGCAATGGCTCCACTGCTTTCACTGGATCTGGCCCAACATGTTCACTTTTCAATGAAAGTGAATCATAATAATTCCTGTGGTCTGCTTAATAGGTAACAGTTTTGTCAGCTATTGGCTTTAGAACTCCCCTTCCAATATGATCACCACTAGGAGTTTAATATAATAATAATAATAATAATAATAATAATAATAATAATAATAATAAT
>ML681963.1:118831332-118866870 GCA_007922195.1 Podocnemis expansa
ATAATAATAATAATAATAATAATAATAATAATAATAATAATAATAATAATAATATATTTGTTGAATTACATCAGTTTGTCAATTCTTTGTTAACATATCATGAACTTCTCAAAGGTATTTGCTACTGGAAACTAGTCACCAAATATTTTCTAAGAGTATTTCTTTTCTATCTGCAGATCATTCTTTAATTGTGAATATTTGTGATTGTGTTAACTAATTATATAAGGCACACAGCATTATTAATGTTCATTTATCTGATGAGTTAAACTTGATGCTGCTAACCAGTAACATGCGCATTGTAAATTTTACAAGGTATCATAAATTTGCATTTTGTGAGTATTCGAGAATTTCACTCAACATTTGTTTTTTATGAGTTTTGAAGCTAGTAAACTTTGGAAACACACTTGCAATGAAAGGGTAACAAATATGATTGAATCCAAATCTGTGTTCAGTTCATAGGAGCAGTCACACATCTGTACCTCAACATTGCTTTTTCCTCCTCACAAGGCTAGCTGACCCAGCCACTTTCCCCCTTCCCATAATCTGGTAATAAAAGGGATCACTCTTAAACATAGTTGTAACTCTGCTGAGTTGTCAGCAACGCAAAAATATCTAATATGTATGGCTCAGCATTCAGCCTCTGACTCTACTTATCCCAGAAATAGGAATCATTCTCAATTTATGCTCAATTTTACTACCAGTAACGTTAAATTCAGAGTGACAGTTTCAGCTTTGTAAACAAGTGTATTTTTGTTGAAATCTAGAAGGAGTGAGAATTGCTTAAGGACACACTTCAAGTCAGTAGCAGATCTGGAAATATACTCTAGGTCCTGATTTCTATAATTCTTAAGCTAAAACTCTGTCTTAATTATGGCTTAAGTTCTTATCCATGTAATGGAGAAAAAAGGCAATTGACAAAAATCTCTCCTGCCCCTGTCAAATATTAAATGCTTTTCACTGGTCAAAATGGCTTTGACAAATCATAGCATACATTTACATGATCACACCAAAGTGACTAAATATAATGATGGAGAGGGGAATTAAAATGCATTTTCATATTACCCTGAAATGCTACCCTTTCTACATTTGCCACTTTTTGTAGGAAAATATTAATTTTTTGTTTCATGTCAAATACTTTGGGAGATTAAAATTTTTGACTTCTTGTTGGCTCTACAAATGCATAAAACTATGGCTTTATAAGTTACATAAAATCACATGCAAAATGCATTTCAGATGTATTTCAGTTCCATATGAGAGTTTTAATGAAGGGTCTATATTTACCATGTAATATAATGTGTTTAAGCCTGCTTTACAATAAATGTCCTCCATTTCTGGAACACTTCATAAGTAGTCCTATTTTGATTTGTGCGCTGGGCCTGTGGGTTGAGTCCTTTACAACAATACAGTATATTCTGTAATTTACCTTGAAGCTGAAGACTCTTTCGAATGAAGATGAGTCAGCCAGCACTCTTGAAAATGTTTCAGCATTGGAAATGTTGATTGCCATTCCTATGAATGCTGGCTTTTGGAGGAGGTACGTCAAGTGTCAGCAGTGATGTCAAATCATGCTTTTTGAAGTACCTGTGTGTGTGGAGGGGATTTTGATGATATTGCTCACTGGCGTGTTGCTAATGTTTAAGTGGAACAGAAATTCAGGGTGACAACATGGGACAAAAGTGATAGATGAAAGAACTATGCATGAACTACACACTTGGAGCAAATGTTTCTGAAACATTGCCTTTTAAAACCATCTAGTTTGGGCTTGACTCAGAGCTCAGCTACTGTGTAAATTCATTTTATTACTTCAATGGAGACACTATGGATTTACACTACTGTAGCCATTGAAGTAACAGGAGTAAAACATGTTTGCTTTTTAAAATTTCAATAGAGCTGAAAACAACTAAGTTAACTGAAAAAAAGTGTTAATAATAAAAAGCCTGATCCTGAAAAGTGCTGAAATCTGACCATTACTATTAATTTCCCTGGGAACTGTAGGTATTCAGAACCTCTGAAATTCTGTAATTTGAATTAACACAGCCACACTAGAAACCCTAATTCAAGCTAGCATGTCCACACACAGGACTTGCTAGCTCCAATCAGGTAGAGGGCGTTATTGCATAGGGAAAAATCAAGCTGTGATTAGTTTGAACTAACAGTTAGTTCAAATTAACACAGCTACATTGGGTTAATTCAAACTAATGAGTTCAAATTAACCATCAATTCAAACCTAAGGGAGGTTTTATAGATTCAAACTAGGCTTTCCTTAGTTTGAGCTAAGGATACTCCTTAGTTTGAACTAATGAAAGCAAGTGTGGACATGCACTAATTTAGTCTGAATTAAACCTCCTTAATTTGAACTAAATTGTAAGTGTAGACATACCCTATTAGTTCAAATTCAATTAATTCTAATTAACCTTCTAAGTATAGACATAGCCTAAGAGTTTCCTTTGTGGAAGTAGGAAGTTGTATAGGCCTACTGATGAAGGTAAAAATTGGTTGGAAAGGCTATATTTGAGATTATAGAGTTATTGTGCTTTGGGTGAGATCTGGGAAATAGACTAGATAGATTGACTTCTCCTCTGCTCTATGTCATACTGAATGTCACTGTTGATGAAAAAGGTTGTATCCAACATTTGGAAATCTCATTTTCAGCTGTGAAAATGAGTAAGAAGAGAGGTGGCACAGCATAGCGATCTGCTTGTCATTCTCCTTGGAAGGAGGCAGCCTTCTGCGTATAGCTTCATTCATATTCTGATTGTAACGAAATTACTACCAAAGTAGAAGAAAGCATGGTGATATAGAAAAGGAATTAAATACTTTCTAAATTAAAAGAAAAAGCCTTTCATCCAATAATTCAAGTGCTCTTCCAGAGGAAGTTTTGCTTATTGTTAATGATTGTGTATTAATCTGTGGGATTTACTACAATACAGGCTATGATGTAGTTGTCCTCTTTGAGGAAAGTCTTGGCTTAACTTTTTTGATAGCTTGGTTCCTTTATTTTTGTTGGGGAAATGTATTCTAGTAAACCTACCAGGCATGTGCGTCACAGAGACTACACTTTGGAGCAATGAAACTGGCGACAACAAATGAAACTAGAAAAAAATGCATGTTAACCAATGAGATAAAACAAGGAGTTGGAAAAAAAATCTTTGAAGGCAACCCAAAAAGCACATGGAATGCATCTCCAAAGGGAATCTACACAGTATAGAAATATACACAGTAAATCAAGGAAAAAATGCTGGGTTGCCCAAATGCCTTGGCAACATTGCTTTTTACTGTCCTTGCAAGAGATCTGAATTTGAAGTATATGGTGAATACAGGAGCTGGGACTGTAAAGCAGGGTGCCATGGAAGGGTTTTTATCCTGCTGTGTTGATCTGGGAGAATTACAGCTGTGAGTTTAGGATCTCTTGGGGGAATGTCGTCAGAAAATTAATTGCTGTGGGATCCCAAACACTTCATACAGGAACTAAGGATCCCTAAATCAGAAGAGAAAAGTGATTATTACTGCATTTTTAAAAAACAGTCAGTCTGTTTCTGAAGCATGTACTTTAATTTATGTCACTTTGACATAGAAAAGATAGTTTAGCTTTTTATTTTGCAGTTGGTTGATACTTTTCAGAATATTCATTTAAAAATATCCTAAAGGATCTGACCTGTTTTCACTGGAGGGGGGAAGATTTCAAGATGGCTTATTATTAAGGAGCTTGATATAGTGAAAACAAATATTGGCTGGGCTTTTCAAAAGTACCTAAACTTTAGGTCCTGAAAATGGGAATTTTATCCTCTGTGTAATCTGGAGTTTAAACAAATACATTTATCAATGGCTCTTAGTCATGATTTAAAGACAGCCAAATGCAGATGAGCTTCATTAGTTTCATTTGGAATTCAGTGGGAGTTAGAAGCCTAAATTTCTTAGGTTTCTTTGAAAATCCCAGCCAGTAACGGGGTACTCACAAACTGGGCGCACATTCTAGAATATGGGAAGTACAGAGAAAGCTGCCAGTCCTACATATATGAATAAGCATACAAAATGACATGCCAAGCAAGGGCACTGAACATACCATACTGGTCCCTTCTGACTTTAGGTCTATGAGTCTGTATTAATGGTCTTAAAAGACAGATACACCTTTTTAAACCTAGGAAGGAAGTGAAAGATGTGGTGCCAAAGCATGAGGTGAAGTGAATGAAATAAATTTAAAAGATACAACTTTGTTGGGTCAAGTGACCTTCCCTTGGTCTGTAGCTCCTTACACCCTTAATAATATTACTTGTCTGTGTCTAATGATACAGAAAGGACTTCCATGAAGCTGTAGGAAAGGACTTTGTTATGACTCATGATCAGTTCTGAATTGTAGCCCTCTTCTCATTAATCTGATTAAAAGCATGGCTCATTATGACCAAGATTGTTATGTAACTTTTTAATAACACAGATCTGAAAGCTTATTAATAAATAAAATATGTAATATCTCCTATCTTTTACAAAATTTCTAATCAGACTTGTGTATTAATATAGTATTTGCATCATTAAATATGTCATTGACTGCCACCCTGACAAAGTTGACAGTTTCTCAATATATATTCCTGGTCCTAGTCTCAGATTTTTGGCATGATTTTGAATGGGGGGGAACTATACATAATATTTATTTTTAAGCACAAACTTTGCCTTTTCTTTATGTCCATTTTTAAAACCTCAGCAGAGAAGTTACTGTTAATAAAGTTAATGTATGCATATAGTAAAGAAAAAAAAATCTATGCCAGCCTTTCCCAACCTTTCCCTTTATGTGGACCACTACACCCTCATTGAAAGCTTTTGCTGACACCACATGAGCAAGCAAATTTTTTTAACATAGACTATGGCTGATGATAGTCAAACTTGTGTATCAAGAGGTATTAAAATTACAACTATTTCTAATAACTTATTATATTCACTCACAAACATATTTCACTCATCACAGTATATTTAACTTTAGTATTTATCATCCCTCACACCCCATGGGCCATCTGCAGTACCCTTGTGCACCACGAGTGATCTACAGACTACAGGCTGGGAACCACTGATCTATGCAAACCATTGGTTAGAGTGATTGGGTACATGGCATATGGGAGATGCTCAATAGAAATTATTAGCTAAAAAAATATTCACTCTGCAGAATCTCACTTATGCACTGTACTTTTAGTCTGATGAGCAACCTTTGTGCAGTCCCTGGGTGTACCTCTACACTAGTATACGCTGGCTTAAATTGACTTAATAATGTCAACTTAAGCATTAACTTGACCTTTATATGTGGTGTTATTAAGTTAACTGAAGGAAGTACTTAAGTCAACTTGATAAAAGTCAAGTTTGGAAGGAGTGTTCTGTAGGTTGACTTAAGGAAGGTTAAGTTAACCTAAGGCTCCAGTGTAGACATACCCCAGGACTACTCAAAATTATTACTGCCACTAAAGGCTTTCCAGATGGGGTTTAATGTGTTTAGTGAATCACTTAGTCACACACAAAACAAGCATCAGTATTAATAGTGTTTCCCTCAGTAGACCACAAATAGGAACTGTGTAAGCTTGAAAGCTTCTCTTATTCACCAACAGAATCTGGTCCAATCAGATGCTTACCTTCTAAATTTAAAAAATAAACTGCTATGTTAATATTGATTCTGTATCGAAAGGTAAAGTTCTAATATACCAAATTGCCTAGCTTCCATGTTTAACTTGTCCTCAGATGAACTAACACCATCAACTTTAGCATAAGCTCATGGCAATCCAAGTCATATCTAATCATCCCTCCCTCTGATGAATGAAGAAAGTTGAGCTGTGTCATAAAAGATCAAGGAAATATCCTGAAATCTCAGCCTGCATTTGTACAGGAACAATAATGAAAATTCTCCTTTAAAAATCCAAGATTTCTTGTTTTTTTAAAGTGAAAACCTGTACTGTGCTTTGAGGAAACCTATCGGGAAACATTCCAATTCTTTGGCTCTCAGATCTTTTACTCTGGTCCTGCACAGTCTCTTTCACCAACCTAGTTATAGTTCACTACAAACTGCTATTTCTAGTAGGGACTTATGAATGACAAAAAGGTTTCTTGGAATTAGGTGGCACTAAGGACATAAAAATTTCCCACCCAAATTTAATTTAACCATTTTCAGTAGAATTAAAGTTAAACTCTCGTCTCTATGAAACAGTCACCCCTTGTTCAGACTGACAAATATTTTCTGAAGTTCATCACATTTAACCTAGTACTTTAAAAGCATATCCCAAAGGTCAGTCTGAAACTGAGAAAATTAAAGTTATTTAGTTTTTCAGTCTTCCACTAGGTCAGTCATTACATCAAACCATCAAACCAAATTCTGAACATGTTTACTGGCATAGGCAGAACTCTCTGTGGAGATGAATTAGAATAGAGGTAAAACTAATGAAGCTCATCTGCATTTGGCTGTCTTTAAATCATGAATAACAGCCATTGATAAATGTATTTGTTTAAACTCCAGATTAGACAGAGGAGAAACTTCCCATTTTCAGGACCAAAATCTTTTACACAGATCTTTAATTCCATGTTGTAGGAAGAGCTGTCATATATGGATCAATTAAGATTATAAAGTATGCCTTCTTTGTAATCCAATCTAATCTAATCTAATCTAATCATGCATGCCTTCTGTCCAGCCTGCTTGGGACCCAGAAGGAAGAAGATACATAACTCTCCCTGCTAACTCAGTATGGCCATAGGAATTTACACATCTGCCCCTGGGATAAAGAGTGAGCATTCACAGAGCAGTAAAAGGATCAAATTTTACAGCTGCAGACTGCTTTGGTAGCAATGCTGCAACTGCACTTTGATTAATCATCACAATCCAAAATGATGCTCCATATCCAACCCCAACCTTAATTTATCTTTTAGTATACCACCTTTGGGGGTGGGGAGGCAGGATGTTTGACTGGACAGCAAGGAAAGAGAGAAGTCAAAAATGCAAGCATGACAAGGTGGACGAGAGCTGTCCTCCCTTTGCCTCTTTCTTTGGTTCTCTACTTAGCCATTAGTTGGAAAAGGGGTAAGTCTAGCTGCAAGATGGGGGGTGGGGGTTGGGGGCACATAGCAGACAATTTAAACTAAGACTGGACTTTTTAAAAGTCTCTCACTCTGTGGTGAGCTGCCCCAGTCTCCCTTCCAAAAGCTGTAGATTAGGAACTGTGCAGTTTATGATTCTGCAGGTCTGACCAATTGTCCTCTTTTAGAGATCACAACAGATTTTTCTGCCATAAGCCCAAACTGTTCCATGGTATGGTTGGAGTTTTTAGTTCTTTCTTGAAGCCTTCCATAGGTATAGTTTGGTTAGAAATGACAGGATCAGAAGTTCAGAAAATGTTGTTAAAATTACTGATTTATTGCAACTTGTGGTTTGTGCCCAGTGTTGATAAAGACTAGAAGGGCCAGCTCCCAGTTGTAAATGAAAGCCCAGGATTGAGCAGCTGGACCTTTTACCCAGATGGGGGTAGGGGAGATGGGGAGGAGCCTGAAGTCTTTGTGGACTGAATTTCCATCCCTCTCAAGTCTTGTAGTTTCTATCATTCCCCTCCATCAACCCTTTGTGAGAAAGTTAGGAGAGTGAGATTTCACAAATGAGCGTAGTCCAAGGAGTAAGCAAGGGAGGCCCTATTCCAAGTTATTCTTCGATTTGTGACTAAAGGTCTGTATGCTGCAGGGAACCCAGTAACTGGTAAGTGAGAGCAAGGTGCAGGCAGTATTTTGTCCCCCTGACCCCGCCTGCCCCCGGATATAATTAATAAAGTTGAGGCCTGCTGTTTAAACCCATTCTACGCCTCTGTCATTCATTTGCCTGTATGTTCTGGTCAAGTACTCTTGACCTTCCACCTTTGGAGATTGCTCCTCTCTTCATTTGTCCTTTTACTTGTCCTGTCATCCACAGTTTCCACTTCATCCATAGAAGAGAGATGATCTATTCTTTGTATGAAGGATGAGCTAACCCTGTAAGGTTTGAAAAGGCTACTCATGAATCTTTGAGTGGAGGTACATGCAAATTCAGTCATGATATTAGTTAAGTAATTAATGCCTGGAAATATTAACATTTTAAAAATATCTTAGCAGGTGTTTTGGTCTATGAATATAAATAATTTTACATATAACACAAAGGATTTAACTAACAGAGATGAAAATTCAGTGTGTGGTTTTCCTCTTAGGTACACGTGGGATAGTAAGTAATCTTGTCAACTGGCTCCTGAACAAATCCACTTCATACTAGTGAAGCAAGGTTAGACCAATGATGATGCTAATGTCAGCACTTTTCAACACTGCTGACGCAAGGGAGATAAAACCCCGAATGCCTAAAAGAAAGAGTGAATAAGCAGAATGGTATGAACAAGCACCCGCTGTGAACATTTCTCTGATTCTCCAGCCACTTTTCACTTTTGTAAATCTCCTCATCTAACTCCTCTTCATCATCCCTTTTTCTCAGTTTCTCATCCTGTGAGGTTCCTATCTACCTCGTCTCCTACTGCCTTCCCATTGTTTAGCAACCTGTGGGATGAAACTCTTCCACTGTAAGCTTCTTGGAATAGAGACCCGATCATTTCTTTTTTCTGTAAAGCACTATGACCTGTATAAAATTACTTGTCACCTACCCTCTTACTACAACTGGTAACATACTCTGTGTCCTCCAGATGGATCATTTATCAAACACATTTAGTTTTATCTACAGCAGCTGAAGCCTAAGTCCTTGATTTTGTATATGTCAACTAACACTAAATAGAGCACATTTTAGTCGTATCTCCCAATTGTTACCATACATAGATAGAACACTACAATAAGCATACTCAACAAGCTAACCTGGGCTTTAGCCACCATCTGTCTCTGGCTCTGAGTCATATCTGATAATTGACATTTCTCTGAAACTAAAAAGAAGGTTGCTTTGGCTGATTTCACTGACACTGCAGTTGCAAGGTTTTAAAGATTTTGTTATCTCTGCATCAACTATTTGGCTTTTAATAGTATGGTAAGGTTTCCACCCCCATCACTGCACCTACTCTGTGCACTGAAGTTAGCCAAATAAAAACTTTCTAAGCAGAAAACACAGAAGTATGTTTATATGAAGGTCTGGGGTTTATTGGAATCACTTTGTTTGTGATGGAGGGTAATGAAGTTAATGGGGAACTAAGGACCAAACAAATTATGTTACACTGGAGACCCACTCTAGCATATTCATATAATGTTTATCTTACCTCTTCATTTTTAAGGACATCTATTTAGCCTGACTTTTTTTATGATTGCTATTCAAAGATCAAATCAAATGGAGGTTTTACTTTTAATTTCAATGGGGCCTACAGCTGGCCCAAACTAATCACTGTTGTTTCACAATTCTTTAGGCCTATAATAGGGGGGATACATGTTTATTTACTGATAAGATCAATAAACAGTTATTCTGATACTGACTTTTCAAAAAAAGAAATAAAACTGATTTTCAATGCTATAGACAGCATGTAGAACGTTTAATGTGCTAGGGAAATACAAACAATAATTATGTTCCTCTATCTCCGTGGGTATGTCCACACACACTGTTTAAATCAAAATAACCCTGGTTATTTTGATTTAAAAAATTGTAGGTCCACACAACGTTCCCTTATTTCAAAATGAGGAGCTCCCTCATTTTGATATAGGGAAAGTCATATTGATATAATAAAAGCTAGTATTATATCAATATGACAGTTAAATCAAAATTGTTCTTTGAAATAGCACAGTGTGGACATGTTATTTTGATTTAACTGTTAAATCGATTTAACACTTTTTGCCCCTTTCCTTCCCAGGTGCTTTCATTTTTCTATATATTGGGTAAGAGCATGGCCCTTTTAGGGGGCCATGTTGCCATACCTCCCATGGTGCCTCTCTCCTAAATCAAAATAGCAAGTCGACATGCTGTTTCAATCTGAGTTTCTAGTGGGGTCCTGTTATTGATTTAACTTAAATTGATTTAATGATTTTTATATCAGTTTTATTAAACTGATGTAAGTTAAATCAATTTAATTGTGTAAGTGTGGACATAGCCTAACAGCATCAGTCGTGCCTTAGAGAAAGAGGGAAAGCTGAGACTTCCTAGGAGGAGAATTAAGAATGTCATATAACAATAAAAGTATGAAAGATCCATTTGAATTCATAGGAAAGCTGGTAGATTTATAACTGTATGGTAAGTTCATTGATTATTCTTGCTTATTTACCACTTCTAAATTAAGTAGAATAGTGCTAAGACAATTTTCGCTAAACTTTTGCAACTTTAAAAGTCCTTGCTTTGATAATAATCTAATCAAGAGTAGCCTTTCAAGAATAAAATCAGCTGAACCACAATGATTTACTCAGAGACATTTGCTGTGGTAGGGGAAAGAAATGGATTTAGGTAAGGGCATTTGTTGAGTTCGGGAGGGGTGAACTAATAAAAGTGGAAGGACTTGTTTAAGGCAAAGTGGAAGAATTGGTTGGGACAAATGAATACCTTGAGGGTATTTATCTGGGGTCAAGTCATTTGGGAGATCTGCTTATAGCCAGGTAATATAGTGTTGCAACCTACAAACATAAAAGCAGTAAGAAATATAGTTTATAACCAGTGGTTAAAATATAATTTGAGGGGCTCCAGAACCTTCCTATTCTCTGCCCCCCCCTTCCTGTATTCTCCAGGTCTCCTCATACATGTGTGGGCCAGATTTTTCTAGATTCTTGAATCTGGGCCCTGAAAGTCTGGCCCATCAAATTTGTGGGGAGCATTCCAGCTTACTTTAACCCTGTTTATAATAATGGACTCTGGAGTTTTTGAAATATGTGGTCAAATAGCATAAATAAGCATGCCTCCAAAGTGGGAGTTTCACCTCTGCAAGCAAAGCCTGAATTTAGTTCATAGACATTTATTACAATTTGATAGACAATATATTAGAGAAAGTACAAAACACATTTACCCATATGTCTGAATGCCTAGTAACTGTTCAACTCTATTAGATATTATTACTTTCAGGACTGAATGGAACAGAGATTGTACATTGTACACAAATTTCAAAGAGGAGTTCATGTGCATGCACAGGTCAGTAGAGTGGTACACATGAACTCAAGGTGCCAGAATATATACAGAATATATACTCCATTCGCATTAACATAAAAAATATGTAGTGAATTCAGAAAAAGATACAATTGATTTAAAATAATATTTTATATATTTATAATTTCTTCACCCCCAAAGGATTCCCCCCCCCCCGCCCGCAGCTTCTTTGCATCAACAGAGGAGTAAGGCCATCATGGGAGTGGGGAAACATTGTGATCAAGGGTACAGAAGAACTACTTCTACAAAAGTAGCTTCTCTAACAAACATGCAGAGCAGACAAAGCAGTTTTCTTTTCACGGCCTCAACCAAAAGATCCCACAGAGTAAACTTTATGAAACTCAATTTCTCAACTTTGGCAGCCTTTTTTGGATTTGAATTTGTTCTTTGAGGGCTAGACTGTCCATCTTACAAATATAGGCATTAGACTTCAATACCACTCCTTCATTATGTGAGCTTGTATTTATCATTAATGTTTTAAAATGATTTTCACTGATTCTTCCCCTTCTGGGCACACTACAGAAAACCATTTTCACCTGTTTGTAATGACGTCCTTGAAGATCAGAGTTGAGATGTACAATCAGCAAATTGGCTCTACTAATTCGCACTGCTTTTGCTTCCAGAAGAAGGATAACAGAATGTTTCAGTTTCCAATGCAACAGTCTCAACAGCACTAAATCCACTGAACAAATAATAAAGATTTAAGACATCTGCCCTCTTTGCTCTTTGAGTTCCCTTTCTTCAAATGATAACTATGTCTTGCTTTAGAATGCATTTTTAAACTCGGATTTACTAATCAGTAACATAAAATCTTACATTGGAATCCTTATCGTAAAATTAAGCATTTAGATAGTTAAAACAACATAGCCTGAATAGATTCAATATATAAGAAATTGTAAATAAAGTGTGTCAGTTTGCAATATATAAGCCAAATGACACTTTTAAAAATGCATACATCTTTATCCATCTCCTCGGAAGTAACAGATGCCAAAATCCTGGAAGAAGTTGCCAAAAAGGAGATCAAAGTTCTGTTTCAAAGTGTTACTCACTAAAAGAGCAAGTATTTTTGGTTTCTACTGAAGGGCATATTTACATAGTGATGCAGAACTGACAAAGATATTTAGTTCCCTGCTCTAATTGCAGAATTAGTCACTGTCATGGACAGCCTCTCGGATGCCTCAACTCTATTTTAATTTTACATTCACCTTCTGATATCCATACTAGTGCACAACTCATTGGTTTGTCTTGCACTTAAAATCAGTTGGGATCCCTGATATATTATGAGTGGAAGTTGAATACTTTTTTGTTTCTCCTGCCTGTTGAGGGATGATAGACCTTTTTGTAATGAGTAGGCATCAATAGCTCGCCTGTTAGAAGAGACACAGGGTGAATAATAATCTCTCTGGTAGTCAACTCACAGACAACTTAGGCCTGTAAAGATCTTTAACATCGTATCACACCCAGAGATAAACAGGAAACCAGCAAAGATTTGAAAATACACACAGTCCACACACAGTGTGGATAGTTGGCTTCTCTTTCAGCTCTAACTTCTAGATAGATTTCAGGGTTAGATCTACATCAAGCATATTATGGCACTCTAGCTTAGAGATGATCAAAGTGTAGAAGATTATTGTGATGGTCATATCAAAGAGGAATGGTTGCTGCTTCCTGCCTAGCCATAAACAATAAAAGGCATTATGAAAAGCACAGGGACAGCTATTAAAAAGCCAGAATATTTACAGACATATATTCCACAGATCACACATTTTTGTTCTTGAAACTGTAGGAGAAAGATTCATATTCATAGATTTTCTAAGACCAAAAGGGACCATTGGGTTGTCTAGTCTGGCTTCTTATATAACACCAATGAAAGCTCTGATATTACTTTTCAATAATTTAGCAAATGTTGATTTTTTAATGGCAATCATAGTTGTGAATGAAGAATCAGCAATGGATCCTGAGGAGATCAGAAACTGAAAACTGTTTCGGTGTGAGGCAGATATATTTTATGGTAGATAATGGAGATATCAGTGCTGCCACTTCTGCCAGGTATTCCGCATGTCAAGAAGTATTACTGCCATCCTTCCTTAAGTGAGTGACAGCCACCTTGTTCTTCAACCATTCCCATATCAAATAATAGGAAGCTTTTTCTGTGTTTTCTCTTGCAGATTCTTTTAAAATAAATGTTTCTAGGAATGCAGATTCAATGATGTTACTAGTGTTAGTGTTCTGTTCTATTTTGATTTCCTGCAACAGCAGCTTGGGTAATGCAATTCCAGTTCAAAAGTAGGCTAATATTACTCTCTAATCACACCTGCCTAAGCCTCAAGGATGTACACAGCCCTTGCTCAGATATCGTTCCAGAGGTTATTCTTATAAGAAAACTAAATAGAGAAATACAAAGTGAAGATCTTGCTGAAAGAAATGAAACATTCACTCCTTGGGCAGTTTGCTGAGGTAAAACAAGAGGACATATCTTAGACCTGTGAGGGACAGACTTCAATATGGATGCAAACATGGTAATAAAATTATTGTAAGTTTTTAAAAATATTAAGTCATTTCAAATGTTTTAGAGCATTTAATTGGTATTAAGGTATAGCTACAAATATCCAGTATTTATACAGTATTTATATATTTATATTTTGTATTTATATAAGTTTAGTTAAGTTACAAAAAGTCCATGCTGATTAAAAGCATTCAAGGATGTTTGTGGTCTCTCTACGATGGACAAGAAAATAAGAAAAAGATAACCTCCTTAGTCATAAAACCATTTAAAACAGTTAACAGGAATTCAGGATGTGTTATCAAAGCACTATATGTAAGCTATTTAGTCCTTTTTCAACTCCCCCAACCCCTGACAAAATAAAAAAGCCTCTGTATGTGTTGTTAAAACCCCAGGAAAAAATGTATAGTAGAAAGTGTTTTAATGTTGAAATGGCAAATACCTTTGTGAAATGTATACTTGCAAATGCATCCTTGTGCATGTGAAATGCATATTCATTAGCTACAAACAAGAAAAATCATTCCTCCAAAACTTTTTACATAGAATGAACAAGTTAACAAAAAAATTTCTAAGATTTATTTAATTTTAGAAACGAGTCTGGTGGCACTTAAAAGACTAAATCTATTTATCACATGAGCTTTCATGGGAGAAAATCCCATTTTGTCAGATATCTTCACGAGACTGATAAAGTGGGCTTTTCATCCACAAAAGCTCATGCAATAAATAAATTTGTTAGTCTTCTAAGTGTCACCAGACTTCTTGTTTATTTTCCTGAACTAGGCTAACACAGCTACCTGTTTGGAACTTAATTTTCAAAGACTCTTTGGAAAACTAAGATCTTTTGTATCAGGAAAGGAAAGTTTTTGATTTTCTGAAACAGAATTTCATTTCTTGTTGAACTCTGACAAAACTGATGGATTACCTCAGAAAATGAATCAAATAAAAAGTAAGACTTTAACTTTAAAAGATTATCTGGGATTTTTCTGCCACAAGAACAAAGGTGATTAAAGAAACGTTGCATATTCATTAGGCAGACTGCATGTTCAGGAAACGAAGAGATCACCTAAGCCAACCCCAGAGGCATAGATCCAATGAGAGAGTGACAGCAACCAAATTTAAATCTAAATAAAACTGGAAAAGGTGTGTTCTCTTATAATTTCAAGGAAATGGGAAGAAAAATAATATTTAAAAAATAACCTTCTGAAGTGAGAACCTCTCTCTAAAATATCCATTTTCTACTATACTGTTTAAAAAAGCAAGCATTCATTAACTTTCCCTGTCCATCTCTCCAGTTAATCTGCCAGACAGATAAGAAAAACAATGATTCAAAAAGAAACTAACCCAAGAAAAACTTTTCCAAAACTTAGCTGGGTTGCAGAGAAAAAGTTAACTAAGATACAAACAAAGGATTAGATTTAAACTCTTGTAATTATTTTATTGGGAGATGAAAATGCTGATGTAACTTGCAATACTAATCATTTGTCCTGTTGATCACCAAATGGTTAGACCATGTATTCCTGTAGAGGAAAAATGTTGGTAAATGGAGAAATAGTGAGATTTAATTTGGATTTTAAACTCTTAACAATCACATTTGGCCTGTTTAATGATAGCTCCTTAAATAGCTTATTTTAAGTAACTGATTTAAATATTTTCTTTGATTTTGTAAGATTAGCTTAGTTTCCACAATCATAAACTGTTTAGATTATTATTAATAACTAAAAGCAGGATCTACCTTAAATAAATCAGTTTGACCACACATAACTAATTTTACCTACTTAATGAGATACTAAGTCAGAGTTTGCTATAATTTTGAGAAACAATGTTTTGGCCTCAATTTACTAAGGGACAATGCCCCACCAAAACCAGGTCCACTTTCAGATGTATAAACCCTGCAAAAAGGTTTCTAAAGAGAAGCATACAGAAGAGACTGTGATGGAAATAACCAGTTTATCATGTGTTCTGTATTTTGTTCAATGTTTTATTTTTATCTCCTTAAAAATTAAATAGCCATCAATTGTGATCATTTTGCTTTATTTTATTTATTGTGGACCCTCAGGTATGAAAAAGAGTCCCTATGACTAAAACAGTGCGAGTCAGACCCCTAATTTAGTAGTAAGAGAAACAATTAATAAGACTTGTCTTACCATTTCTTGTTTCTCTAGACTAAATATTTTTTATTTATTTTAAAAATACAAAGTATCCACACTCAGTATGCAACAATTTAAAACTACCCCCTTTAAACCCCACAGAGCCTAGTGCAAAATATAGCCATTTATCCCATTTATAAATGACTCTCACAAATGTTAGGGAGCTGGGGCAAACTTATCTTAATAAAATATTCATGAGCCACTGCCTTTCAATCATCTCACATCCACCCACTCTGACATTTCACAAACTAAACTTTGCCATCATACCTTTCAGCACTAGGCTTTTCCCACACATTTGTTCAGGTCAGTGCGCAAATGCTCATACTTTTCAGAGTCTTAAATAAAAAAAATCATACTCCCACACCTTGGTACAAAAGGCAACTCAAGGTAAAGATTAAGAAAATGGCCTTACTCCTCTTGTCCCTTCTTTCCATTAATTTGAGAATCACCTTTCTTCACCTAGTGGGTGTTTAATTTCCCACTGGAATTGTGCAACTCTTGCAATTCATTGTCCTGCTTTATGCTAAGAAAAATTACATTACAATTATTGACACTCCTGTGAATATCAAATTATTTTCTCTCTTTCTCATTACATGAATACTGATGCTTTATAGCCAAAACTAACATTGAGTAATTATATAGTAGGCATTAATAGATATGAGTCTTGCCTACTATATAGTTACCTGGACTGTACTTCATTTTCTCCCAGAGCCATTTATGATCCATAATACTCCTTTGTGACTACTGGAAATATAGGCATTTTTGTGCTCATTTATTATGAGGTTTCATCTCCTATTACTTCCACATCCATCAGATGTGAAATTTTACAAAAAGAAAAGTCATGAATATGCACAGTTCTTGGTTTAATCTATAAATGACACACATGGTTGTGCTTTTCTAAAAGAAATTTCATGCAGTCATACTAAAAGGAAAGCCACTAGAATGATAATCTTTGTGGAGAAAAATTTGCATGTCTTAGTATATTACAAGAAGGAGGATGAAGTAGATAATCTAATATTGCAGATCTTTTGCACCTCTAATTTTTGGGAGTCCTAACATACAGTCAGTCAGGGCATGGATCAGCAGTCATGTAGTGCTTCCTGTCAGGCCCTGGCCCAGGCCAGGGAAGCTAGTGATCCAATGAGTGGTCCAAATTCAGTAATGAATCTTTGTCATGTTCCACCTCAGACATGTTGGGCATATGCTAAGAAGAAGATGCGACTTATGATGAATGCAATTAAAAACTGGACATGTGCTGAGTATACCAGAGCATTTGTGACACCTTCATAAAGAAAGCTGCTAAAAGCACAGTACAAATTAATATCAGTGTCTGGTATACATCTCAATGTTATTTGCATGAGAGATCTACAAACTAAACTAATTTCATGAAATACAGGGCATACTATGTTTTTAAGCCACATTCAGTGAGACTCATTAGTTTACCCTCTCAACCAATCTGTGAGCTATTGTAGGTATTATTATTATTTCCATTTTACAGATAGGGGAATTGAGGCAGATGTGAAATCACTTGCCCGAAGCTTGCCAGAATGTCAACGGCTGATGCAAGATTAAAATGAGTCAGTCCCTGGCCCTCAATCACATGAAAAAGCTAATCAGCTGTTTAAAGTTTCAAATAATAACATGGAGATAGAGAAACAAACAAGAAGTCCTGTGGCACTTAAAGACTAATGAATTTATTTATCACATGAGCTTTCACCGGAGAAAAATCCTACCTTGTCAGATGATTTGAAGATGGGGGAACTTACAGAATGGGAGGAAAATTAATGTAGGGAAGTGTAAGTCATGGGAACAGGCCACACTGTAACAGCAAATCAAAGCGAAATTCATATGCAAATTTGACACTGTTTTTTCAGAGCTAAATAAGGATTTTGGATTTTGTTCTTATTATAATAGCTGATTTGACCTCATCTTTCTCTATATGTTCTTCCTCAGTGTTTAAATCTTAACTACTGCTTTGTTTTGCTGTTTCAGTGTGACCTGATTCCACGATTTGCACTTCCCTGCATTTATTTTCATCCCATTCTGTAAGTTCCCTCATGTTCAAAGTGTCTGACAAAGTGGGACTGTCTCCCATGAAAGCACATGCAATAAATAAATTAGTTAGTCTTTATGTGCCACAAGACTCTGGGTTTGTTTTGCTGAACTAGACTAACATGGCCACCCCTTCGGAACTTATGGAGATAGAGATATTTGAATAAAAAAGCTGGTGAAAGGTATGAAATTTGGCTTGATATGATTTAAAAATAGCATGATATACAGTATTACGTAAATAAACAACATTCAAAAATAGTTAAGATAGCAAAGTCATAAAACAGGTGCTCCTAAATCAGACAAATGTTGGCCCTATGATTCAGTATAAATAGCTCATAACCCTTGGGCATGCTCCTAAACCTGTATGTTCTGGACAGAACTTAATTGCAAAGTTAATTTTTTCCTGTCAAAAAAAATTGTGTTACAAGCTAAACATATCATTTAAAACCAAGTGGATGTTAATTGGAAGCTAAATAAATGTGAAAAGCTTTGGCTCAGCAAAGCATGAATAATTACTAGAAGAGTAGTACTACAAAAATGGAAATACAAAAAACGATCAGCAGTTGAGGACTAGAGCATAGGCATCGTAAGCTTGGCAAGAAATTGTTTACTATGGAAAAAGTCATTTACCATAGCACAAATATTCAAGAAAAGTCTGAAATGCAGGATGCTTTCCTGGAAGTATCTGAATAATCTATTTAAACCACAGCCTCTAAACTCTCCTCCCTTATCTTCTCTACCCATTTCCTTACCTATTCATCTCTATCCCCCTCCTATGAATTTTATTTCTATTCTTTATCTTAACTTAAGATTTTATATAAATATTTGGATTTTTCTAAAGAAATTTTATTTCTAAATTTGTAATACAAATAATTGATTAATATTTGAACCATTCATATTTTATAAAGAGAATTAAATGTTTCAAGAATAGCTAAGGTTAAGCAGCAAATGGCTAATTTAGTATGAGAACTTTGTTATGCTTGTTTTCTATACATATATTTAAAAAATAATACAAAGTTAATGGGAAAAATGATAGAAAAGTCAAATGCTCAAAAATTATTAAGTTTCAGAATTAAGCTTGCTTAAGCAACCCTTTAATTCAGCTCCCTTCTGCATATATATTATGATTCAGTCTCTAATTACATGATCATATACTATGATCCTGCCTGAGCTTTTGACTGGTGTGTAGCTGCTCAATATTTCATTTTTATCATCTTCATTCAGCATGTGACCCTAGGTCTTATTTACTGTGCATCATTCAAGCCCTGCACTGAATACAACCATTACTAATTTCCTTCTCAGCAGTTCTGTGGCATTTTCATCCTAGAAACTGAGTGCTTCTTGTACATTTAATGAATTTATCTTCACAATCTTTGAATATTGTTATTCTCTTTGTACTGTTGCAGAACTGAGAAACAGAAAAATTAAAACTAAAATTTTGAAGTGTTGACTAATTTTGGGTTTCCAACATGAGATAATCACAAGCTGATTTTTCAGGGTGTTATTGATATGGCTATTTCCTTGAACTTTATTAATGAAATTTGTATATCTTTGCCAAGCTTATGTATTATTGTGGGGCTGGGATTGTGTGTAACTTCTCTCGGGAAATGTGTGAGATAAGTACTGGCTGCTTAAAGGACACATTGAGTATTATGCCAAATAATGGACTTTAGAGGCAGTACATGGGAAGTGAATGTCCTAGGAAATATCCAGGGGGGAGCAAGTGTAAATTCCCCACTTGCTCTGGATATTACACAAATACCAGGATATTAGGTATTTCCAGGCTGCACAGAACTCTGCCTCCACTGAAAATTCCCTTGCCAAAGCCAACTTGCTTCACTTTTCTCCTCAGAGATAACAAACAGTGCAATCACACAACACTCAGTTACCATGTAACTCTAAGCAAGTACATTGTAATTAAGGTAAAAACTTTACAGAGAAAACATATTAAAATCTTAAAAGACCCCTATGTACACGCTAATAAGCTTACCAGACATCACCCTACTTCCATCTTTTGGCTCTGACTTGTGAAAAGTCCTTCAAAGCCATCTATGGGTTTTCTATGTATGTCATAATCATTTGACTCAGAACGAGCACACTCATTAACCTGGAAGTTATCCCTTTATATTGTTTAAATCTTTTGAGTTGAGAATAGGTAAATTATAGACAAAGCTCCTTTCCCAGGGCAAGCCTTCAAAAGATCAGATTCAGAGGGGGCATTGGTATTCCCTTCCCCCAGTATTTCCTCAGAAACATATCCATGAACAGTTCAGTCTTGTCTTAGCCCATTCTTTAAAAGAGTTCTGTGAAGCTCATAATACTTCCAAGCTTGATATTTATTATGTCTCCTAGACAAGCTATGTACAATCCCACACTTACACAGAAATATTTCCACTTTTAATACAATTTGCCTGTAAGATACTGAAAACTTTATTCTGTAAGGTTTGTCCAGGCTATTGAAGGAAATTGCCATCTCTGTCATGGTCATGGACACCAGAAAACAGGGTACAATAACAGTACAAGGAATACAAAACACAATACAATAATGGTCAGGGAATCTTAGCTATATTGGGCACTATGAGTTCCCCATATATTATAAAGCACAATGGAAACATATTTGAAGGCAGATTGCTGTGAGTCTGATACACTTTTTCATGGTCTCCATCAAAATTAGAGGGGGATTTAAATATATTTATTCTTTTCATAGAGGTTCATTTTTGTTTGTGTACTCTATAGAGCAGTGTTTCTCAATGACTGGTCCTTGGACCAGTGCTGGCCCTTGAGATTTCCCTAACTCTGCTTATACACAGCCTAGAAAGGCAGAAAGTCTGTCCCTGGTATCAAAAAGGTTGAGAAACACTGCTATAGGATATACTTTATGCAGTAAGTTTTACAGAGGAACAACTAGGTTTTTTGTGAGCACAAACTGTGCCTGCAAGTTTGTACCCACACTTCCAACCGTGGGTGTAAATCTAAGTAACTAGCCAGTATAACTGATTCTTAGCTGTGGCTATGATCATGTCAGAGACTGTGTATTTGATTCTGCTGTAACTTTCTCACTGCACATTACTATGCACCCTCACAGGAAAGTTTATTTGAGAAAAATTGCACAGTGGTATTTGGTTTTAGTACAGACACTTACTCCATTTTCAAAAAATATCCTTTCTACAAGTTTTTCTGGTTTTATTAGGGACTTGGACTCAAAGCTAAAACACATGTATCTTTTTCAGAACCTGACTAATGCCAATGAAATCAATATTACTACTTTTGTGGTTTGAAGGACTGGGACCTTGATCCTGGTGACATAAGATTTCACTGGGATGAGGAAAGGGCCTTAAAATGCTAAAAATTTCCATACCACAGTGATTAGCTCCAAATAAAAACAGAGATGGGAGATAGACTCTAACTGCTCAACTACATGAAATAACAAAACCAAAAATCAAAATGTTGCAAAAGCATATTAAAAAAGCATGCATATATTAAGGCACAGCTTAACTACAGTGGGCCTGCTTTGGCTTCAGATAGATCTGTGCAATGTCCATGGAAGGGAATAAGTCAGTTTTTCCCCTCTGTATAACCCATCTAATGAGCTGAAAGGCACCAAAATATATTCAAGGGAGAGGTACCATGTCTGATGGTTTCAGAGTAGATACTCTTCCTGTCTTCTGGCTAGAAGCAGGTAAAATGGATACAAGTTGTAGTGTGATTGCTGATCATAAACAAAGCTCAAGGCTGAGGTCATGAACCATAAGAAATGTCAGACAGAGAAGAGACGACACTGAGGGCATGTCCACATTGTGTCAAACTTAGAGTGTCCACATTCTAAACTCCTGTAGACTGCCCATGTCCTCACTGGCAGTTGCTAGGTTGACTTAACGCTTAAGTTGACCTTATTAAGTCAACTTAAGCCAGTGTAGAAGGGCCATAGGCTTTACGTTGAGTTAATAAGGTTGACTTAAACATTAAGTTGCCCTTAAGAGATGGTGTTATTGTAATCTTAAGAAAGCGCTTAAGTTAACTTAATAAATCGCCTATGTGGACAGCGTTCCTTAGGTCAACTTAAGGAAGGTTAATTCAACCTAAGGCTCCAGTGTATGTTAGCACACATAGACTATGTCCACACATACATTGTTATTTTGAAATAAGTTAATTCGAATTAAGAAAATGTTAATTCTAATTAAGGGAAAGCCTGCTATCGAAACAGCTGTTATTTCAAAATGGTTATTTCAAAATAAGGCCGTTTGGACATGTTTCGAAACAACACCATTGTTTCGAAACAACTGTTTCAAAACAACATGTCCAAATGGCCTTATTTTGAAATAACCATATAAAAATAACTATGGCCTCACATGTCTTGCAAGCTCCAAAATAATGAAAATTCTGGCCCTGTGAAGATCCAATAAGTTTGTGAGAGAAGATTAGTTTGTAATAAAATGCTCAAGTTGACCAGAAATGAGCCACCTATATTGGCTACCTTGGCAGAGGGGCCTAGTGGCAGAAAATCTGCAGAGGTAAACGGACACATTTCCCCCTAGCTGAGGGTGTTGTAGGGTTGGGAGTTTGTTGGGAACATACATAGCTCAAAATATCACTGATATCATTTGGAGAAAGACCATGCCTAGGTTGGGATTTGTGTTCACAGTATCTTTTCAGTACCCTCTGACCACACAGTTCCTGTGTTGTGTTGTGTGAAATAAATCCTTTCTTAGCAGAGAACTAGAGGGAGACATAGTGTGATAGTAAATGACATACTTTAGGCTAAAAAGTCAGGTGTGTAATTTTGTAGTAAAACTTTAACAATACAATAAATAGGGTTTGGAAATAACACTAGCAAAATTTTCTTTCAAAAGAGATTTTGGGAGAGCAACACATGCTAACTACCCAAGGTACCACAGATACAGATAAAAGGTGGGGAAAGTGTGTAAGAGTCCATACAATCAAAAATACTGAAAAAGCAACCTCTTTACAGTGTGCTAAACTCAAACTACATTTAAGGCCAAAATGTTAAACTGAACAAACATCTTGATTTCCCTTTGAAGATATTCTCATTAGTGGGGAAAAAGGGTTTTAAAGAAATGAGAAAATAAGTCTCCTGTGAGTAGATCCCAACTGCAGGAGAAGAAGAAGGGGGGAAAAAAAACCCCAAACCAATACACAGAGTCTCAACCTGGTTGTAGCTCCAAAGGGGCAGCCGTGTTACTCTAGTAAAGCAAACAAAGCAATGAGTCTTGTGGCACTTAAAGACTAAAAGATTTATTTATAACATGAGTTTTTGTGGGAGAAAATCCCACTTCATCAGATGCTTTGAAGAGGGGGTACTTACAGAATAGGATGCAAATAAATGCAGGGGAGTGTCATAGTGCAACAGCAAATCAGAGCATTTGTAAGGATTCAAACTCTAGGGAACAGCACGTAGGAGTAGGATGAAGTCAAATGACCTCTTATAATGTGAAAAGAATACATAGTCACAGTTAAGCCCTGCTTTCACAGAATCTAATTTGCATATTAGATTTCGGCTGTTTCTCTTTGAAGTCTTGATGTCCCATTGATTTTCTTGAGGACCATCGTTAACAAGTCATCAGTGGAGCAATTAGGAAGATGGAAGTGCTCAGCAACTGTTTTTTTGTGTTGTGATTTCTGATGTCAGTTTTGTGCCCATCTGTTCTTCTGCGTAGGGACTGTCCTGTTTGTCCAATGTATAAGGTGTGGGAGCATTTCCAGCACATGATGGCCTAAATCACATTAGTGGATGAGCAGGTGAGTGATCCTTTGATGGAGTAGCTGGCTTGATTAGGTCCTATGATAGTGTCTCTTGTACAGATATGTGAACAAAGCTGCCAGCATGGTTTGTTGCAGGGATATGTGCCTGCTTTAATGTTTCTGTTGTTAGGTCTGTAGTTGCTGGTGAGTATCTATTTTAAGTTCTGGGGGTTGTCTGTAGGTGAGGAGAGGTCTATTTCCAAAGGCTTGAGAGAGTGAGGAATCATCTTTTAGGATAGGCTGTAGGTCCTTAATGATATGTTGTAGAGGTCGAACTTGAAGGTTGTACGTGGTGACCAGTGACATTCTTTTGTTTTCTTTTTTTGGCCTCTCCTGTAGTAGTTGGCTGCGGGGTACTGGTCTGGCTTTGTCAATCTGTTACCTTACTTATCCAGGTGGGTACTGTAGTTTTAAGAAAGCTTGATAGAGATCCTGAAGATGTCTGTCTGTCTCTGAGGGATCAGAGCAAATGCAGTCATATCTTAGGGCTTGGCTGTAGACAATAGATCATGTGGCGTGTTTAGGATGAAAGTTTGAGGGATGTAGATAACTATACTGATCAGTAGGTTTTCGATAGAGGGTGGTGTTGATGTGTCCGTCCCTATTTTGTACTGTAGTGTCCAGAAAGTGGATCTTCTGGTTGTAATAGACTTAGCAAAGGAAAACAGTGGAAGAATTGTTGGAGGTCTGTAAAGGATGGACTAAGAGTGAAAAGCCAGAGAAAGTCTGATCTCAGTAAAATTTATTATTTTTTCCTTCTGCCAGGTGCATCTAGAAGCAACAAGAACTGGACTCAAAGTGTCTAAGAAACTTTTTGGAAAATAGATAAAACTAGAGTCTTGATCTACATTGAACTATAGTTTTATTTCTGGCTCTGAGACACTCCCTGGTTACCTTTACAAGCAGTTTTTCCACACTTACAAGCACTCAAGACTTTCTTGGAAACAGCATCTTTTATTTGAGAAACAAGGGGAAATCAGTTCAGAGAAACATAACTACCGCTGTGTGTGTTTGCATATATAGAATGGAACAACTCAAATTAATATATCAGGCAATGTCTACATTGGCAATTAGTGCAGATTAAGGAAACTTAGTCCGGACTAAATTTAGCCCATGGCTATACTAGGTTTTGTCTAGTCCAAACTAAGAAATTTCTTAGTTTGAACTAGGCAAATCTTAGTCCGAACTAGTAAGACCTGGCACTAGTCTGGATCTCTGCACTTAATTCAAAGTTTAGTTTGAACAAGGCGTGGGCAAGACCCAGACTAAGGTTTAGGCCGAACTTAAAAAAGTTCAAACTAATCCATTAGTTCAAAGTAACTGCACTTTCTAGTTTGAACGAAGTGTTAGTTTGAACTGGAACGTGCAGTTAGTGCGGACTAAAAAGTCTGTGGTTAGTTTGAATTAGCCTGAGGTTAGTTCGGACTAACCTCGGACTTCTTTGGTTTGGACTAGCAAGTCTGAAGTAAGATTGTAGATGTAGACATAGCCTTAAGAGCTTGCTCTCTCTCTCTCACAAACACACACTCCCTCCCTCCCCCCCCCGCCCCACCACATGCACATCACCAAGTTCCAAATAATAAATATCCAGCTGATGGAGGTCCAGAGCCTGTCTCACCAAAACTATATCCACTCAAAACCCTGCCAAATCCAATTCCTGTCATGAGTACTCTACAATTTAAACTTCATCACATTTACATATCACAACAACCAATTTCCAACCATAACAACCCAATGGAACTGGTCAGAGCAGTCTTTTCTCCTGTCTTCTCAAAAGATGGAACATATAAGTTCCCACCTCTGGGTCTTCTAGCTGTGGAACTTATGCTTTTCTTTTGTTTTATGAGCCCGAGAGTTTAACTCCTTACATGGTTGACAGATAGGTGGTTATCTCTCTGAATTCTTGTGGAAAATGTTTCTATCTGTCAACTACACTTCCTAAATATTCTTGTATGGCTGAAGAAAAAAGATTTGTTTTAGTGGGTAGTTCTTTGCCATCAAGTACTGATTACAATTGATATAGTAGAATGTATACCTTTGGGGATTCTTCTGACAGTAAAGGCCCCAGCTGGGGGATCAGGCAGGTTCCAATAAAGGAATTTCTTTCTTGTCTTATCCTCTTCTGGCCAACATTCCAATTTATCTATTTCCTCATGGTCTTATCTTCTGTCTATGTGGTGATCCCTGTCAGTCAGTACTGCTATAACCCACAAGAGAGACAAGGAAAATATTTCATCTCATCTACCCCATAGTATCATTTTGTTTGGAACACAGTTACCATTCACAAAAATGTTTACAGCTCAAAGCTCCCCTGATGGAAGTAAAATAAAGCTTGTCTCCTTCCCGCATAGGCCAGAAAACTGTATTTCCATGGCTAATTGTTATGTTCACAGAATTAGACCCATGACAAAGGAAAAATGTAATATTTAAAATGGAACTCACTAAAAATCATGCATTTGCCAGTTACATTGTGGGTGCACATGTATTTTTCATTGCTCTACTTAATATGATTTCATGGGAAAAGGGCCAAGGGCCTAAATAAAAGATCAACAGTCATTCCAATATACTTCAAAAAATGTATAATGAATTTGATGCCTCAATACCAACTGAGAGAGAGAACTGAGGAGATGTGAGTCATAAAAGCAAGAAAGATAGTGTAGCATTCCTAGCTGTTCTTGTCCCAGGTGACTCAGCCAATCATGAAGCTAAAAACTGTAAGTAGATATAGTGAAAAAAATATATATTATAAATAGATTGCAAGTTCTAAAAGAAGTATTTTGGAAAATGCAATTATACAGAATGTCCAGGTATGTTCTTTAGAAAACGACAGAGAGCTAAGCCATTGTAAAATATGAAGTAACGTTGCCAACTCCTTTGCTCTGGAATGTGCCTTTGGCATTGAGCAAAACTAATGCAAAGAGCATGACTTATCTGATTATGTTGGGGATAACTATAATGTGTGAAGAGCCCACAGAGAGGACATATTCTGAATACTGTACTCTTTAACAGAATCAAATATTACAGATGGAGAAAAAAAACTTCTTACTCCAGTCCATCTGCCAATGTAAAATTATACTTTATGGTACACTTTCAAGTATTTTGTAGAGTCTAATTATAAAGTTCTTAAGCAATAGAGCTTCCACTCTTAGCATACCAGACATTCATGCAAAATTCCTGAGAATTTGAAGGAGTAGAAGAAGAGAACTAAGTCATGAGTTACTAAGGTTGGCAAATGACATCATTTTTTTTTCCATAGCATATATATTGTTTAACCAAAGTCATGAGAGACAGGTTAGCTGGCTGCCCCTCTTCTATCCCTTGGGGTATGTCTACATGGCACTTTTATTTTGAAATAACACTCATTATTTTGAAATAAAAGAAATTAGGTCTACGTGACGTTTTCTTATTTCAAAAGGACAGATCCCGTCCTTTCGAAATAAGAATCGTCATTCTGAAAAAGTAAAACCTTGATGTTTTCGAAATAGCTGTTATTTTGGAAGGGATATTTCGAAATAACGCCATTTAGACCTGTTGTTTTGAAACAACACTGTTGTTTCGAAACAACTGTTTTGAAACAACAGGTCCAAACGGCTTTATTTCGAAATATCCCTTCCGAAATAACAGCTATTTGGATTGCAGGCTTTCCCTTAATTCGAATTAACATTTTGTTAATTCGAATGAACTTATTTCGAAATAAGGATTTTATTTCGAAATAACTCATTTCGAAATCCTTATTTCCAAATAACCATGTGTGTGTAGACATAGCCTTGATGCTTCTAGCAGCCACCAATTGCTGAATTCCTCAGTTTCAGAATCTCTGCTTTCTCAATACTTCATTTTTGGGAAGTTCTATGAAGGTCTCCAGTGCACGTGATTTACCCAGGGCCATGGGACTGGCACCATCTACCTCAAAAATCGTAATTGCACTGGAGTAGGGAGATAGGAAGAAAGTTCACATATCACCTTCTCCCTAACCCCATGGTGTTGCTGCTGCATAAAAGTGGCTACCAGTTGTAACGTCTGTGGAAGAAAAACACTGGATAGATGGTATCGGGTTTTAGCAAAGCATTTCTTTATTCACTTTGCAATTGCAGGAGAGGCAATTAACCAAAAAGGGTCCAGCAGAGTGGCCCCCAAAGGTCAAGTGAACTCTGCTTATGAACAAATTTGGACAGGATTTATAGAATAGTATAAGCGGCTAGCATATGATGTATCTGCTTCTTAATGGGTTAGTGGAAGATTTACAAAAACAGGTAGATTAGGTCAATGTAAAAGCAGAGTCAGCTTGTTTTACCAGGACATTCCATTTGAACTTTACATTGTTGCAAATTTACAACCTTCAGCTCTCAGCTATACTAACAGTTAGCCTTTGTTTCACAAAGTCTGTTTTTCTCCCCCTGCACGTAAATAATTTCCCTGCACAACATACATCTTCTTGACCAAAGTTTAAGGCCTAATAGGCCTAAGGCTTACTTGTACATAAAGTTTGCTACTACACATCTCTATCCTTCTACTACTGTCTATGAACAATTCCTTGTTGAGTGATGAGATCTTTGCATCACAGATCAGTGAAAGTACTAGGATGCCATCATTATCTTACTCACATGTTCTATGTTTTCTCCTCCCCTTATTCTCGTTCTTTTCTTTGACCTTTCAACAATGCAGCTGTTTACATTTTGAGGAATGAGACTATAATTTCAAGAGTCAAAAAGACATGATGTGCAGAGGAAAAAGAAAGAGAGATAGACTGAGATTCAGACAGGCAGACATGGAAATTATATTTTAAAAAGCATTATTTTGATTAAATAGAAGTATACGGATACAAAATGGTCATTAACAGGCTTTTTTTTCTGAATAAGAACATCCACACAGACTTAATATAATTTAACTAATCAACTTTAAATTCTCACTCTTAGATAATTTGAACTAACTTTTATGAGTGTTCCCACATAGGCTAGCCCTCAGACAACCCTCAGTGTCCCCCTCAGTTACCCTACTGGATATTTGCTTGGTAGGATGGCTTTTTTACATTCTTCCTCAACCCAGGAAACCAAAAGAGCAATCTGATGCTTCTGAATGAATTGTTTCTATGCTTTTTCAGATAAAGAAAATTCAGCTGAGTGGATTAGTGTTTAACTTAAAAAAGCATTTGCTTAAATTGTTGAGGTCCAAGTTTCATCACTTGTATTTTATTCAATAATGCTGATATGCGAAGGTTCCCAGTAATAGAAATGATTGTGTTTCCAGCGCAGGTCCCTCTAGCTAGCAATTTTTGTGGCCTTCTTCTTAGTAGCATCTGCACACTATACCAAAATAATGACTTTATCTTCCCAATATTCCTGTGTGGTAAGGAAGAATTATTATATCAATCTTATAGATGGCACACAGGTAAAATAGTCAAACTGCAGGTTCATGGCAGTTGTAGGCACTGAAACCAGAAGTGCTGAAGTCAAGAGTCATGCCTTTCCATCTGTTTCTATAGCACCTGACCACAAACTGTAAACCAAGGCATCTAGGCTCTAACACAATCTAAGTATTGCCTGGATAGTAGAATCATCAAATGTTTTACTTAACACATTTCATCACTTTACTATCAAGTAAGGCTATGGGACAGTGATAAAGAGTATAATTTTGGACATGAGGTTTATATAGCTTCCCTGAGATTAAGCAGAGCAGTTCCTGGCTTGCAAACCCTGTGGAGCCCACGGCTGTGTTCACACAGCACTTTCATTTTGAAACAACAGAGATTGTTTCAAAATAAGAAATACCCTGTTCACACAACACACGGTTGTTTCAAAACAATGGGAACCATTGTTTCGAAACAACGGCGTTGTTTTGAAACAAGTTAAACCCCATGTGGGGACAAAACAACATTGTTTCAAAATGATTATTTCGAAACAATGCCATGCGAACATGTTGTTTCGAAACAACTGTTGCCTGAACCTGCTATTTCACTTTGAGCTTTTTTCCTTAATTCGAATTAACAAACTGTTAATTCGAATTATTTTGAAATAAGGTATTATTTGATACAAGTTGTTTCAAAACAACTGTATCGCAATAACCCCCTGTGTGTGAACACAGCCCACCAGAACAATGACTTGTTGATTCATATGGTTTACTCAGGTTCTAGTTCAGGGATGACTCATCACCGTACACAGCACTTTTCCTTCTGCCATTGGAGAAGGGAAAACATCTATGGGCAATCAGTGATTGCTTAGCCAGAAGAGTTTCATTAGGAAGAGATGTAATGTGATTTTAGCCATCTTAGCTGCAATTTAGCAGGGAGAAAGGCAGTGCTGCATAGTGATAGACCACTCAATGTAGGATTTAGGAAATCTAGGTTCTATTCCTAGCTTTGCAATTGACTTGCTGCATGACCTGAGATAAATCACTTGACCACTCTGTGACTCAGATTCACCTCCATCCCTTCATCTGTCTTGTGCAGGTTATGGCTATGTTTACACGTAAATGCTTATTTCAAAATAAGTTATTTTGAAATAAGTTATTTTGAAATAAAATCCTTAATTTGAAATAACTTAAATCAAAATAAGCAAATATTAAATCAAAATAAGGGAAAACCTCAAATCAAAATAGCAATTCTGGACACAGAACTTGCTATTTTGATTCAGGAGAGGGGCACCATGGGAGGTGTGGCAACATGGCCCCCTCCCTGGGCCATGCCCCCACCCAATATATAGAAAAAGGAAGGCACCCTGGGAAAGAGAAAGGAGAAAGTGTTAAATCGAAATAATAGTTATTTTGAAATAACACGTCTGAACGGCATTATTTTGAAACAACTGTTTTGAAACAACGGCTATTTGGATTTCAACTTAGGTGTTACTGTTCTGAAATAATGGATATTATTTCTAAATGACAGGGACTCATCATTTCAAAATAAAGAAACATCATTCAGACATCTCAACTTTTATTTTGAAACAATGGTCATTGTTTTGAATTAAAAGCCTTGTGTGGACATAACGTATGTTTTTTATATTGTAAGCTCTTCAGTCTCTGATTGTGTGTATGGCCCTGATCTCATTTGGGATTGATAGTTACTCCTGTGATAATAATAATAATAATAATAATAATAATAATAATAATAATAATAATAATAATAACAACATGTAGAGGAATGACCAGCCAGTTCCATGCAGTTCTGTGCGGTAGACACTGCAAGTCTCTAGGGGTGTGTCTACACTTAGAGCAGAATTTGAATTGATGACAATCAATTTGAATTTTATTAAGTGCATGGACATGCCCACTTTCATCAATTCAATGGCACTCCTCACTTCAAACTGATTAAAGCTGACTTCAAATTCGTCAAACCTTGTTTGACTTTGAAATCAGGGTCAATTCGAAGTGAGTAATTCGAATTGACGCAATGTGGGCATGTCAATTCGAATTACTCACTTCCAGTTGACTGCATTTTGCCCTTCTTCCCATGGTGCTTGGCACCAGAAAGGGGAGCTGTGCACAGGCACTGCGTCCTTCCCCCACCCTTGCTGCCGGCCCTGCAGCCACGGCCATGTGGCAGTCAAGTGGTGGCCATGGCAGAGGCACATGGCAGTCCCCAGTGCAGGCAATGAGTGGGCATCTGGGGGCATCAGGAGGTCCTCTGCCTCCTCTCCACTTGGGACAGAGAAGACATCCTGTCCCGGTTGCGGGCAACTCACCACAACTGGGCAATATATCAAGAAATTGCTGACGCCCTCACTGCCCAGGGCCACCCCTGGACGATGGAACAAGTCTGGATCAAGATAAAGGACTTTCGCCAGGACTATGCCCAGGTCTGGGAGGCGAGGCGGCTCCAGGGTCCAGAGCAGGGAGGCATGTGCCCCTACTTTGAGGAGATGGATTGTTTCCTCAGTGAGGAACCCTCCTGGCTGCCCAGCGGTGAAGCCACCACCTGTCCACATGGCAGCCCCCAGCCCTGACCTGTTCCTTAGCCCAGAGGAGGTACCTACATCCCTGGAGGTGCTGGAGGAGGATGGCACTACCACCAAGGGAGACCCCAGAGAGGGCGTGTCCCACAGGACTTTGCCGAAACCAGTGGGAAAAAGTCCCCCTTCTTTCTCTCTGCAGCAATGGCAGCATCTCCCTGTCACAGAGAGGGTGGATGGAAAGGCCCTGGGAACAGGCAGGGTCCCAGACATTGGGGGAGCTTAGAGGCTGTCCCTCAGGGACAGCCCTGTGGTCCCATGTGGCATGGGGGAAGCTCAGTCACACAGGGTGGGGGTATATGAGCAGCAGGAATGGAGAAACCAGAAGTGTCAGCACCAAACAGACAGGATGCAGCCCAGGCTGCTGGCACATGGCCTCAGGACATGCTCCAAGAGCAGCATGGGGCTGAGTGTTGCCCGCCACAGTGGGCACAATGCCTGACCTGGGCAGCACAACACATCCAGGTGTACCTTAGGGGCCCTGTCCTTCAGGACATGGATTGGAAGGCGCAGGGACAGCCAGCACACAGCTGCTTGCTTCTGTCAGCCCACCCGCAGCACTAGCTAAGTAGCTGCTGGCATTAATGGTGGTCTCTCCTGTCTCCCCCCAGCAGCTCATTGGGCCTGCCAATGCCCTGCTGCAGTGAGCCCACCAGCCACCACCTGGTGCAGAAGGACATGCCGGACCCGGGATGACCTTCTCCTCGAACTTATCCACCTGGAACAGGGGGTCGAGGAGGGTGTGCAGGAATGGAGGGGGCAGGTGTCAGCACACCACAGGTCTACCCGCTGACTGCTGCAATGGGCTGTTGACCTGGAGGAGCGGCACACCATTGCTGATGAGCAGCAGACCCAGGCCCTGGATTGGATGAGCCAGGTGCTGCTGACCATTGGGGCAGCCCTCCAGGGTATGGCAGCCAGCCTGAGTCAGTGTGTGGAGCATTTTATTCCCCCTGCCGCCCAGGAAGCCCCACCCAGGGACCCCTCCATCCTTCATCACCGACACCCCTGCACCTGGAGTGGGGGTGGCCGTGGGGAAGGCTAAGGGGAACCACCCAATGGGACTGGGACTTCACCCCATCGTGACCCTTAAACTGAGCCATATCCCTAGTTCTCCCCAAGTCCCCCTTCTCCCGCAAGTCCCCAGTTCTCCCAGTTCTCAAAGCCCCTCCCTGCCCTCCAACCTCCCCCCTTCCCATTTAAATAAAACATGTTAAACCAATTTTTCTGTTCATGTCTTTATTTATTTGGGGCTGGGGGGGGGGTTAGGCTGGTGCAGGTGTGTGTGGGAGGCATGTGTCAGGTGAGGCTGGTGAGGGCATCTGGTGGGAGGCCCGGGTCCTCAGGGCTCCTCCACCAGAAGAATGTTCTTGAGTGCCTCACGGATGATGTGCACTCTTTGCTGCACCCACTCTGGCTGCTGCCTGGGTGCTGGCTGCTGGAAATGTGCAGTGAGTTGTTTGGCCTCTGCCTCCAAATGGTTGGGACTCTGTCGCCCTGCAGTTCAGAGAGGTTATGCAGAGCGACACAGACACCGATGATTTCTGGAAAGGTGTCCTCCGCAAGGTAGATGTGCATTAGAAGGCACCACCATTTGGCTTTGAGTCTCCCAAATGCATGCTCCACTACCTGGCGATAGTAGTTTGGTCTCCTGTTAAAGAGCTCCTTGCCTGGATCAAGGTGGCCTGTGTATGGCTTCATAAGCCATGGCAAGAGAAGGTAGGTGGCATCCCCCACAACCAGAAGGGGCACCTGCGCATCCCCAATGGGCATGTCATGTTGCGGGAGGAAGGTGCCTGCCTGCATTCGCCTGTATAGCGATGAGTTCCACAGCACGAGGGCATCGTGCACCCTCCCCGGCCAGCTGACATAGATGTTTGTGAAGAGGCTCTGGTGATCAACCAGGGCCTGCAGGAGCATGGAGACGTATCCCTTGCAGTTCTGGTACTCTGCGCTTCGGTGCGCTGGGGCTCGGATGGAGATATGAGTGGCACCAAGGATGCCTGTGCAGTTGGGGAATCCGAGGGCATGGAGTCCATGCAGGCTGTCTTGCAGGTTCCCAAGAGTGACCAGGTGGGCTAGGAGGACCTTATTAATTGCCCTGCATGTGTCCGGGGTGGCCATCTTCCACAGGGCGATGACCACTCTTTTGTCCATGAGCACGGTGTGTCTAAGACAGTGGTCCATTCTCTGCAGCTGTGGGGCGAGCTCATGGACCAGCTCCAGGAACATCTGCCTCTTCATACGGAAGTTCTGCTTCCATTGCTCATTGTCCCAGGTGGTCAGGACAACATGGTGCCACCAGTCAGTGCTGGTTTTCTGTACCCAGATGCCACAGGGCACGGAGAGCAGCAGGATGGCTGCAGCAGCAGGCAGGGCCAGCGTGGTGGCAGTGCTAGTGCCTGCCTCCATGATGCCAGGGTCCAGTAAGAACATGCTCAAGGCAACCAGAGCACTGGCCATGACTGTGTGGGTGGTGGGCACCTCAGCAACAAGCTGCAGGAGCTGGGCTAGGTCCATGACCTGCTTGCTCTGCCTCTTGCCAGCCACAATGGGCAGAGGGCTGAGGCAACTTCCCACTTTTATGTGATTGGCTGTGGCAGTGGCCCTTTTCTGCGGCCATTGTGCCACACCTCCGATGGTGCCCCCCCTCGAATTTGAATTGGCAAGTCCAGTCCATGGACATGCCAATTCAAATTGAAGTTTCTGGTGTGGCCATGTCAATTCGAATTCACTCAATTCAAGATTTATAAATATTAATTTGAACTGATCAATTTGAATTCGGTAATTCGAATTGAAAGGCCAAGTGTAGGCATAGCCTCGGCTATGAATGGTATGCCCATAATCATAACAGTATCACTTGTTATAATATATAGAATATTAAATCCTGCACTTCCAGCAAAGTCTGATCTCGCTATGACCTACAGGCTATGTCTACACTTAAAGTGTTAAATTGAATTAACTTAAATCAAATTAATTAAATCGAATTACTAATCATTAAATCAAATTAAGTTAAAATGAATTAACATGACTCCACTTAAAACCCAACTCAAACTAGCATATCCATGGAGAGGACTTGCTAGTTCAATTTAGGAGAGGGGCACCATGGGTGGTGTGGCAATATGGCCCCCAAGAAGGGACAGGCCCCCACCCAGTGTATAGGAAGAGGAAGGCACCCTGGGAGGATGAAGAGCAAAAAGTTTTAATTCGATATAATGGTTAATTTGAATTAACACGGCTACACTGGGTTAAATTGAACTAATAAGATTGATTTAACCATCATTTTAACTTTAAGGGAGGTTTTATAATTTCAAAATGACCTTTCCTTATTTCAAATTGAGGGAGGTCCTTATTTCGAACTAAAGAAAACTAGTGTAGCCATGCAATACTTTAAATAGAATTAATTATCATTAATTCAGTTTAAAGTGTAAGTGTAGACATAGCCACACAGACCCATAGGTTGTCTGCAGTGACAGGGTTTTTTTTCCCCCCACCCCAGGTTCCAGACTAGCAGTTCCCCCCATGGGTTCATCACTCATTTGTTGTTTGGGGTGAGTTGATGATGGATTCACTTGTGTTTCTCCCACTCCACTGTTCTCTGCCTACACCCTAAACTACATCTAATGTGGTGCAGAAAGGTGAAGACCACCTTGACTAGACCCCCTGTGCCACAACTGTTCTACTTCTCGTGGAGCCCTTCATGCCTGCGGAAAGGATGGACAATGTTTAAAATACAAAATCATAACACAGAGAGCTGTTCCTGTCTCATAACCTGCTGGTGAATTAGCCATGTTAGAGATCATTAATGGGATGACTAGATGGAAGAGACCATAGTCATGGCAATGAGAGCGCAGGACTGTTCCCTACTTTGTAATCCTAGTGACTTGTCTAAAATTAACTTGAGAAGACAAAAAAAAAAAAAAAAGCCCACCGAGAAATTAAGTTGGAGCATGTTAAATACACCCCAGTCAAGGTAATTAAATGTCTTTGGATAGACAGATACATATGTTTGTTTGTTTGTTTGTTTGTTTGTTTGTTTGTTTGTTTGTTTGT
>ML681963.1:118866880-118905925 GCA_007922195.1 Podocnemis expansa
TGTTTGTTTGTTTGTTTGTTTGTTTGTTTGTTTGTTTGTTTGTTTGTTTGTTTGTTTTAAAAAGCTTTTGGAAGAGATCAAAGAAACATTTACAGGGCATATATAAACATAAAAACAATTACTTTTTTCAGAAATCATGTTTCTACTTATCCTCAGCCTCCTGTATTTCCTTTGAGATTAAAATATTATCAGTGTGTGCATGCTGACACAGCAATATGTTAGGTGATCCATTGACTTTAAGTGGCATGGCCACAACAAATTGAAGACTGACATCCAGCTGTAGCCAAGTACTTCATTAATAATTCTTGTGGTAACCATCTCATAAAAATGGCTGATAATTCCTAATCTCAGATTTTATTCTCCAAGAAATGTCATCCAAGAACAAAAATGTGTCTTAGATGTGGTCCTTCATTCAGACAATGACATGGATCTGCTGCCTTTCCAGCAAAGTCAACAAAAACTTTAGTCCCATAAAAAAGACATCAGAATTGTGGCATATTTACATATGAGAGGAAAGGTTATCCTATAGCAAGGATGGTAGCTGGGACTCAGGAGATCGTGTTCTTTCCGTGTGGCCTGGGGGGCAATGAGGATTAAATCATTAAGAATTGTGAAGTGTTTGGACATCACAGTCAGAAGAGCCAAAGAGGTATTTAAAATATGCTGCATAAAGATAAGAGAACTATGTTACTCACATACTTCAGAAATTCTGACCATTTCTCATCCCCTATTTGTTGCTTTTTTTCCCCTTATTGGTTCAATTTTGACAAGAATAACTGTAGTCAAAAGTCTAATGGTAGTTAAGGGAAATAGTTTAATACTGCTGAGCCAAAGTATGAGTGATAACTATATGCTTACAGAAAAAACAAATCCCCCATTTCTTTTTAGATCTGGAAATAGACATTCAATGCACAGATCAGCCCTCCAGTCACTTTGAACATAACAGGTGAAACACTGGTCCCATTAAAGTTGATAGCAAAATGCCCATTGACTTCAGAGGGGGCATGGCTTACCCTGACATAATGAGCTGTAATGAATACTTCTAACTCAGGATAATAAAATAAATAATACTTAAATTTCATTTTAGCAAAGCTTCTGTTTTCTTGAATTGAAAACTTTACCTATTACTGCAAAATACTTTTAAAATGTTCCCATGAGAAACTTAGATCAACAGGCACCTATTAAATCTGCACCTCTTTAATAAATGCTGGAAGAAACTTAATTTTTTGTAGTTTTTGAAGTTGGATGGTACTGCAGAATGAAAATAAGGGAAGCGTGTGGGTGGCTCACTTTGCTTTTTGGCTAAAAAAGTAAACTCTCTAATGTGAAATAATCCAATGAGTCCAATTTCACCTTTATTACCAGTGTTCTTATACATTACTAAAACAGGTGGTTAATAACATCTTTCATACATTCATCTTTGAAAATTCACTCTTATGCTTTCAAATTTTTTCTGTTTTATTACAGTATAAGTAACTTAGGACTGCAAGTGTGGGAGGCATACTCAGTGTCAGAAAGAATATCAAGTTATTGATCTGTAGACAGAAGCAAATTAAATATGGGATTCCCGTCTCATTAAAAAATAAGCAACTTTGTAACAAATCTGGAAAAGTCCAGAGCAGGAATAGATTTTTAATATGTAGGTGTTAAGCCAACTACTGCACTGTATATATCTTCTGCACTGGTTACATTCTCCAAACAACACAAATGTAAACATCTATCACAAGAGTACATATTTTTTACTTTCTTTGCTGACTTTAAGTCTTGCGCCTACACAGACACAGAAACATTTTATAGTTGTGACAGCTAAAATTATTACCTTATCTCTGAAAAGAAAATTTTCCTTTAACACTCTGCTGTGTGACATAGCATCTAACTATAATCTGGTTTGTGGAGGCTTTTCTTCTTTAGGATTTCTTGCAAGTGTCTCTGTATTTCATCGGAAGTCAGCCTAATAGCCGGACAAAATCAATCTTTATTTTTCCAAAGAGAGTTATAAAATCTTTTTTACAACTAAAGGGCTGAGCTGTGTTAATCCCATACATTTTATTGCAGTTCAACATCCACTGGGGGTGGATGTTAAATTACCCTGTCATTTAAATATGAACCAACAGCCTCCTTAAGTGTTCATATAGTCTCATCTATAGAAAACCAGTTTTCAGTGGTAATTTTGTCTCTGAACACAGCAAAAAGAGTAATAAAGATAATTTTCTTGATGGACATGAGACAAGGTAAGTTAGGTAATGTCTTACATTTTAGTAGAAGGTACAAGCTTTTAAGCTACATAGAGCTCTGCATCATGTCCTCTTCTTTCAGAGCTCTGTAGAGCTCAAAAACTTATACCTTCCACCAACAAAAGTTAATCTGATAAAAAAGACTTGACTTGTCTCTCTCATATCATGGGATAGACATAAGTACAACAACACAGGGGAGGAAAAAAGACTCATGTCACTTATGCTCTTTAAACAATATCCAAACATAAATAAATTCAGATGCAGGGAAATTGAATAGCATAGCAAACCAATAATAGCATACAGAACCTTTCACTCTATATCAAGAGTTCAAATTCAGCCTGGATCTGATTGAAATTGATAGACATTCAGTGAGTCATGTGAAATTAATTTGGTGGTTTCCAGTTCGCATTAAATAAACCCTCACAACACAAAAATCACAACTGCAATAAGTATCCTTGTCAACAGTCTCAGAAAATATTCCACAAAATGAACAGGTATCAAGACCTTCCACTCACATGCTACGAGTGGCAATGGAAGACATCCTGCTGTTGCTCATCTCAGACCAGTTATATGCATTTAGGACATCATTTTCCAAGTCCAGCCCTACAGCTGGTCAAAATATTTCAAACAAAGCATTTTTAATTGAAAAAATTAACTCTTTAAAATATTTGGAGCTTTTTTAGAAACAGTTTCCTTTTTGACAAACTGGAAAATGACATACTGGGTCTTTTTTAGTTATTTATTTATTGTGTTTCTTTTTTTCCTGATCTTTTCATCCCTTGTCCTCCTAAGTCCTTACATTTTTCAGTGGTAAAAAGGGGAAAAGCAAGGGCAAACTGAACGGGGGGGGGGCGGCAGTCAGGGGCAGGAAATATGAAAAAAATGGGGAAAATGGAAATTAAAATGCACTTGGGGGAGGAGAAACTTTGAATAAATGAAAATTTGTTTGTTCTAAAAG
This sequence comes from Podocnemis expansa, assembly GCA_007922195.1. Classification (NCBI taxonomy): domain Eukaryota; kingdom Metazoa; phylum Chordata; order Testudines; family Podocnemididae; genus Podocnemis; species Podocnemis expansa. Next base: position 118,870,073 of record ML681963.1, read on the forward strand.
CATGAAAGAAAAATGAAAGAAAATTTTAACAAAAATATTTCTAATTAGCTCTCTCTAGTATCTTTCACAAACACTAAATTCACAAAATAAAAAGAAGTTGGAAGTTCAGTTTTGATATGCACCCAAACAGCTGCATGAGCTCTGGACTACCAAGAAACCACTCAGAACTTCACAACCAGACTAGAAATCTGGGAACACTTCTTGTAGTATTTCCAATATCTAGTGCTTCCAGTTTGGCTAGAAACGTTAGAAAAATAGTCTCACTCCCTGCAAGAGCATAAGTGTGCAAAGATCTATGCAAATAGTAAGAAATAATGGGGGCATGGGATAACTACATTTACTTTTCCAAACTAATTCAGTTTCTTTTGGGTTTTGAACAAAGGTTAGAAGGGATTTTTCATTTTGTGTTAACTAGTTCACCCTTGTCTATACATGGGACTCAAGCCAAGTGTACTATGTCATTATTAACAGAGTATGGTATAGTCATGAAATAATTCATGTTTCAGGACAAAGTACATGCTCTTTTTAGTACATTAGAGGCCAATCTTTGTAAAAGTTGATGCCTGAATTTAGCCAGCAATATCCATATTTAGGCTCCTAATTAAATATAACCTAATTTTACCCAGCTGCTTAAGTATCTGCAACTCCCGTTGAAGCCAAAAAACCTCACAACAATATAGTGGGCCTGTCATTTCATTATGTGCATTTTCAGTGCTGAACACAGAGGATCCCAGTCCTTGAGGAGATAGATTCCAAGAGAGGAAGGATGGTCCAGTGATTAAGCCCGCACTTCCACAAAAAAAATTCATCTGTCATGATGATGTCACATTTGACATATATTGGGTGGGTGTTCTATGCGTAAAGTATATGTTACTCCCACACCCCTTGGAGTCCCTTCCTGGACCCATCGGGGGTGCAGGCACCCCAGGATAAGAACGCCTGCTTTACAGTATAACCATAGTCTGTCACAACTCTGCAAATTTTCCAGACAGAGTTTAACACACTAACTCCTTGAATGACTTGTCCGCTAGTCACAAGAAGAGTAACGTGTGAGAGTGTGTGTGTGGGGGTGGGATATAGAGATACAGGTGCTGCCCCTAGCATGGGGGTGGAACGAAAGAGGGATTGGGAGAGGAGGGGAATGAGGTATATATGCATTTTAGTATGGAGGAGAGGGGAAGTGGGAGAAAGTCCTTAAAGTCCTTAAATCATGATCTGAGAACTTAACTAAGTTATAGGTTAGAGGCTTGTTGCTGGACTGGGTGGATGAAGTCTTGAGGCCTGCACTGTACAGGAGGTCAGACTAGATGATCATACTGGGCTTTTCTGACCTTAGAGTCTATGAGATGGACTTGGTTACAGACTTTCTGAGTGACCTTGGATATGTTTTTTACTATCTCTGTACTGCAGTACCCCCATCTGTAAACTGGATATAATAGCAGTGCCCTGCCTCACGGGGTTTGTTGTGAGAATACATCATAGATTGTGAATTGCTCAGATATTAAGTGAGTCACATAGGCTATGTCTGCATAAGAAAGCTTAGTTCGGACTTGCTTAGTCCAAACTAAGCAATTCCAGGTTAGTTCGAACTAACTTGAAGTTAGTTCCAACTAACCAGAGCTTTTAACTTTGACTAGCTGCATTTTTTTAGTTTGAACTAACTAAAAGTTAGTTTGATCTAAAAAATGTGGCTAGTTCAAACTAACCACTTATTTCACACTTATTTAGTTAGAATTTGCACGGCTAAATCAAGCTACTTTGAACTAAAGTTCAAACTAAGTTCAAATTAAGCGTTTAGTTTGAACCTACTGTTTGAACTAACTAGTTCAAACTAAGCTTTGCTTAATTTTATAGTTCAAACTAAGTAAAGTCTACCATAGACAGGGAACAAATTTGTCCAAATTAAGCCTCCTTAATCCAGACTAATTTGCTAGTGTAGACATAGCCAAAATACCAAAGACAGGTGCTACCACATTAAATAAAGTAGATTTAAAAAAAGAGAAATCCTATTTGATCTGAAGCATCCATGATGTCGTTCACTGCTCTTTGTACATTTCTTTTATGTACTGATGTGGAAAATAAGAGGAACGGTTGTTTTCCCATACTCCTTCTGCATTAAACTGGCATATTTATACATAATTAATTTGTTTCCCACTCATCAGGAACTAGGCAGTACTAGAAACTACAGTAGACTTTATCATGAGGACTACTCTTGATTTTCCATCCAAGAGTTTTAGAAAAATATTGGATAAGCATTATTACACTATCTCTTGGTAGGAGAGCTCACAATCCTCCTTACTTTTGGGGTGAGTGGGAGAGAAATATGGCTAATGTATGCTATAAATGTAGAAGTTAGTGGCTGGCTGACAAATCCTTCCTTGCTGTTTTCTGTCATGTTCAGCTTTTCTGTAAATTTCCCACGTGCTCTTTTGGCTGCACCATGTGATATTTCACTATTGCTATTTTCTACCCTTGCAGAAAAACCTAGTATTTCATTGTAAACAAATAGCGTTAACACTTGTGATGCTTAATGTTTTGTCAGTTTGCTCAGCAGGTGTGAAGAAAATGCAGACACTTCCAAGGCTTTTTTTAATGTTGCCAGGCTTCACTAAATCAAGGAGCTCTCCCAAGTGGATGCTCTTGTATACTGTAGTTAGCTCAATTCCAGAAAAAAATTAAGATCTGAAACTCATCTAATACTAATAGGCGGTACCAGATTGCTGAAAACTTCTTATTCAACAGGGTCAGTGAAAATATAGAAGGACATACACTATTCCATAAGTAGCTCAAATGTTTTGAACATATTAAAGAAACAAGGTGGGTATCTACTGAACCAAATTTTGTTGCTGTGAGAGAGAGAGAGAGAGAGAGAGAGAGAGAAGCTTCTGAGCCACATAGTTTTTCTTCAGGTCCTCGACATAGTTCACTGTTACAGCCAGCTTGTTTATAGCTTAAGTCTTCCAGTTCAGCAAGGTTCACAGCACATACTGTTTTGTTTTTTTTTAAGCAAAAAGAGGCATACTTTTTCAATTACATTTATAACAAAAATATTTTTCTGGTTTTTGACTAGCTTATAAAATAAATCTATTTTTTTAATTGAAATTGATAAAAATTTGTGCCAAAAATGGCAAAATATTTTTGAAAAATGTGCCCCACTATTTTTCAAGTAACAGGTCATACTTATATAGGGAAAAAGCAAGGCAAGGGGCTAAATGTGTCAGATAAATAATTCAGAACAAAAATTCATCCAATTCTAATGCTGCATGTGAATTATTCTCTTCAACAAATGTAGGTCACCTGAAGAAAAATCAATTTCAAGCTGACGCACAATTTCCACCATGCTGGCTGACACAGTTTCAGGATTCTAACATGAAGTAGTCAAACAAACAAGCCCGAGGCTATTCCTTCATTTCCAAAAGTGAGTACTTGAGGTGCGGCAAGAGCCTTGAACACAGAGCAGCAATCCACTATATCTTTTATTTTGCCACTAACTAAGCCAAAGCCATCTAAAGCATTGCTCTGCTTCCTCCTGAGGTGAGATATCAAAAGCCAATCACATATTCTTAGCACTTAACCATCTATGAAAATGAGTGATCTATTTCTCTTACTTTTTCAAACATTGCTATAACCAAGACTTTACTGGTATAGAAACCATGAACACTTTTATAAGATTATCAGTAACATTCTTCTGTTGCTACAGGTAGAGAAGGGGCTGTCAACATGGTGCTTTCAAGACAATTAAAACTTCAGATCTGTCAAAAGAAGAGTTTATTGTCAAAAGGCCTGTTTCCATTTATTATTATTACTTGTTTTCTGGTATCGCCCAGACAATACACTGAGGACCAGGATCAGCTGTGTTAGGTGCTATACAGACATATAAGGAGATACAGTCCCTATATCCAGGAATCTTAAATCCTAATGTGACACAAAATCCAACAAGCAAAGAGAAGCCTTCCGGAAGAGTAAGGGGAAGAAAATGCTTCCTTCACAAACTGCTACCCACTTTTCCATATACTCTGCAACCCTTTTATAAGGGCTCTGAGGGGTTCTAGTTTCACAGGTGGGAAGAGAAGAGAGAAAAGCTGGCAAGCTCTGCTAGAATTTTCCTTTCCCATTCTAAAGCCAAAAGCCACAGAAAAACCAAGGACTGTCTGCAATCAATTAATTATACTGCTTCCCCCCTCAGTGGTTTGTAACCACTGGGCCCATAAGACTTCCACTGAAGTGAATGAGAGCATGCTGAGTAAAGACCTCAGGACTTAGCCCAATGGTAGTCAGTGGGAGCACAGAATACCAACTGGAAAAGGCTGATACCATACCAGTCGTTGGTAATCACTGAGGGTGACATTCACATACAACTACCAGTAGAAGTCATAGGTACCACTTAAAGCTCTATTTTGAAGTATATCTGCGAGGAGACTGCCAAGAAAATGCCAATTAGTCCAAATGTAGTAGTGGGTTTTGTGATGTGAACATCTGTCTTCTGGGAGCTTTCACCCATGGCCTATCAGTACAGTACAAATTGGACATGGCCACATCAACACCACTCTATACCAAAAACCTACTGATTGGTATAGTTATCTACATCCCTTGAGCTTCCATCCAAAACACACCACACAATCCATTGTTTACAGCCAAAACTTAAGATATAACCACATTTGCTCTGATCCCTCAGACAGAGACAGTCATCTTGAGGATCTCTATCAAGCATTCCTAAAACTACAGTACCATCTGGGGAGGTAAGAAAACAAATTGTCAGAGTCAGACGGGTACCCCGAAGTCATCTACCGCAGGAGAGGCCCAAAAAAGAAAACAATAGAACGCCACTAGTCACCGTATACAACCCTCAAGTCAGACTTCTACCACAGATCATTAAGGACCTACAGCCTATCCTAAAAAATGATCTCTCTCTGTCTCAAGCCTTGGGAGACAGACCTCTCTTCACCTACAGCCGCCCAACCTTAAACAGATACTCACCAGCAGCTACAGACCTAACAACAGAAACATTAAAGCAGGCATACACCCTGCAACAAAGCACGTTGCCAACTTTGTCCACATATCTGCACAAAAGATACCATCATAGTCCTAATTAAAATAGCTACTCCATCAAAAGCTCATACACTTGCTCATCTGCTAATGTGATCTATGCCATCATGTGCCAGAAATGCCCTGACACCTTATACATTGGACAAACAGGACGATCCCTGTACAAAAGAATAAATCAACACAAACATGCCATTAGAAAGCACAAAACAGAAAAACCAGTTGCTGAACACTTCCATCTTTCTAATCACCCTATCAATGATTTGTTAACAGCCTAACTCAGGGATGTCAGTGGGACATCAAGACTTCAAAGAGAAAACAGTTGAAGTGGAATTACTATGTAAATTAGATTGTTTAAAAGGTGGACTAAATCCTGACTATGGCTTCTTTTCCCATTACAACAAGTAATTTGACTTCACCCTTCCCAGGGCTTGAACCTTATCAACTGCTCTGATTTCCTGTTACTGTATGACCTGATCCTATGTTTTACACTCCTTTGCATTGATTTTCTTTCCATTCTGTAAGTTCCCCCATTTTCAAAGCATATGATGAAGTGGCATTTTCTTCCACGAATGCTCATGTCACTAATAAATCTGTTAGGCTTTAAGTGCCACAGGACTCCTTGGTTTATTTTTTTAAATATCCTCATGCGTGGTATAACCCTAAGATGTGAAATTTAGAAGCTTGGGTACAAATTCATTTCTCATGGAAGAGCACAGCAGTCAGTTAAATGGGGTTAACAATTAAATGGAAGCTTACTAGAATTTAGTTGGGTTTTTCCCTTTTTCAATTAAAGAAGCAAAACTCATTGGTCATTTCTGCACTTAAAATAAACATAGAGTGGTGAAGTGAAGATCCCCTGCTTCCTTTCACTTTGAGATACATTGGTGATATTGCTGTGGGGGTACATTGATGAGAGAACAGAGGAAATATACTGGTACTATCATTGTGGCACTTTCCCTAAGACAGTTTAAAGTGACTTCAGGTGTCTTTTCAGTACTTCACACAGACTGTGCCAGTGGTAGTCGTCTGGGCTTTTTTTTTTTTTTTTTTAAGATAAATACTACATACATCAAGGTGTCAATAAATAGCAAATGAGGCTACAGGCACAGGAGGCTGATTAGGAAGTAAACTAAGCTGAGTCCCTAAAGAACTGCACCAGAAAGTTACATTTTTTTCCAAACAAATAATAATAATAATAATAATAATAATAATAATAATAAATGAAAGATTCTGCATAACTTTAAGGTTTTGAGAAGAACAAGGACATTCACAGTTAAGGCCAAGATTCCTCCTTACAACTACCCCATAATTAAAAAGTCATCTTGTCATGTGGAAACCATGTTCTATGGGATCACTAACTTTTGTTGCTTTGTATTGAGTGACAGTCCTGATTTTCAGGCAGTGTTGATTTGTGAGGTTTACTGTTTTTTTTTTTTCAATGAATAGTAGCAGATAGAAAAAATAAAATTCTATGGAGTGAACAGTTCTTTCCCATGAGACCAGATTACGTTTATTAAATAAACATGGGCCAGATTCTGATCTGAGTTTATCAACATAAATTAGGAATAACTCTAACAGGGGACATGGGTATCCAACCCTTCTAGAAACAAAGTCACAAGCATTTAAAATTATTAATATATTTCTGGACATTTTTCAAAGGCATATTATGTATAAGATTGGAAACTAAATTTTGATTCAGGCTGTGTGCTTCCAAGCACATGTAAGGAGGAATAAAAGTCCTCTTGCAGCCTTGGCTATACAAGCCACATGAACATTAATTCTAGACACACAAGGCTAGGAGTGGAGTGTGCCTTCTTACCTTCCATCTCTCCATAGAGGAGGGAGTAGGGTACTCATTTTTGCTGGTAGAGCTCAGCATCACAGTTTTATGCCCTTCAGCATAGGGGGTAACTGTGGTGAGGGAAACTGCTTTCTAATATGCAATTCCTTCCTTGGGATGGTCCTAGGGCACCAAAGGAAAATGCTGTCCTTTCATATGGTCTTTTACTTTTAGACACCAGCTAACCATAAATGTGTACTGTAAAATACCAAATCATACACACTCTTTGCACATATTACTTACCCAATAAACTTTAAAGGCCCTCTGCTGTTAGGAACTATCAGATACAGCAGAATATTCCTTGTGCATATCAACCAAAATAAACAAAAAACACACAACTATATAGGCCATTGTTGATACAAAAACTTAAGATCACCACACCTAGCAATGACTTGGCAAACAGAAACAGCTCCTTCAGGAGCACTGTGTACATTTATTTCAACTTTTAAAAGCAGATTTTGAGACTGGGTGCTGGTTCTGCAGCCAGGAAGCAATTACACACATGCCATGCTCATTGCCATGGTTTCTTGCTAAACTTGATATTATTTGGATTGAAAGCAGTTAACATTACTTCCCAAATCTGTTTTCTGCAGCATGGGGAGAGAAATGGGGAAAAAATCTAGCCGAGAAGAATAATATCAGGGAATCAAAAACTCAAAGTTTGCAGGAAAGCTGGACAAAATTATTAATTGCAACAGGTTTTAGAAGAGGCCATTGTAATACAGGGGTAACAACTTCCTTTCTTCCACTCTCTGTCTATCCTGAGTACTTAGAAGTTTTTGAAGATGAACAATTTAAAAAAATACAGGGATAACAATACTTTTCTCCCATTCTTTGTCTATCCTGTCTACTTAGAAGTTTTCCAAGATGAACAATTAAAAAAAATTCCTCTGGCAAATTATTTCTGCTGATCTTTTCCCTTTGTATCCTATTCTCAGGTAGCACAGAATGATTTTCTCACAAATCTGGCTATCCCTTTACATAACACTGTCAGTTTTAACTAGACTTATTTACCCAATGAGGTATGTTTTATGAAAACATTTATTATCCTTTATGAGCATACTCAAGTCAGGGATCAGAAAGCAATTTTCCTTCTTTCCTGTTCTCAAAACTATAATGTTTTTTAGTAAGGTTAAGCAGCACTTTTTCAAATTCCCTATGCTTGATGTGTCATCCGTCAATGAGTCAAGCCTGTTATGCTGGAACACTGTATACAAGAACAGTCCGTCACTGCTGGAAATTTTGAAAGGGAATGCTTTATTGTTTTTAAAGGGGAGTTCAAAATATGCTCATCCTTTTCTCTGTAGGTGTTATTCTTTGTAGGTGTCATCATGGCCATACCCAATGAGAAGAGGGGGCTTCATGCCCACACTTTTCTAATATATCTATTCCCTTCATTATCATGGTTAGCACTGTCAACTTTCACTATCCAAATCTCTTCTTGACCAATGCTTCTGTGTATGAGTGCAAATAACCAACCGAGTGTGGTAGAATGTTTTTGTCCTTAGAGCAACATCTGTCTTACACGTCACTGTAGAGTGTGAAAAAGCCTTATTATCAAAAAATGAAGGTGTTATTTTGTTGCCAAGAATTTAAGCATGTACATGACATGGCCATTTCTGACAAACTGCAGACCAACAACTTTAGAAAGCACAAGCCAGCCTTTGTAGTAATGTTGAATGGATACCTATACATCGTCTCAATAAAAACAACTCCATAAACTAAATATTTAGACTGTCCTGCTGCATTTTGCTAAATTTTACTCAAAACAGTTGTTCTGTAGTCCACATAAAACTCTTCTAATAATTAAAGTATGGACATTGCCATGTTTACTCACAGTGAGTAGTACCTTAGCCTAAGAGTAACTTCATTCAATCAAAAAGCTTGCTTGTAATGTAAGATATTATGAGTAAGGGTAGAAAAATATGATCCAATGAGGTAAGTTTAGGCTTGTAAAATGTTTTGAAATTTAAACATGATAATAAAGCTATTGCAGCTAGCTATTTATAGTCATACATTTGATACTTTTAGGAGAAAAAAGACACAGCAAAGGTCACAAATGAAGATAAGTACCCTGATTTTTTTATAAGTAGCTAGCCCTTGCTCCACTAGATGTTGCAAGGACTTTAGATGGCTAAAGTCTCATTTTCAAAAGTGACTTAGGCACTTGGGCCGAGATCCCCAAAGGTATTTAGGTGACTTACCCCCATTGAAATCAGAGGAGATACCACATGCACTCTCTAGACTTTAGATTTTTGTTATTCTCCTAATCTAAAATAAAGTCATTCTGACTGAATGAATCTTACTGGTGTAATTTGAGAGGCTGAACCATAATGAGAGAAAGCTGAGCTCAAGAAACCTCAAACTGAATCAATGAAATTTTTGAGTTCCAGAGGATGAGTATCATGGATCGCCTTCTCTATCTTTATCCCTCTCTTTCCACACATCAGTTTCCCCATCTGAAAACTAGAGCCAATAGTATTTATGTCCCTTCGTCGAATGTTTTGTGATGTTGGGAGAAGCAGCATTAACAGCCTTTTGTTATTATTGTGTCTGGAAAAATATGTAAGACCTTGCTGATGGGATTGCATAATTACAAAACATACTCAGAGAAACTGAGCCTCAGCCAAGTCTCCATGAGCAAACACATGGTGTGGGTCTTCTCTTTATGAAATTTTAAATTTCGACCTACACCACAACTGGGATATACCTTCAGATGAGAACACTCAGTACTCAATTTTGAGTCCATCTGATCTGATCTTCCATTTAATTCTATACCATTCTGGATCTTATATCATGCCCAACACTCTGGCATTTGCATGCTTTCTTGGAGTACAGAAAACAATGCAACTGCATCAGCAGTGTGTGGTTCATTCACCCTTTTCCTTTCCCCAGATTAGCCAGGAGTTACTGTTAAGTAGCACAAGGCATTCCTTTCCTTCAGTGGTAAAGCATGCTTTCTGCACAAACTCCCTGGCCCTCAGCCTTTAGGAGCCCAAGGAGTGAGACACTGAACTGTCACAGCCATGTCACATGGTACATAAAAATAAACATAACAAGAATGTTGGGTAGTCTCATGTTTGTTCTGAAGCACAAGGCACTGATTATAACACAGATTTCTGGAAAGAAAAATGTTTCTCCTAAGTCATAATTTTCTTGCTTCTATTTTTCTCTCCTAACACTCAAAGACTCATTGACTTCAAGGTTAGAAGGGAGCATGATGCTCATCTAGTTTGATCCTCCTGATTTGATTTAGATATTTTTTGAAACACGAGTGGTGAAAGTGAGTTTAAATTAGGAGGTAATGAACCTCCAGGGATCAGTTCAAAGTTTATATTCTTATCCAAAACTTGCCTCCCCTGAATCCACAAGTCGTGCTAGAAATCTCATAACAGGTTAAATGTCATGAAAAAAGGTGAGGTTTCTGGCACTCTGGGTTCCCCTGAATCTTTTTCTAATCAGTAAATGCAAATAACAAGAAGGTTACAGTGCCTCAGGAAAGTCTGAGTTTGAATTTGTTTCTGTTGGCAATTAAAAGATAGCAGTGTGAGTACATAATGAGTTTGCTATTTCATCTAATTTTTTCACTCAGTCTTAGGATCAATATGTGGCAGCTATATTCAACATCATAACCAGCTTTTGTTTCACTGATTGCCTCATAGAGTTATGTTGAATCTAGGCAAAAAATGCAGTTCCAGGCTTGTTCTTGAAAAATGATGGATGTGCGATTGTGGGTTCTGTGAAAACACACATAAAATGGATGTATTCACCCATATATGGCATATATGCAGTTACCAGGTGTGCCTGTCTAATCATTGTACAAATAATGCCTTTAAAAATCAGGCCCAGGATGTTTCTGAGCAGTGCTTGATTGACTGATGATTCAAAATAAAATATGCAGGTAAATTAAAATCCAAGGATTTCTGGGTTCTATGAAGCTGTATAATATGCGCTTGCTGAAAAACAGTCTTACAAATATGATCTTGAGTAGTGACAAAAAGCAAAATTGAAATAAAAATAATTGTTTTGCATAATGTTTTAGATTTGATTCACTAATATTTACAAACATGTAGTCAAGGAAACCTACTGTACATGCAAGCTACACTATTGTTCATTGTCTGAGGAGTTGAAGTTTCATTTACATATGCTGCAATTCATTTAAAGAAAAGCATCTGAAGTGTCACAAGAAGAAAAATACAGTTCTAAACAGTTGCCTATGTTGAATATTTAAACTATGCACCAAACATTAAGAGACTGACAGAGGCAATCACAGATCAGATGAAGCACTTTTATTACAAAGATTTCAGAAATAATAAAAAGCATACATGCAAGGAAACTGAACAAGTGAATCACTCTGCTGAGATGGTAAAGATGCTCAAAGGGTTAAGGATGGTAAATTACATTGTGTTGCTATGTGCAGGAAAGATAAAAATCTAGTATCACCCCCTTTAATAGGTGAAAGGTGGTCTGAGCCAAAACGCACATACTGACGTCCAACCTATCCCCAGAGAATCAATGAAGGTTTTTTTGTCTGATCAATATAATATTCCACAGCTAAATTTAGGGACTGTGCATCCTATGAAAATGGCACCTCACTATGACTAATTAGCAATAAAAAACCGTGGTTGTCTACAGGTTTAATTATTTAATCTCTAAAGTTTTGATTAAATTAAATCCTTTTACCTAAGGACAACATATTGTCCTTTATATGTGTGTGTGCATGTGTGTGTGTATCTATTAAAAAGAACTAAATTTCTATTGTTGCTTATTCAGAATGGATTTTGTTACTTTCCACAATCAATTTGTAAGATTATACCATCTTTGCTATTAAAAACAAACAAACAAACAAACAAACAAAAACACAGCTTGAGAAAACAAGCCTGTTTTGCAGTTTCTCTGTATTATTTGACTAATGCACAAACCAAGTCTACTTAGGTAACTTCTTTCCTACTTTGCAGTATTAAAGAGGTCACTAATAGTAAGAGTCCTGAAGCTTCAGAATTTGTTTTGAAATTTAAAAGAAAGCTAGCTGAAAAGTAGAAAATGTCTCTAATCATAAGAAAGAAGACTTCTATTTTGGGCTATTTGTACAATCCCCTCCAGCTTTCCCCCTCCCCCACTTCCCCAAAAGAAATCCCAAAACAAAGCAGAAAAAAATAACCCTCAACATCTGAGCCTGCTGTATTTCTCACTATTTAAACTATGTCTCTGTTTACAGCTCCTAAGGGGACGTCTTAGTCCCTAATGAATTTTATCATTGACTTCAATAGAAGCAGGAATTCACCCCAATAATTCATTTCAGTGCATATGTTGAAATGCTTGGGGTCACAATTAAATGCCTGCACAAGTGACAGTATACACAAGTTCCCAGATCCTCAGCGATATACTGGCTCCTGTTAGTTATTTAAATATATATGAGGATCCGAGCCAAGAAGCCTCCTAGGTTTCCTGTAGAAACCTTCCTCCGGAGGGCATAGTTATAAACCCTGTTTTCTTCCTTAGGTATATCACCCCTAAAGAAGCAGTGTGATCCCTGATTACCTCTGGGACTGGAGTATGACTAATGGAAGACTAGGAGTGTGACTATAAAACAGGGATGGCCAAACTTACAGAACTCAAGAGCCACACAAGTTGATTATTAAACCTTCAAGATCTGCACTGAGGCATATAGCCATATACTTTTACCTACTAAATTGATTTGCTGATGTTCTTCTGCGAGCCACACTTTTTCATTCAAGAGCCACATGTGGCTCCCGAGCCACAGTTTGGCCACACCTGCAAACCATAAGAAAGCCCTTAATATTTTACTCATGTTTTAATGATGATTGAATGTGAGAACGGGTGACAAGAAGGATGATATGTGGTTAAAGCACTAAACTGGAAAACAAGAGATTTGTGTTCCATTTCCAGTTGTGTAAGAGACTTTCCAAGAAACCTTGGGCACATCACTTAGGGCCAGATTTTCAAAAGTACTCAGCACACTGGGAGAGTTTCCAAAAGTCTGGTTTTAAAGTGTCACAAATGGCAGATGCTGTATGCTAAGCACTTTTGAAAATTTGACCCCTTCCCTCTCTGTGCCTCACTTTCCTAGCTGTCAAATGGGTAATCCAGGAGTGGTTGAAAATAATTTTTAACATTCCATATGGCTCTCAGAACAACTGCTTTGATTTGCTGAAATTATCTGATCTGATCCTATGACTTACACTTCCCTGTATTTTTCTTCTCATTTTATAAGTTCCCCAGCTTCAAGTTGCTGATGAAGTAAGATTTTCTATCATGAAAGCTTGTGCAATAAATAAATTTGATAGGCTTTAAAACAGCCAAAGATTCTTATTTGTAATACTGGGAATGTTAAATTTTTAATGTCAAGGTTCACATTGTTTTGGAGATGCTTTCAGAAATATAGGACTTATTGTATTTTACATTTAATGTATGTTAACATGGATTTTCCCCATCCATCTCACAAAGTATCCTGTCTCCAACAGTGGCACATATAAGAGTTTCAGGGGGAGTGAACAGATCAGGGCAATTATGGAGTGATCCACCTGTGCTCCATGTGATGATATAAGAGGCAGAGAGAACTCAGCTGGAGTTTCAGCTCCCTGGCTGAGTTTGCAAGGCTGACAATGTAAAACTGTTTTTTAAAAACATCTTCTGACTAGCGAATGGAGTAGATTTTACCTGGAGTCACTGAGGCACAATATACATGGATCCCCATGATACCATTTTTCAGAGTCACATGTCTGATTGTACTTTCTACGAGGTCAGTTTATAACTGTGGACTCAGGCCAATTTGCAACATCTTTGCTAGAAGCAGGATTAAGCTTTCTGTCCTTGCTATAAATAAGGCTAATTACTATATATTTTATATCCCACCCAAGCTAACTATACCATGCTGGTTTATATTAAACTCATGGAGTGCCTTTACAGTTGTTTTCACAGCATTATTAAAAGTATGTCTTGCTGCTTAATGCAGGAGACGGGGAAGAAAAAGGGCACCATTTTGTCCACTGACATTCACACCTTCTCAGAGATCTTTAGGATTATCAGTCCCAGGCTATGCCTACACTAGAAAATTGTTCCACAATAAGTCATTGTGTTATAATAAACTCAGTTTAGTTATTGTTCAATGGCACACCCACACTGTAGTCCTTATAATGGAATGCTGTGTCCACATTGTTCTTTGTGTTTTCGCCAGAAAGAGCATTGAACTGTGGGAACCTATCCCACCACACTCCTTGTCAGCTTGCAGCACTTGATAGAAGGAGAGGAGTACTTTGTACTGTGGGGCTTGAAATTCCTTTCCATCACTCACTGTAGCTGCTAGCAACTCGCTCCATTTCTCAATGTTACTCCACTACTTCCTGTATCTCTGTGATCTTCTCCTAAAAGCATGGATCTAACTCTACTCACCACTGTTGCCTGCACCATTATAAATACATCTCGGGTGGTTGCACAGTATGGATTGAGCTCTGAATCAGAACAGGAAGTGGAGGAAGTAGAACTGCGCACTGCCGTGGAGAAAAACAGCACTGCGTTGCTGAGTTGTGTCACAGAGCATGTGCATTCAGTGCACTGCCCATGCTGGTCACAAGAGACAAGCCAAGAGTGGCTGGACCACATTGTTATTCGGGTCTGGGATGACAAGCAATGGCTACAGAACTTTTGAATGTGTAAAGCCACCTTCATGGAACTATGTGCGGAGCTTGCCCCTGCTCTTCAGCACAAGGACACTAGAATGAGATCTGCCCTCACCATGGAGAAGCATATTGTAATTGCAAAATGGAAGCTGGAAACTCCAGATTGCTACCAGTCTGTAGCAAATCAATTTTTAGTCAGCACATCCACCAATGGGACAGCGTTGTCACAAGCATGCAGAGTCATCAATTGCATTCTGCTATGAAGGACTGTGACTCTTGGCAATGCATGTGAGATAGTGACCAGATTTGCAACCATGGGTTTCCTAACTGCAGCAAACCAATTGATGGCACACAGATCCCAGTACTGGCTCCAGACTATCTGACAAATGAGTACATAAACAGGAAGAGCTACTTCTCCATGGCGCTACAGGCACTTAAGTATCACCGTGGACATTTCACTGATATAAATGCTGGGTGGTCGGGGAAGGTATGTGATGCTCGTATTTTCAAGAACGTGGGTCTGTACCAGAAAATACAAGTGAAGACATTCTTCCCAGATGAGAAAATCAGAACTGGGGGTGTAGACATGCCCATAGTGATCCTAGGAGATCCAGCATACCCACTGATGCCATGGCTTATGAAGCCCTACACAGGCACCTTGGATGCCAGAAAGGAGAGGTTCGATTACAGATTAACTAGGTGCAGAATGACTGTGGAGTGTGCCTTTGGGGTGAAGGAGGCTTGACTTAAATGAGGACAATATTTCCATCATCAGTGTGCCATGCTGTGTTCTTCATCACCTGCATGAAAGTAAAGGAGAGAGATTTCCCCCGTGGGTGGGTCGCAGAGGCTGGTAGCCTCTCTTGCATGTATGAGCAGCCAGATGCCAGGGGTATCGGGGGCTTAACAAAGGCACCTATATATCACAGTGGAAATTTGAGGCTGAGAGCTGTGTGGCGCTGCAGCAGCAAGGGCAACATATCATGGGATTTCTTGAAAAAACATTATTTTTGCTGTAGCTAAAGTTGGTTCTGTATCAATAAAGAGCCAAGGTACAATGTGAGCATCCTTTTTTATATTTTTTATTGAAAATTCATTAGTCAGTAAGCATGCACATATTTTAGTGTGAGATCCACTAAAGGGTCTTAAAGGTGCACATATGTCCAGGATCTTCCCCCTCATCTGTGAAAGGGTGGATATGAGAGTGTAATGAGAGGGTCCTTGGCCTTCATAGATGTGTTTAGTGGGAGTCTTTGGGGAGTGTGTGAAGAAATGCTGCTGTGTCTGATGCGGTAGGAGTGAGCTTCTAGGTACTAGTAAAGCAAAAAAAGCAAGGAGTCTTGTGGCACTTAAAGACTAACAGATTTATTTATTACATGAGCTTTCATGGTTGAATATCCCACTTTCAAAGCATCTGACGAAGTGGGATATTCTCCCATGAAAGCTCATGCAATAAATAAATCTGTTAGTCTTTAAGTGCCACAAGACTCCTTGCTTTTTTTGCTTCTAGGTACTGTGACTGGAGAGCAACCAATGTCCCAAGGAGATCCGTTTGCTCATTCACTGCATTAACCAACTGGCCCTTTATTCTGTAACTTTCACATAGAACTCTGTTTGCAATCCTCTCTAAATTCGTTCCTCCAAGCTCTGTCTTCGCTCCTTCAAGCCTCATTTGCATGAGCAGGTCCTGGAACATGTCTTCCTTGTTTCTCCTAGGCCATTTTCTAATCTGCCTGAGGCAGTCTGCAGGAGCTGGCCACCAGCCACCCAAGGTCATTTCTGTAAGAAAAAGAAACATAATTCTAAACATTCCTTAAAGAATGCAATGTAACAGTTAGTAAAACACATTGCACTCTGACCATGACACTGCATACTGCATTTGACACATTACCCTGGAAATGGTGAGTTCCAAATAGGGGTCATAACTGCTCCTTTAATCTTATTTCTGGGGTTCCAGTGAGGGGAGGTCTCCTGGGTAGTCTCTGACTGTGTTATCTGAGTGATAATTTTCACCTGCGGCCCCATTTTTCACAGGAGGTAGACATAGAATCTGATATATCACTCCTTAGAGTACCATGGCAAGACAGAATGCACCTGCTCCATGCTAATAGATGTCAACCTGGCCCCTATGCTGCAGCGCTGTGCTGCCATGGACCCCAGTAACATGCTTTGCAGCTGGTGAGGTATAGTGTCCTTCTATGGAGTAGGAAACACGTCTGCTCCACAGAGGAACATGATGAACAGATTCTGGAGGTATATCCAGGAAAGTTTCAGTGACCTCACAGGGTCCACACGTACATTGTTATTTTGAAATAACTTATTTCGAAATGAGTTATTTCAAAATAAAGTCCTTATTTCAAAATAAGTTAATTCGAATTAAGGGAAAAGCTCAAAGCAAAATAGCATGTCCAAACACAGGACTTGCTATTTTGCTTTAGGAGAGGGGCACCATGGAAGGTGTGGCAACATGGCCCCCTCCCTGGGCCATGCCCCACCCAGTATAGGCTAAAAGGAAGGCACCCTGGGAAGGAGAAGGGCAAAAGTGTTCTTTCAAAATAATGGTTATTTCGAAATAAGACGTCTGAACAGTGTTATTTTGAAATAACTATTTCAAAATAACAGCCGTTTCACTTTAAAGGAGGTTTAAGCTAGTTCAAAATGACAGAGCCCATCATTTCGAAATAAGAATACGTTGTGTGGAGCTAATCTCTTTTATTTCAAAATAACCCGTGTTATTTCGAAATAAAAGAGACTTGTGAACATACCCACCGTGAAGAAAGCCATGGGAATCAATGCATGCATTAATGCTCTGATAATATATGCAGATTAAATGAAGTAGATAGCAGCTAAGCAGATGCAGCAGTACCTACTCCAGCTGCACTGCTTCTTTCCAACAGGTCATCATCCATCTCAACTTCCTCATCTATCAACTATTCGTGCTGGTTTCCTGGGGGATCCTGTTCCTGTGCGGACACCAACATGTCCACGAAAGTCTCAGGAATGGGTTTGGGATCCCTGCAGAGGATGGCTTCTAACTCCTTGTAAAATCAGCATTTTACCAGTGCGCAGCCGGAACAGTGGTTTGCCTCCCTGGCTTTGTGGTAGCTGAGTCACAGTTCTTTCACTTTGGCTCTGCACTGCAGTGTGTCCTGATCATACCCCCTCTCCAGCATGGATGAGAAATCAGACCACAAGTGTCAGAATTTCACCTGCTGCCACAGAACTGCGCCTGAAAATTAGACTGTCCACAGATGCTGATCAGATCCTGCACCTCTGATGTGCTCCAGACAGGTGAGCATTTAACACAGTTGGCTGGCATTGCTCCCTGCAAACGTGTTTTCTCTGCAAGGACTAGGAACAAAAAGGCTACGTGCACACGCAAAGGGTTATTTTAAAATTTCGAAATGACTTATTTTGAAATAAAAGCCTTATTTCAAAATGACCTATTTCGAACTAAAAAAAATTTAGTTCGAAATAGGGTAAAACCTGAAAGTGAAATAGCATGTCCTCTGTGTGGACACGCTATTTCACTTCAGGACAGGGGCACCCTGGGAGGTGTTGGGAGGGGCACCCTGTGGGCCATGTTGCCACTGAATCCCCTGCCTGGCTTTCACCTGGAGAGCCAGGCAGGGGAAAAAAGCCCCCAAGACCAGGGATCCCCCAGCAGGCTGGCAGGAGCCACAGCTGCTAGCTCCCCTGTGCGCAAGGGGTGCCTCTAGCCCTGGTGGGCTGGCAGGAGCCCCCTCAGCGGCTCCTGCCAGCCCCCCCAGGCTAGGGGGTCCCCCGGCCGGCGGGGGAGGCTAGCACAGCTTTCCCTGCCACCAGGGCTGCTCCTGAGCCCCACAGCAGGGAGCAGGGGCACCACACTTTCCCTGCAGCCCAGCCTGCCCCAGGGCCAGGGGTGTGGGAGCAGGGGCGCCCTGCTTCTCTCGCCGCCAGGGCTTCTGCCACTGAGCCTCACAGCAGGGACCCCCGCGCCCCGAGGCAGGCAGCCCCCCATAACCCGACAGTCTTCCCTCAGCACACTGGCCAAGGTGCTGAAAGGGGTGGCCCTTTCTCCCAGGGTGCTAAACACCCTGGGAGGAAGGTCAAAAGCTGTTATTTCGAAACAACCATTGGTTTGAAATACCATGTCCCAACGCGGTTATTTTGAAATGACCATTTTGAAATAACTACTGTTTCGAAAAGAAAATGGTTTTTGCTGTTTTGAAATGACTGCTCTTGTTTTGAAACGATGAGCTCTGTCATTTCGAAGCAGGAAAACGTTGTGTGGACATAGTCTTTTTTATTTCAAAGCAACCAGTGTTGTTTTGAAATAAAAAAGATGTGTGGACATACCCAAAGTGACTAAAAGAAAAAATTCAAAACTTCCCTGGACTCAGAGTAGGGAAGGGATAGCAGCGTCAGAGCGGTGGAATAAAACAGGAACACCAGAGCAGTGACTCTTGGAATTATGGGACATTTTAGAGGGTTGTTACTGTGCTACAACTTTACAGATCTGTTCACATATGCCTTATAGTACTCAGGACCCGCTCAAGGGCCTGTGGCACTCCAAGCCGGCTTTTGCTTTTGCACCCTCCCCAATCGTATGGAGAGCTAACGGGGGGGTGGAACCCAGCCTCCACTCCAGGCTGGCTCGCCCCATGCACATGGCAGGGAACAGCCAGCCTGGGTCAGAGTGGACCAACCCAGAGGCTGGGCTCCACTCTCTCACCCCTCTACAGGGCCAGGTGTTCCCCTCTGGAGGTTGGGTGGGCCAGCGAGAGGCAGGGTGAGAAAGCAGAATCCGCCTCATGGGCTGACCCGCTCTGCCCCCAGGGGCTGAGTGACTGGCTTGGGGAGGGGCGGGAGCACAGGGCCTGGCTTCTGCGCTGGCTCACCCTGCTTCCTGGTGTGGTGTCACTGTGCCCATAAGCAAATGGCACTCCAAGCCAGGGCCTCATTTGCTTATGCATCAAGCCAGCCCTGATAGCGCAATAACTGTTGTGGAATAGCCGTTATTCCTCCCACACAGGTGATTTTATTATTGTGCAATAAGAGGGCACTTATAGCACAATAAGGAGGATTGTAGTGTGGAGGGTGTGCTTGTAATAGCGCAATAAGATGGCTAATTGAGCTATAACTCTCTAGTTTGTACAAGACCCCAGTCCTAGATCCTGCCAAGAGATAAGGGATAATGAAAAGTGGGGAGAGATAGAGGTGACAGTGATGGGATAGGCGTTATCCCTCCCAAAAGCCCCACTGAGTATCAATAAGAAAGTTAATGAGGCCACAGTCTACATTAATTTCTCCCTCTTCATGGCATGAATCTCTCTTTCAAGATGGGAGCTGCTAGCAGAGAATAAATTATAGGGAGCTGGAGGATCTAACTGTCTTTGAAAGGAGGATAGGTGTGAGCAAGAGTCACACAGCCATTGGGGAAGAACACTGCCTTTATGTAGATGGCTTTAGCTTTCTGATGAGACGCTGTAATCTACAATATCTGGAAAAATGCCTGTTCATGCCACGTTTGGACTTATTGTTGGAACTTTGCTCAAATTTCCTCCTCAGAGGTTTTTTCCATTAAAGCATGTAACTGGGAGCTATTGGTTTTAAAGGAATTGAAACATTAAGAACTTGATTCACAATTGCTGATCACCTATAAATCCTACTGACTTCAAGAGAATTGCCTGCTACCCAGCACCTGAGGATCCAATAGTAATAAAAGGAGAACAGTCTTGCAATATGTGCCCCTCTTCAGAGGTGGCCTTACGCCATTGGGGACCCTAGGCAAAGGCCCTTTATAGGGCCCCCTATCAGCCCCCCACTGCTGCCCTAACTGCCCCCCTGTCCCAACTCCCACTAGGGGAAGCAGGGGACTGCAAACCTCCAGGGCCAGAGGCTGTGCCACCCACCTGCCCACCTGGCTTCTCTGCAGCAGGGACAGTGCAGTGCTCTCCGTGTACACCCAGCCAGCCACACCTCCCCATGGGGAGGAGAGTGGCTGCTGTGACGCTGATGCTTCCCGGGAGTGGGGCCCCTGGAGTGCTGCACTCCAAAGAGTTCAGGCCACTTCTGCTCCAGCCGCCCCAGGCCTGAATAGAGACTGCCTCACCCCCAGGCCCTAGATCAGGCCAGTTCAGCCCTGGAGTGGCTGAGGGCAAAGCAGCCCGAACTCTTTGGAGCGGGCTGCTCCGGGGGGCCCCACTCCTGGCAAGCTGCAGCTCTGCGCCATGCCAGCTGCTTTCCTCCCTCCCCCCTGGGGAGATGTGGCCAGCTGGGTGTATGCAAGGAGTGCTGCTCCACCCCACTGCAGAGACTCTGGCTGGGAGGGCAGGCAGCACAGCTTCTGGCCCTGGCAGTCCGCAGCCTCTGTGCTCCCCAACCACCCCAAGAGTGCAAGGTAGGTGAAGCAGGTGACCACTATGGGGCCCCCTTACTGCTTGGAGCCCTAGGCAACTGCCTGCTTCACTGACCCCAGAAGCCACCTTTCCCTATTTTAAGCACACATGTGCACATGCTCAATTTTCGACATCTTTGAGATGATCTCTAATTGTGCTGAGGCCGTGGGGCAGAATTACTCAACTGAACCACTACCTGTGACTGGGCATTTCTAACAAAAAACATTGAGCTCTGCGATTTCCCTTCCCAGAAATGCACACAATTAATTCATTTCTCAAATAATCATTAAATAATATTTAAAAATCCTAGCAGGTTCAATATTACAGTTCACAAACTAGGGAAACTGTATAAACCTCCATGCTCTCGGTAGGTGGCTAGTTTAGAAGAGTTTGAAGTTTTTGAGAAACTAAGCAACAGATGAGGCTATCTTCTGACAGATACGAAGAACACATGCGTTAAACCTATCTTAACTTGCAAAGATGAACTAATGCATGTAAGTGCATCAATACTGATCATTTTGCTGAGAATTTCCAGTTGGCAGGGTTTTCAGCTGTGATTAGCCTGTTTTCATCTGCAAGACTTGTTGTTATAGATCTTGATGGAAAGAGTTTACTAAACAGATTGAAGAAAATTAAACAGGCTGTAAATCTTCTATGTGATTTTTCTTTCAGATGTTTACTCATTTAGCAGTCTCCAAAAGCCCAAAGGCTAATGATTCCAGTAATGCCCCATTTCAGCTCAGTGATGCAGAGACAGAAGAAAGCTACTGTCCAATTCCTGAATTTGGAACAAATACTCATTGGCTATGTCCACACTTACACAGTTAAATTGATTTAAGTTAAATCAATTTAACAGGCCCACACCAAAAAAACCCAAATTGAAATAGCAAGTCCAGACACAGGACTTGCTATTTCGATTCAGGAGAGAGGCACCATGGGATGTGTGGCAACATGGCCCCCTCACTGGGTCATGCCCCCATCCAATATATAGAAAAAGGAAAGCATCTAGGAAGGAGAAGGGCAAAAAGTGTTAAATTGATTTAACAGTTAAATTGAAATAACATGTCCGCACTGTGTTATTTTGAAATAACTATTTCGATTTAATCATCATATCGATATAATACTAGGTTTTATTATATTGATGTAACTTTCCTTATATAGAAATGAGGTAGCTCCTCATTTCGAAATAAGGGAACATCTTGTGGACCTACCAGTTTTTAGAATCAAAATAACCAGTGTTATTTCGATTTAAACAGTGTGTGTGGACATACTCATTCTGTATTTCCAACATTTTAATAAGGAAATCATTATGGATGCTGTGTTTATTTGTATCAAGCATTTTTTGAAATAGTTCTGCATATATTTTAAAAACTGGTGAAAATGATACAAGAGAAATTAAAAATAGCCCACTTTTCTATCCTGTCTGAAACAAGCAGTCACCTCTGCCACAGAGGAAAACTATAGAAGGAACTAGAAACTCTTCAGGTTTCATATTGCAGCATTCCTAACTGATTATCCCATTGTGGGAGAAGAGAAATTCACCCCCTGAATAATGAGAAGGAGGAATGGCCTCAAGAAACCTTAAAAACCATTTTAGAGTTGGAAAGTTGGTGAAAAATCCATGAAGCCATAGGAACAAGAGAAGATGAAAGAGGCATTCTCCTCAGTTCTGTCAAAACCCCGGTAAGGCATAAATTCCCATGAATTCTGAGTCCAGGCCCATGACTATGGAGAGCATATGTAGTAACGACAGCTACCACAGTTTTTAATTGGTCTGTGAACTAGAGAGTGAAGGTCTGTCCATGTCCAGAAGTTTAACTAAAAGTTACATATACAATTAAATCATGCCATTGCTCTAGTCTGAAGGACACTACATGAACTGTCATGTCATGTGGACTCCAGCAGCTGCTAACTCTCAACATTCAATGCCCTCTAACTACTCATCTACATGGAAAGATGCCACGGAGTGCAAGTGGTGTCTGACTGTGTCATTTTCCACTCCCTCATTAAACCATTGAGCTTTTGATTTATGTGAGCGGTTGGTGCAGACTTCAGGGGAATGATACCTTTTCATACATCATCCTTCTTGCATATATTCTGGGACACTTTTAATCCATACTTCTTTCTTTTCTTTCCATGTGCAAAGAGAGCATAAATTATTTGGGCCCATCTCCAGGAACCTTCTTAAAAGAGTTCCAAAGGGACAGCCGTGTTAGTCTAGTAAAGCAAAAAAAGCAAGGAGTCTTGTGGCACCTGAAGATTAACAGATTTATTTATCACATGAGCTTTCGTGGGATATTCTCCCACGAAAGCTCATGCAATAAATAAATCTGTTAGTCTTTAAGTGCCACAAGACTCCTTCCTTTTTTTCTTCTTAAAAGAGGCTTCCAGCATATTAAAGCGCAGAAGCAGAATTACTGTAGACTAAACTTTTGGTTTTTCCAAGCCCTGAAATAAATACTGAGTTACTATGTGATGGATGTTAGTTTTAATCAAATCAATCCAAACGAATAAATGGCCAGAAGAGTAAAAGATCCATGCAGCCTTTAGCTAATATTTTTCACAGAACTTTACTGAAAAAGTGTTTTAGTCCCCAAAGAGGTTAATCAGCTTTTGAGGATTGCATGGTTACAGTTTTTTGCCCTGAGGGTATGTTCAGCCAATATGATTATTGTAATAATTCTATCATATGTTTCCATTGGTCAAGTATGTTGCTACTATTTATTCTGTAGAGGAAGAAATTCTTTATGAAGTTGAAAGAGATTGTGTGTGGGTGAAGTTTTGTAATAAACTAACAGTTCATAACTCTTGTTTGTACTATAGTTGGACTAAGATCCTTAAATAAAATAAAATATATTTTATATAATTCCTATATAAAATGAAGTCTCCTTCCACTTCCAAGAAAGCACAAGTTTAAAAGTTAATTTCTGCCCTGAACATAATATAATTCCAGAGTGTGAAATTCAGTTTTGAGGATGACCATACAGTTTTAATATTCATTAAGGCTCTGATTCAGAAAAGTACTTAAGTATATGCTTCTGCCTTTAAGCATGTGTTTCAATGGAACTATTCTTACATTTGAAGGTAGTCATATGCTTAACTACCTTGCTAAGTAGGGCCTAAGACATTTTTTCTTGGTCACATAGGAAGTACTTTATTATTTATTTGAAATACATGCTTAGCAGGAGCTGGGTAACCATGGCAGGTTCACTTCTGTGGAAGCCTTCTGTTTCAACTGTAGGGAAATTCTGTTGAACTAATGTGAGTCCTCTCCACCAAGTGAGTGGAGAACTGGCCCAGAAAAGAAGAAAGCTAAGGTAAAATAAAACTTAAGAACTTCTTTAAAGAATTCCAAAATACAAGAAAGACAACTTCAGGACTGGATGACCAGTATGGTACAAAGTGTTTAGATGGGGCCTAATCCTAAGCCCATTGTAGTCATTTCCAATGATTTCAAAGAATGTTTTATATATCTTAAGACCAAAAAAAGACAATTATGTTAATATTCTTTGATCATAACACATTTTCACAGAACTGTACCCAGCAATGTTTGCATCTAGCATTCTATTGACAATTTGCCACTTGATAATACATTCCAATGCTTAATTAACTACGAAAAATTTTCTTATTTCCTGTTTGAACTTTTCTGTCCTCAGTGTCCAACACTGAATCTTCCTTTTCCTTTTTCTGCTATATTCATAAATGCTAGTCTGCTCTGCTGCATAACACAGGTCATAGAACTTTCCTGAATTAAGAGCTCTGTAATATGAGGTATCAACTCTATGTATAGATACATGATTAAATTTTAAACAAATTTTGACTTATGCTCAAGTACAGACAATTGATTAAGCTGCAGGTGTTTTTCTCCTGGTGCTTCAGCCGTCTTTTTGATAAACTTTATAGACTGAACTCTTTCAGCCTTTGTGAGGCACGTTTTTCATTTCAAAATTTCTTGTAGCTCTTCCCTGAATCTGCTCCAGTTTTTCAATAACTCTTTAAAATGTGTGGAAAGCAGTAAGAGACTCAGTATTCCAAAACTTGTCTCACTTCTGTATATAAAAGTAATATTGCCCCCTCACTGCTGCTTTATATTTCTCTCCATCTACATCCAAATACCATGTTTTGGGTTAGGCTCACAGTCACTGAATTTAAGTAACTAACCATGGTGAACCCTATATACATATTACATCCTATCATGTACAGACACATTTAAAGCTTGACTCCAGAAACCTTAACACAGTGGGTGGGGGAGCTAGAAGAAGCCTATGCTAAATTAAAAGAATAGAAATAATGTTCTTAAAGTGGCAAAGTCAGAACTCAAAAGTTAGGAAATGCTAGAATTAAGGATGCCCATGCATTCTTAACTTAGCCACCTCATACATGTACACGATGATACAGTTTTAATTAAATTACTGCATGTTCTTTTTTATATCAGTCCCCTGACACATTCAGGGCACAGGAAATAAGACTCTCAAGGTTTGTATCATGTCTATATAAGGAATGAGGCCCTTGTCATCTGTATGGTCCTTGCCTCATTCAATGCAGAAGCTGAAAGGTGCATAGTGAATATGGCAGGGACTGCAGAACAGACTGGAAAATTGGGGCATAGAAAGATTAAGTGATTTGTGTGAGTCATGTACAAAGAATCTGTGTCTTAGGAAGGAATGAAGCAGAATCCAGGTCTACTAACTTTCAATCTCCTGCTACAACCACTGAACACCAAGTGGTACTTTAGAAATACATTCATGTAATATATGAGACAAAAATAAGCCACTACAATTCAGTTCTGTTGACTGCACAGTGATATTCAATCACTGGGTGTTCTGTACAGAGCTCACATGCTGCTCCAGGGAATCTCAGTCATGGAAATTGACAGAGATCGTCAGAACACAGTACTGACTGTGCTCCTGCCCCTTTCCTGGGTGGTATATCAGCCCTTCAATTTCCCCTTTTCAAACTGCTTTCTCTAAATGCATTCCATCTCCATCTAATAGATCCAGTGGCAAATTACATAAATTTTGCATAAGCAATTTTTTGAACAGTTATAAACATGTCACTTTGGTTTTCACGTAATGACAAATTCAAAGACCTTCTCCATGTCACATGTTCTTTCTAGGGAGATTGACTTTAGGTTGGCTTTGAAAGCCCTTAAAAGAAACAGCACCTAAAACAGGCAGTTGGGAATATTAGTGTAGAATGATGTGGACAAGGAATAACCAGGAAAAATTGCATAGACTAAATTCTTTCCTGCACATTTGCATGTATATGTGTATGTGGAATGTGGGTGTGGAGAAAATAAATGGACTGATAAAGCGGCACAGCAGGGATCCAGTTTTGACTTTCTCATTCTCAGGGCCAGCTTCAGTTCCCAGATTTTTGGCTTTAGCAGCTCAAAGATGCCATAAAAAAGGAGAGCATCTGGCTCAGTATCTTCTCCAGTCTTTTAACTAACCCACTGTATTATTTATTGCAGGTCTCATATATAATGCCAGGTGCCACAAGTACAGGTTTACATGAACGACACAGGACTGTTCTTCACTACTCCCCTTTAGTGATAGTATGTATAGGTTGACCATGTGCTGTAGTTCTCAGCTAGAGAACATATTTGCCTCTCCTCTATATAAATTAGGTAAGAATTCAAATAAAAACCCTCTACCTTGTAAGGAACAGAATCCATTATTACTTTGTCACTGCAGGCAACTAGAGTGTGAAGCCAGTAAGAAATCAAGCAAGCTCTTGACGTCAGTTATTCCTCATTTGGAGCAATTTTAGACAATCTTTGACTTATGTTCAAGTGCTGATCATTGATTAAGCCACAGGAGTGTTTCCTCTGGTGTTCCTTTGCCCTTATTACTGTAAACAGAATGCTTTTTTTCCAAGCCAGCCAGCTTCAGACTCAGTGGATTGTCCTTTTCTATTAAATAGTATACCATGGCCATGCTAGAGAGAAAATGCTTTCCTTTTGTTTTTTAACTAACACCTATGGGCCAGTCAGATCTACACTTCTTAAACAGTCACGATTACTGAGAATAGAACATACATCAAAGTTCTCAAATTTCCCACCACCAGACTTTGTGCACAAAGAGCCATTATTCCTCTAATAGAATGATCAACTTTTGTACTTTTCCAGGTAGATACACATCAGTCAGCAGGCTTATTCACTTAATATAAAAAAACTAATAACAGGCACACAGACTTATTAGGCAAGCAGCATGTTCATAGCCATAACAAGGGGACATTTTGATGAGAAACCACAGACAACTGCTTAGTTCCTGGAAACATGCACAGTGATTTTTTTCAACTTAACTAATCCCTATCCATGTCTTTCATTAAACACAATGGGAGGATCCAGTTTACAAATTATTAATTTCTGGGTTATTATTTCTGCCTTGCTAAGTAAATAAGGTATATCCATGTCCAGACTGCAATTTTGTTCAGACTGTAGGTACAAATATTATGGACATAAAATTAATCAGTATTACCTAATACAAACCAGTGCTTCTCTACCTTTCTCCACACAGTACTCAAAAATCCAGCTTCTTTTCCATGCCACAACCTACCAAAATCCATAATTATTTGTGGCCATGTGGGATGTTAGGATTAGAGTATTGATAACAAATAGCAAGTATTTTTTGAGGCTTGGGAAAAGCAGCTTCAGCATGGTCAGGCTGTTGGAGTAGTTGCTGGGCTGCAAGGTACAGGCTATGGTGTTGAAAAGCTAAGGCTGCAGGGGTTTGTGAGCTACTAGGTTGGAGAGTTGCTGCTAGCAGTTGTTGACTGTTGTGATTTTCACTCTCTCTTCTCTTGTACTCCTCCCTCCTCCCATTGCATGCTCACCTTTAGGGCATCGTCACTTCATAACAACTGCCTGGCCTCTGAGGGTTTCTCCACACTGAAATTAAAAACCTGGGGCTGGCCCATGCATGGGTTGTTTAACTGTGGTATAAACATTTGGGCTCCAGTGTCACCCAGGCTTTAGGACCCTAAAGGTGGGAGGGTACCAGAGTTCAGGCTGCAACCAGAGCCCAAACACCTAAAGACTGATTAAACAGGCCTTTAGCCTCAGTCTAGCCAATCTGAATCAGATGGTATGGGCCAGCTGCAGGTTTCTAACTGTACTGTAGGGTAAGTTTACACTGCACACTGATCTCAGGCTCTGACTCAGATTTGAGCCCAAGCCTCTCTTTTGTTCATTCTCATATCATTCTCACTCAGGTCAGCAAGCATATAGGACCTGGGTCCTAGGATACTTCTGTGGGTGGAAAAGGTAAGTCACAGTTGGAGTCCCATTGCAACTTATTGCCTCCTCCCACAGCAGCATCCTAGGATCCAGGCAGAAGGTCTGTGTAGTGCAATATGGATGTATTAGAATGGCTATGAGACCCAAGTTCAGTAACTGTAAACCCAGATGTATAGACATTCGAACAAGCTTGGAAACACTGAGTCCACAAGCCTGTGTCCTACAGACCTGAATGTGAAATGAGCTGCAGACATATCCACTGAGCAGAGCACGAGCAAAACTAGAACAGCACCTGCAAAGGGATAATTAACTTTCTTGCCTGCCTGAAAACTACTGGGTCTATTTGTCCCTGTAATATCCAAATGGCTTATGAATTACTACCAGTCTCTACAGAAAATACTTCTGTTATTTCTCCTGAGTATATTCAGAATATATCTCATGTAACTAGTGGCCTTCACAGTCTCCCTATAGTTTAATGGAGTCCAGTGGAATAACTCAGGAACAAAAATTGAGTTGTAATTCTTGGCTCGGCTCTGCCACTAATTCACTGTACAGCCTTCGGAAGTCTCTTACATTCTCTGTCCCTCAGCTTTCTGAGTATGTAAAATGTAGTCAATACTACTGACCCAATTACTTCATGGGGCATTGGGAGGAATAATTAGTGAATGTCAGTACAGTTGAAAATGAAGAGCACTGTCCAAATACTTATTATTATTAACTTTTATGACCAGGTCACCTAGCAGGATAATTTGCCTGCTACCAGCCAGAACGGAACCTGCTTTGTTGGATCATTAGGCACATCGACGTTTACATTTACAGTCGTTTGCTGCTGTCACTTCTCGTTTGTTTCGTATACATTTTAAGCTGCAATATGAAAAGCTCACTGTTAAGCTGAATTTTAGTTTTACATACACCTCACCCCCATCAAAATGTGGTTACTGAAACTTCATGTAAGCCCATCAGGACATTTCAGGCTAGCTAATTTTCTTTCTTGCTGAAACTGGTTTTGAAAATTAACACTGGGCTTTGGATATAGGCTTTAAACTTTTGCTTGCTAATTTTTGTCTAGTATAAAGCAGTTGGTACTGCTCAGATCATGAAAAGTACCATCAAGGTAGCCATATGTTATCGGTACAGTAACACAACTCATGGGAAAGATCCTGTTCCCTTTAATATCTCTGGAAATTTTGTCACTTCAGGAAGAAGAAGAAAAGGAATCCCCAAATGCAGATCTGATAGTGAAGACCCCTTTAAAAATTACATGTAAAATGACTCACTGCAAATTTCTCCCAGGCTTTACATTGTACAACACTGAAAAGTGGCTGCACAGGCCTTCTCATTAAAGATAATTTCAGTTGATAAAGGCTTATCATCAGTTTTAATTTACATAAAATAGCTTTATAACCAAAATGAAAAGTTGCTGAGATCATCACAGTCCTTACTCAGCCACCCCATAAAATAAAGCCCTTTACTCCCTTACTTGGCATATTCAGATTGCCATTCAAGGTACTTTAGGAGAAGGGGACAGTGGGGCTATTGCTCCTGTGAGTATAATCCTACAAGTTTTTCTTCATACAATGTACAGTCAACACATGGAACTTTTTGCTAGAGGATGTTATGAAGGCCAAGACTATAAAAGGGTTCAAAAAAGAATTATAGAAAATTATGGAGGACGGGTCCAGCAATGGCTATTAGCCAGGACAGGCAGAAGTGCAAAACTGTGTTCTGAAGTATCCTTAGCTTCTGCTTGCCAGAAGAGGGGAATGGGTAACAGAGGATGGATCACTTGATGTTTACTGTTCTGTTAATTTTCTCTGAAGTGCATGGCATTGGCCATTGTCAGAAGACAGGATACTTGGTTAGCTGGAACATTGGTCTGACCCAGTATGGCTGTTCTTACATTTCTATAAGCAAATGGGTGGGGAAGAGGCAGAGTGTGAGTAGACCCTTGGCTCCACTCCCCAACTCACCATCCTGATTAGCTGGCTGGGTGCACACTGAGAACAGAGTTGCCCCATGAAAACCAGTGAAATTATTTCCTACCATCATTCTGTGGATTTTGACTCACCATTCTTTCTCTAGGTGATCCAGGGGTGAAGCAGCTATGTTCCCTCTCTTACTCAGGGCAGATTGTAATGTGACACCATAGCCCATTAGATAAAACACTAAGAATTGACTTTTAGCCATCACATTAGGGGACTTTCTCTGAAACTATTTTTTCCCATACAATTCTGCAATCTTTACCAAAATACAGATGGCAAGCTTTCAATGTTTACTGCTATGAATAGTCCCATTTCATTAGCCTATAATTACCCTATTTCACATTCCACAGTGATCATCATGACTTCTCATGACTACCCAATGCTTTATAGAATAGAATAGAATAGAATAGAATAGAATAGAATAGAAGATTTCTCTCCATTTAGTATGTGGCCTTTATACAGATACTGTGCAGCAGTTTATTTTTTTTTAAAAAATACATTTAAAATGAATGGACTATTAAAATGTGCATTATTGACCCAGGGTAATCTGCTACAAATTAGATCTAAATGCAAGGGCATGGCCCTGGTTTCTGCCACACACCATTGCAGCAGGTGAAATTCTCTCCAAAAGCTTTAGGTAGATTAAACCAAGGGAGAGTTTTATTGAGTGAACTATGAGTATCAGAAGGATCACTTTGCTATTATTCTAAATTTATTTTATTCTGCCCCAGCATTTTCAATTTTCACATTGAGGCTTTGGTATTTCTATGATGAGGTGGTACCACTAGAACGGGGGAGGGGAGCATTTTTCTCTTTGGAAGTATTAGCAACATATTCAGAGTACATAATGTTCCTGACGTGTTCAAAAATGGATTAAATTCATATGCTGTCAAAGGACCCATGCAAGTCCATCAGACCTCAGCGTCAGCTACCATGGTGATGGACAAAGGCTAAGAACCTGAACAGAATAAAATTTACCTCACTGAACCTTGCACATTGCCCTGCAGGCCCAAAGAAATAACTTCCAGATGAACCCCTGAGCAAGCAGGAGCTGATTCCTCAGGTCAAGGGCTTATGCTAAAAAGGGTTATCTCCGAATTTTTCCATAGTGTTGAACTGGGAAAAGAGTTCTATCGTGTATAGGGCTTTTGCTGGGATAAAAGGTTAAGTAAGTTTATTTCCATCCATGTTCTGGCCGAGTAAACAATCTTAACAATTAATGTGTGTCTGCAAGTTGTACCCTCAAGAAGACAGAGGGTGAGCCTCTTGAGAGCATGAAATTCCCCTTCCTCTGAGCAGAAAATAGCCAAATGCAGCAATTATAAGTATGAAATAGTTGACAGTATGAGTGTGAGAGATGTGTGCATGTGAGAAGAGCATGGGTAAAGTGGGTCCTGACTGGTGGATGGTCAGAACAATTCAGCAAGCCATTAGGCTAGTCTCAGCAGGTCCAGAGACACCAGTCAGGGGAGCAATGATCAGTTAAGAACCCAAAAGAGTATAAGGATGGGTAAGGGGGACACTGCTCCTCCCCAAGACATCCCTCCTTGATCAGTTCATCCATAAAAGAAGTGCAACTTGATAGTCAAGGGAGGAAGAATGATGCAAACAGGGTCAATGCGCACCGCAACTTCCTCACCCCCCTAAAAACTGTGGCACCTGGACTAACTTCGACCTTGCCAGTCTTAAGATTAGTCCTGTGTTTTGTATGTATGAATGCAGACCATGAGCAAATGTGTGGCTGAAGGAATTTCTTATGCTGCAATCTGTGCTTTTTCCACTAGTGTTGCTTAGGCTTGTGAATTAGTTGTGTTAAGGTCTGTCAGCTTTGCATTAATGTTATGGGCATAGATCTATGTGTACACACACACATAAGTAACATGCATGTATATGTGTGTGTTATACAATATAGATATATGCATAATATATATGTAATAAATAGATTTATGCCTATAATATTAATGCAAAGCTAACAGACATTTACACATCTAATTCACAAGCAGATAGATAGATAGATAGATGGGGCTTGTAACAAAGACCCCCAAGCTTTTAATCCATGGGCCCAGTCCCATGGGCTATTGCCCTTTTTTTTTTTTTCCAATTATTATAATCTCTGGCAAAAGCTTTTCTATCCTAATTAAATAAAAATTACATAAAAGGGGGTCAAACACTAATGTAGCGTTCAGAGTCTCCTTTCCCCCTCTTATCCATCCCACGTAACAACATTTGAAGGAGAGCTTGAGGAAGAATGGGGTCCTTCACACCTCTGCATATGAGGAAGGTGGGCTTCATGCCAGCTTTCTGAACATACTGGTCCAGATGAGTGTGACAGTGAGGAGCAAATCTTTCCATAGATTCCCTGTGATGGCTGCCCTCCACTTATTAGTTATTGAAAGTCAGTAGCTCTTATTCTAACCCATTTGCAGGAATAACAGCAACCAGTAAAGAAAATGCACTGTAGTCTTCTAGCTTGTCACTACAACATTGTGGGGCTGAATCATACTTCCCCCGAATCCTCACATAAAATCCTATTTCCCTGACTTTATGGGGTGGGGTGGGCGTTGAGAATTTCTTCCAGAGTCCTGCTGTATGTACAGCTAAGAAAGAAATCCAATTTATTTTCACCGAAGGCTGCTGCAGCAGCAGGGTTAAAAGGAAGTATTATTATGAGTGAACATGCAGTACTACTCCTACACCAACAGCTGGTAAGGCTTAATAAAAATGTAAATAAATCAATCAGGTAAGGAGAAGACTTCAGTGTGGCCAACATGTGTCCATGCACTTCGCTATTACATGGCAGCCTTTGTGAAGTGAGGGGGAGGAGTCTGCATTACAGGCAGTGTTTCTCTTTCACTTATATATACTCTGCATTCGTGAACTTAATGTAGCTAGCAGCAATAGTTAGGTATGTAACTGTTTGCAGGTTTACAGTATGGTTAAGCAACTTTTAGCCATGCCATTAATTAGCCATCACTTCTATAAATTTCACTGTGCGGCCTTTCAGCTAACTTGTGTTTTTCCATTCATTAAGTGCTCCAGGAAACTAACATTTTCCAGAGGAGTTTGGAGGAGGAGGGGCAGGCAACCTGTTACGTGTGTTAATAATACTTTCATTGTGGTGTCTTCAATGCCTCTTGGTTTACTGCAGGCAAAATTCATTGTAAGAGTCATTAACTGAAGAGGTTCTAATAAAAAATTATCTATGATATTTCTACTCTGTGTTTCACAGAGCTTGCGGTGCTGTAGCAGCTTTTTGGTATATCCGCAGCACATAATATTAAATTTGAGTTGTGAAGTTAAAAATCCCCTATTAACTACTTAGTGCATAGGTTTTCTTTCTAACTGATTCCCTGCTTTAGCCATTGTTACCAGTCACTGTACATATGCTTTTGTTAACCTTATTGAATTGGTTCCCAAATTCCAATCTGTCTTTTCATTGTGGACAACCACTTAAAAAATGAAAAGGTGAAAACTGGTATAATCCAGTATAGCTCTACAAAGCTTCACAGTAGAGTAAGAAATAATCAACAAAGAAACTAATGTGAAAAAGTGTTTTGGAGCAATTTTTATTTCGAGTCAAATGTATGTCCACTGCAGTCATGTCTATGGGAGTTTCTGATGTTAAGGCCTAGTAAATAGGGGTTTGCTATTAACATCAATGGGTGTCCACACATCTCTTTTATTTTGAAATAACACTGGTTATTTCAAAATAAAAAAGATTAAGTCCACATGACATTTTCTTATTTCGAAATGACAGGCTCTGTCATTTTGAAATAAGAACTGTCATTTTGAAACAGCTTAAACCCCATTCATTTCAAAATGGCTGTTATTTCAAAATGGTTATTTCAAAATAACACCGTTTGGACATGTTGTTTCGAAACAGCACCATTGTTTTGAAACAACATGTCCAAATGGCATTATTTTGAAATAACCATTTTGAAATAACAGCCGTTTCGATGGCAGGCTTTCCCTTAATTCGAATTAACATTTTCTTATTTCGAATTATCTTATTTCAAAATAAGGACTTTATTTCAAAATAACTCATTCTGAAATAACGATGTATGTGTGGACATAGCCAATGAGATCAAGAGCAGCCCCTAAACAGTATAGACAAACCCTCAGTAGATGTAAATTGGTGTAGCTCCACTGCAGTCAGTGACCCACATGCATTTCCATGAGTTGAGGATCTGGTTTGGTGATGTCTTGTGCTATGGATTGGAATATCATATGTATCAGTGACAGAAATTGATTTGTCAGGCTTTTCAGAGAAAAAGGACAGCAAATCTAGAGCAAAGAGGACATCTACTGAACTTCTGACCCTCAAAGGTGGCTTAGGCTCCATTCAGTATAATTTCTTCCCCAAACCAAACCAAACCAAACCAAACCACATGTTTATATGTATCCGGTGATATTTACAGACCCAGTGTTATTTTGTTTATGTGTACAAGGTGATCGCATTATGAAAAGAAGTGTGATAGTACTATGTATGTACTTGTGTACAAGAGTAATAATACTATGAAAAATAGTCCCAATCAATGATGACCAAAAGCTCTCACATTTTAGGTTGTGATTTCATAGACAAGGAGGATGGGCATGGTCATCGGCAAATGAATGACCTACAAGGGAAAACTCCACTGCCTGGTACCATGTGTGGTTGCTTATTGCTGAGCAAAATATGAGTGAGTGGAGAACTCTGCTTTGGTAGCACTTTATACAGCTGAATGTTAGAAAGAGGTGCAATGCAGGAGGGAGCTTTGTGGGTCTAGGGAAATGAACACAGGACTGCAAAGGACCTGCCAGGTCATCAAGTCCAGTTCCCTGCTATCACAGGCTACCCCAGTACATAACTTTGTTTATAAACTTATCACTCACCATCATGAAACTAATTAAGTTATTTGCTCCTTCACCACCTGTCAGGAGGCTGTTCCAGAACCTCACTCTTCTGATGTTCAGAAATCTTCCAGTTTCCCACCTCAGTTTATTTATGGCCAGTTTCTAGACTTTTGGTTTTGTGCCATTATTGTCCTTTAGCTTAAGTTGTTCTTCTGCCACCTGGTTTCCACTCTCCAATATACTTTCAAAAGCAATTGTATCCCCTTTCAGCATTTGTTCATCTCCTCTCATGCAAAAGCCTTTCTCTACACTTGTCCAAGTTTGAATTCATTTTTTTTTGAACCTCTGTGATCAAAATTGTGCACAGTACTGCAGGTATGGTCTTCCCAGTGCCTTGCACAAGGATTAATACTTCTCTATCTCACCTGATAGCAATGATTTATGAGATGCTGGTTCTCTCTATATATCATTAGAGATCTTTTGGCACTGATATGTGAAAATAATTGTGTTAGCCCAATGACTTGACCAAATTTTTACTTGGATTTCACTTTTTACTTCTCTAAAACCTCCATTTTTAAGTCTTGGTATCTTTAGTTATAGGCAATGATCTAGATCCTCTGCTGAGGTAAATGGAGCTATAACAATACTCGCTGAGGACGTAAGTTCTTTGGTATCCTTGAAGATGAAGGAAACATGAAGATTTATGATTTTCTGCTTCATCATGATGAGCAAAAATTAGGCCCAGATCCTGAAAAGTAGTTATGCACATAATTCCCATTGAAATTAGAGGTAAAATGGCAAGAAAAATGCACAGTTCACTGTGTTCACCAAGCAAAATGTTGGACAAGAAAGAAAGAAAGAAAGAAAGAAAGAAAGAAAGAAAGAAAGAAAG
>ML681963.1:118905935-119033988 GCA_007922195.1 Podocnemis expansa
AAGAAAGAAAGAAAGAAAGAAAGAAAGAAAGAAAGAAAGAAAGAAAGAAAGAAAGAAAGGGACGGATTTTCAGTTGTTGTGAATCACCACAGATCCAGTGACTTCCATGAAAATGAATGGATTTACTTCATCTGAAGAACTAATCCATGGAGCCTGTATCTGCAGTGGGAGGATGGGCAGACAGCTGTTGAAATTAATGGGAACATTGCCTTTGTAGAGACTGCTAGAGTGGGAGCAAAGGAGCTTTAAAAAAATTACCATATTATAGCGACTTATCAGCTTCTTTTATTTAAAGTAAGCTTTTAACTGTATATTGGTTTTAAGGTCTAAGATTATCTTTCTAGCATGATGCAATATATTTCTCCTACAACTTTTCCAAGTAAGGATGAGAAAAGCACCCTTTCACATGAATATTAGCGTAGAGGTGGAAAATCTTTAGTGCAGGAAGAACAATAATTTAAAATAAGTAATGATGTGTAGTGAAGAGCAGCATTTGCAGATGAAGAGCTAAATCCTGTTCTTTGTCATTCATATTCTCCAACCGAAGACAGTGGACCACTTTCATGAATAAGAAGCAGGATTTAGGCCAAAATGTCTTTACAATTATGAATTATACAAGCCAGGAATAGCTCCATGTGCAATAATTAAAATCAGACTTACATGGCTGGCATTAGGAAGGCACATTTTTCCGCTAAGGTGTAAAAAAAAAATTATCGAGATTTGATAAATCTGTGAGTGGGAGTAAAACGCAGTTTCATGTCAATTACTAATAAATGTGGTGCCAAGTCATCTTAGTCTGGATTAACCTAGTAGGCCTTTTCCAGAACAAGAGGACTGATAATAGTTTGCAATTTGAACTGTACATACTTTATGTCAGCTCTACTAATAATTCCAAACAAGAAAATCAAAATGTTTTAGGTTCTTCCAAACATCTGTTCTCAGACACAAAATAACCTGACTTACTTATGACTTAATTATGACTTAATTCTGATACCCATGAGTCAGAATTTTTTACAGTAGGTTTGTAACAAAATTCTTCCAATAGGCTCACTAATCACAAATCACTATTGTTCAAATGCACCACAAGAAAGAATGACATGAGATCAAGGAACTTGTCCAGGCACTTACATGCCAGAAGGTTAGCATAACTTAACTGTTCTGGCAATTGTGGTAGCTCTTAATTTGTATGGCCAAATTTTCTGCTGCTTTAATTCCATTAAAGCCCATGGACTTTACACTACTAGTTAATTTGTCCCATAATGTAGCTAGCTTAATTTTTATGGTTCAAATGTTTTACTTCATATTAGTAATGTTTCACTAACACATAACACTTTTGAGTAGGTACTGAATAGTGTTAGAATTTGCTCCAGTAAATAAATAGTTTAAGATGTTTGTTTCTTAGCTCTCTCAAATCTTCCATGAAGAAACATGAAATGATATTTTCCTAGGTTTATCCTGAGCATTGGAAAGCAGGATACCTCTAACATGCCTGCTGGGTCTCTAAAGCACAAGGTAGAGTGTTGTCTGCTAGCTGCAGTTAGTTTAATTTGCTGAAGCATTAATTTGCTGAAGCATTTCCCCCTTTTTACAACAGAACCAGGCAATGGAACCTCAGATTCTTTTTTTAAAGTTAGGTTTCTAACCCTCATGATTGAGGAGGTAATATGTAAAATGCAAACTGGAAATTAAGAAAAGAGGTACCACTGATGCAGTCATGTCTGCTTCAGCCTGAAGAGTCTCTGAAATAATGGCTGTGGTATGAACTGCCCCCATAGATCTCATTTAAGCCCCTGTGGTTCCAGAACCATTCAATATGGTATTTTTCTACAATATCATGCAAGTCAGGACTTTGCTGCAGTGAAACATCCAACGTGTTGTTTTCTGACATCCTGCCATGTTTCTTTGCCATCTTTCCTCACAAGGGAGTAAACCGGATGGCA
Source organism: Podocnemis expansa (assembly GCA_007922195.1). NCBI lineage: Eukaryota > Metazoa > Chordata > Testudines > Podocnemididae > Podocnemis > Podocnemis expansa. The sequence continues at coordinate 118,907,876 of ML681963.1, forward strand.
GTCATGCTCCTGGCACTGTTCCATGGAGCCAGACAACTGTGCATTGGGAGTCAGAGGTGGAGCATATCCTATAGCCACAGGGCTTGGGAATTAAAAAGGGCTAGCCTGGTGAGCAGCTGAAGAACAGCACAGAAATTAGGGCCCAACAAGCACAGCCAAAAATTTCCCTCTTTTCTGACACATGAGGGCAAACAGGGAAGTTCACAACATAGTTGTTTGGCCAACACCTTAGAAACAGAGGACAGGGGAGTGAAGAACATGCTAAAACCACATCTCTGAAAATAACAATTGTCAAAAGTAACTATCATTTTTTACATCAGTTAGAATGTTCAGATACAAGCCGTATAGTTGTGTGTGCTTGTGTGGGGGTAAGAGGGATTGGCCTTAAGGGTATTTCATGACATTAAAATATGTTTAGCTCATGTTACTGAGGAATTTAAAGGTCATTGCCTTGGAATTTGGTCCAACTGTACAGGGGCAGATACTGTACACACTCTTCTGGGCATAAGCTTTCATGGGGTCCAACCCACTTTGTCAGATGCATGAAGTGGAAACTACAGCTGAAAGGTATATATATATATATATATATACAGATGCCAGCATGAAGGAGGGCAAGTGTTAGCAAAGTCAATTCAATTCCCTAACTTAACTGGCTTTGGAACACTTGCCCACCATCATCCTGGCATGTGTATATATACCTCTCAACTGTAGTTTCCACTTCATGCATCTGACAAAGTGGATTGGAGCCCAAGAAAGGTTATGCCTGAAGAACTTTGTTAGTTTTTAGGGTGCCACAGGACTCTTGCTGTTTTGCCTGTACACAGATAACAGGGCTACCGCTCTGGAAATTGTACACATTTTGTTGCATTAACAGAGCTAAGCTCTTTCTTCTAACATTAATGTACAGTTTCCATCAAACTTACTAGACTCAAGCACACATGTGGGCAGACATTTGCATCAGTATCAGGTACTAATACTATGAAGTATTTTCCCAAATAACAGGACAACACATGCAACAATTTTAATACTCAAATACCCACAGTAGCTACCCTTCCTGGGCATACAATTAGCTGGCATGTGCACTGTGGTAGCATCTCATTCTCATATTTTAAGCTGAGTCAGACAAGTTGAGAGAGGAGGAGGTCAAAGAAGTGAGATTCAACAGAGGGAAAAGAAGGTGAAATAAGAAGGAGCATGAAGTCATTAAAGAGCCTTTGCATGATCTTGTATGTCCTTTCAATTATAGTTTCTTACATTAATACTTTAGGTAGGACTCCATTAAAACGTCATTTCCATTTTCACTCCAAGGTATGAAATGCATATTTAAGCCAAATCATTACCATTAATTTTCACTTGGTAGAAATCAGGTATCTTCTAGGTAACTTTCACAAACTTCTTCCATTCATAGATGACACAGCTGGGTAGAAATTAGTCTCTAAAAATACTTTCACACAACCTGCTTGTTTTCTAGTCACTGTCTGCTTATGTTATGCTCATTCCATCTGTCAATAGACATGAGTCACACATTCGACCTTTCAGTTTCACTTGCGCACATAAATTTCTTCCAATTTCCTGTGAAACAAACACTTTTAACTCTTTAGGGGTTTGCAATTTGCACATACAGCATGCTAAAATGATTCAAGGGCTAAAGCCAGCCTTTATCAGTGTGTGCTGGTGCTTGGAATAACTAATTTCACATTACATCTTCACCATGAGCTTAGATTTTAATCCCCCCTTTATGACCCTGTCTCTGCCCCACTCTCCATTACCAATGCAGAGACAATTAGAACATAAATGGCAGTTCTTTAAGAATTCTAGTTCAAAACATTTGATAACTATTTTTAAAAAGCCAAGAGTAGAGAAGATGCAATTCACTCCTGACATTACCAGCTTTTGCCAGCTTTACTTCAATGAGTCTGTTATGGCTTTACCCTTTCTAAATTTAAAATAGGCAACATTTGATTCAACTCAAACTTAAAAATAAAAGCTCATGCTTACCCAAATGCTACCCACTGACAAATCACGTTGCCTCCTCCAACAAATTCCACTTCTTTTCTCCATGAATACAACAAACATTTCCAGAATCAAAAAGATTGTCTGTCATGGAGGTAGTATGGTTTAGGAGATGGAGCACTGGACGGGGGCTCAGGACACTCGTCTTACCAGATTGACCATTTGGTGATCTTGGACAAATCATTTCACTGCTCTGAGTGTCAGTTTTCCACCGTTAAAATGGGGGTAATGGTTCTATCTTCCTTTGTAAAGGATTCAAGATCCCCTGAAAAGCAGAGTACGAGACCTAGGTGTTAAAATTAATTCTTTAACAAGGATGGGAGCAAGGACTGGAGAAAAGAACAGTGGGATCATGATTTATGGCAGATAGGAGTGGATGAGACTTCAAGGACTAATTCAAATAGGGGTCTTTTCTAAACTAATTCAGACCAGTAGAAAGATTCTGGTTCAATTTGTCTGAAGGAATGGGCAAAATTATAAAATACCTATTTTCCCTGAACAGGGTCTCCCTCCCTGAATTTAATCAACTCCCTTCACAGGTGAAAACAGATTTATATGAGGAAATAAAACATCTAATACACCAAGACAGAAAGCTGACCAGTTAGAAGAATTAATAATTTGGCTAGGAAGTGAGAACATATATTTGATATCAGCTGGCCTGCATTCTTGAAACATTCCACTGAGCATTAAATCCCATTGCCCTCAGAAAAACTCTTCCTGAGGACAAAGTATCATATGCCTTGAAATCACAATACTCACTAAAAAGAATGGACAGTGATAATGTGTTCTCAGGCCTGCCCCACTAACATTACCAGGTAGTCAAACATTTAAGATCCAAATTTTGGCTAGGACTGCAGACTTTAAAATAAATCAGTGGATTTTTAGAAGTGGCGCTGGCCACCACTAATATTTAGTGATTGTGACTTGTCTTTGATGCAAGTGCTTTAAAGAATTGGCAAGTAGATAATAGTATATCCCAAGACAAAGAGAGAGAGAGAGAGAGAGAGCGAGGAAAATTGAATTTCTATGTTAAAGAAAAAAATTTCTACATTATTTTACCTTCCCAGGATTTAGTTTTCCTCACCAAAAAGACCTAGATGAATCAGTTGGATTTGACTAAAGTAGGCTCAATCCATCTCCCATTGTAGTTTTGCCATTGATTTGTATGGAACTAATATTTGCTTTTAGCTTAAGCTGCCATCCTTTCCATCATCCTCACCTTTTCTTTAGTAACATAACTAATTGGTTAAGCAGTGAAATGCCAGCAGTCTTCAAGACACCAGTGAAGCAGTGCTGTGATCATATAGTTAAACAAAAACATATATTTGTTAGTTTCCTTGGGTATGTCTACACTGGAGCCTTAGATCAACTTAAGGAAGGTTAAGTCAACCTACAGACTCCTACGGCCCCACTGAGCTTTTAAAAGTTAACTTAAGTGCTTCCTTAATTTGACTTAATAACACCACCTCTTAATTTCGACTTAATGCTTAAGTCAACCTTATTAAGTTGACTTAAGTCTACGTAGCTGGAGAAAGCCCCTAAGTCAACCTAACTGGCCTCTAGGCCCCCTCCTCGCACCACTCCTTGATCGATCTAGCACCTGCCAGTGTAGACGCTGGCAGTCAACATCAGTTTTCAATGTGGACTCTCTCAGTTGACTTAACAAGGTTGACTTTAAATTGACTTAAAGTTAACCTTGTTAGGTCAACTTAACAGAGCCTCCCATGTAGACATATCCCTTGAAGTCTGAGAATACTGTATGTTTACCTTATATGGACATAGGGACCAAATGCTCTTAGTTTATTCACATATCTGAATTTTTTTTCATAACTGATGAATTGCAGTTCAATCATCTATACAATATATTTGATTGTGCTCCAACATCCTTTCACTAAACAAAACAATTTTAGTGTTACAGTGCTTACTTACTGTTTAAAGAGCCAATGACAAATATCTCTCTGTATGTGGTGTTTGTAAATACATATTTCTTACTTGCCAATGAAAGTGAGGTCTAGTGTACTCTCCTGTCTGTGAGTATATATCTGTTGTCACTTGCATTATATTTAAATTCTAAGCTCTTTGGGAAGGGACCATCTTTTTCTTCTGTGTATGCACAGCACCTAGCACAATAAGGTCCAAGGTCATGACTAGGACTTCTAGGCACTATGATAATACAAATAAATAACAATAAACTCAATAGCATTTTTCTGTTTGTTTAAGGGTCAGATTCTGAAATTTCCAATACCAGTGTTTCACATGGGGACTGAAAATGCAAATGCATTTTGATGATCTCCAGGAGTGTCCCTAGAGTTTCAGAACCTTCTGAGCTTAAGAGTACTTGGGGATCTATGACTCAGATTATTTATTTCCCTTCAGTATGGGGTTTTAGGTTAGTTTTTGTTTGTATTTCTAACTTCCGTGTTTGTTTTATTTGTCACACATTTGGGGAATAAAATCCTACACAAGAAATACGGGTATGGCTCTAAGCTATTTTCATTTGTATAAAATAACTCACATGTACAATGTTTATAAAAGTACCTTCTTAAAGATTATATTTTCAGCAATTTTTTTTCCAGTGGTCTTCCAAAAGTGAGCAACTGATATAGAATTTGCACATAAGTATCTGCTAGGGGGAAGTCTATGTGTTGTTCTCAAAGGAAAAAAAAAAAAAGAAAAACAGAAGGGGAGGATTGCTGAGCAAAGTGTTAAATTTACAATCTGTGACAGATATTCTTGAGCTTCATACCTGACTGGAGGCATCTAGGGAAAGAAAAAGAATTTTCAAATAGCCTCACACATGTTGATACAATACTGCCTTGTGCGTTGGTACTTGAACTGAGGAAATTGAAAGGGCAATATGTGGAGACTTCCAGCTACCCAGTACTGTATGAGCCACCTAGTCCATAGATTTCAGAAAAGTCAAGAGTCACACAAGCTGTTCTCATACCCATTTGATTTTTTTTTTTTGTCATTAATGTCAATGCTGAATGCAGACCATCATTCATCATACTCTTCAGATCCATTAGTTCAGATAAAGTCTTGCCACTGGCATTCAGCTAGCTGGTAGTAACACCTTCCGAAAAAAACCTGTTAAGTGATGGCTCCAATTTAACAGGCAGCTTATGTGTGTCAAATTTAGCCTTCCAAAAGCTTGGTGATGCATGGTCCGTGTGCAAAGCTGTAAAGAAATGTCCTTTTGAAAAGCTAGAATATTATCTATTATTTCTGTCTTAGGGCCTGATTTTAAACCTATTAAAATCATGGGTCTCTTTTCCATTGACTACCAATGGACTTGGACCAGGCCATTAATGTCCAGATCAACACTGACTGATGTGAATGGGAGTTTAATAGCTGAAATGTAACTGACTAGATGTATCTATACTCATAGCACTGAAGCACATTCAAGTCAGTAAGTGTCCTATCCCCGGATAGATCATGACAAATCACTCCTATTTTAGCTACTGTTTTATCACCTGGTTAGACAGAGGAAGGAAGAATATAGGATATGTCCACACTGGAGCCTTAGGTCAATTTAAGGAAGGTTGTGTTGACCCACAGACTCCTGCAGCCACACTGGGCTTTTATTCAGCCTACTTAAGTGCTTCCTTAAGTCAAATTAATAACACCACTTCTTCAGGTCAACTTAACATGTAAGTCAACCTTATTAAGTCAACTTAAGGCAATGTAGATGGGGAAATCCCTTCAATTGACCTAATTGGCTTCCAGGTCCCCTCCCAGAGTTCCTGACCACCAGGAACAGGTACTCACAATGCACGCCTCCTCCACTGACCTAGTGCCTGCCAGTGTGGATGCAGGCAGCCAACAGGAATTTTCACTGTGGAGTCTCTAAGTTGCCTTAAAGTTCACCTTGTTAAGTTAACTTAATAGACCCTCCAGTATAGACACACCCATTGATACATACATAAAAAACTGCAAAAAATAATCTGAAGGATTTCAAGCATTGTTTCAGAGAATATCTTTGCATTTCTCTCTACCCTGTGAAACATATGTTGGTTATAAAAATATAAACCAAAATCCCTTGTTATTTTAAAATGTATACCAATACATTGAGTTTACTTTTGATCTGCAGCACTACTTCGTTTAAGGTCTCAGTTTAGCATCTATAACACTTGTTACTGGGTCAGATCAAAAACCCATTTATTTCAAGAAATTTTGACTGAGCTCAATTATGGGGAGATTTTTTAAAAAGCTTGGTTCAATCACTGTTTTTAAGACGTATCAGTAATATCTGTGGAGAACTTTCTAACCAGAATGAATCCAATTAAATGGTCTAGGGGTGATTATACTGGATGCTACTTCCCTAAAAGAGTATTGTTAAAATGAAGGTGTTCTATGCTCTGGGAGAGTTGTTATGAAGAACTCAGAATTCAAGTTATTAGGATCTTTGACGTCTCCATGTGTATCAACAATTTCACGTGTTCAAATGTCTACCGCAAATTTGCAAAGGTTTAACAACTCCAATCTTCTGTTTTTCTCATCTATTCATTTAGTTTTAGGGATTGCAAAGTAATGTATTATGGTTTCAGAGCTAATAATCCTCAATTTTGGTAACACGAGAGACATACTGCTAATCCCACTAATTGGGATTTTAAAACATTCTTATAATTAATGAAGAAGCATCTCTGAAAAAGGAAGGAAAATGTTAATCATTTTGAACAAAAACTAATTCCTAAAATGTTAGTTGTGGGCCAAATCCTTTGCTTTTGTAGTTACCCAGCAGAGGATTTGGCCCTAAGTTTTAAAGTAATCAAAAATGTACCAACCAGATAGGTCTCAAGAGTATTTTGGAGGTGTAGTCAGTGCCACACTCATTACCTGAGTGAATATATTCAAGGGGTGATTACACCAAAGAGTATCTAGAGAGCAACAAACTTGACATGATTTTCAGGTTCTGTTTGTTCTGGAGCCTTAACTATAACCAACTGATGCAGAATTGGGAAAGACAGCTTATGACTTAGCATACCGATACATCCAGACATCTTCATCTGTATGCTGGCAGAGTTTTGCAGGCAGAAGCAGCATTAAAAATTGATGAAGGACAATATAACTGTTTTGTTGGGTAGTTCTGTGACAGTCCTAGCTGACAAAACTGTGCAACATTCCCAACTTTTGTTCGGAGATTTTCACATCAACTTCTGCCCACACACATCCCATACCCCTGTTTCATTTAATGAACTGTCTTATGGGCTAAATATAGCTCGTTGCCACATTTTGATGAAATGGGTACATTTTTAAATACAAAAAGGGGCTTTCAGCTCTTTTTTTGTTTAATGCTTCTACCATTATTAATTGAAAGCTTGATTAAATTATTACTATGAAAGCAATATGGATAACATTTGCCAGAGAAAAAGAAAAAGAAAGGTCTTTTAAGAATACATGCATTTCAAACAGACAAGAATTATCCCCTCATTTATTTTTAAATCAGAGGTCCCAGAGTAATAGAAAATAGAAAGGATACATATCATGTGGAAAAATACATAAGGATACATTCATAATGACTCAGCTCAGATACAAGAGAATACAGCATACCAGAGTGTGTTTACACCTAGACGCATACACTGGAAAGAGAATATATATAATTGTCTGGAGTGACAAAGGTTTTGTTTGCATGTTTTTGGGATGACTTCATTAAACATGAATGGCAATAGCTTTCTAGATGCAAATTAAGCCTGAGGGAAGAGTTTTGCTAAGGTATTCTGACAAAAGTTGGATCAGAGCAAAAAAAAAAATTTTTTTTTTGAACCAAAGCAGAAAAAGAAACACTCGGGTTAAAAATGTCTACGATTCAAAAGTGGAAGTTAAATGATTGGTCCTTCAAAAGTATGCACCATCCCTTTCTTATGGAAGTCAATTGGAACTAAGAGCATTCAGCACTTCTTTTAGGCACTGTGCAGCATGTGGCAGGACTGAACTCTGTTCTGAAAGGTTACTTGCTATATCAGTTCAAATAGCTGTATTTTCCCCTTAGAATAATCTGGGAGCTCTCAGTTCATGTTCAGTGCACAAGTGGGCAAAATAAACCAAATGGTAAGTTTTTGCTACACTTTTTCCTTATGTTGTTCATTAAAACTCTTCAAAGCATCTGACAAAGTGGGATTTTCTCACATGAAAACTCATGCAAAACATAAATTTGCTAGTCTTTAAGTGCCACAAGATTCTTTCTTTGTTTTATTGAACTAGACTAACACGGCTACCCCTTTGGATCTTTAAAATTCTTGTTATCAAATCACTTGGCAGTGCTTGCCCCCATGAACAAACCATGGTTACGTTGCCTTTGTTTCACTGACAGTAGTTTTCATTTTAATAGTTTCATTTTCTGCAGCACTAACACTCCCATGTTCTCATGTGGAATATGTATGTCTTTGGTTTATATCCCATTAATGATGAGATACTACCACAGGGTGAGCATTGGCCTTTAAGGAGTAAAGTTTCTGGAATTGCTTTCCACAGGGGATTGTGGGGGCAAAAAACCCCACCTAGCTTCAAAACTGAACTTGATAAATTTATGGAGGGGGTGGTATAATGAGGCAACCTAGCGTGGCAATAGATTGATCTTTGACTGCTGGTGGTGGATATGCCAATGGTCTGAGATGGAGTGGGTTCTGAGTTATTACAGAGAATTTTTTCTTGGGTACCTGGCTGCTGACTCTTGCTCACATGCTCCAGGTTTAACTGATTGCCATATTTGGAATCGGAAAAGAATTTTCCTCCAGGGCAGACTGTAAAGGTTCAGGGTGCAGGTTTTGCAGTCCTCTGTAGCATGGGGCACAGCTCACTTGCTGGTTGGATTCTCTGTACTTTAAACCATGTTGTGAGGACTTTCATAACTCAGTTATAGGTTAGAGATTTATTACAGGACTGGGTGGATAAGGTTCTGTTTCCTGTACTGTACAAGAGGACACACTAGATGATCATATTGGTCCCTTCTGACCTTATAGTCTATGAGTTCAGCATCTAAGTTGAGTTCAGCATCTAAGTCTGGCTTAGATGGAGGCATAGAAGAAAGTAAAAGGTTAAAATAGAAAAGATAAGTAGAAATGCTCAGGTGCTGGCCCAAGGCCTAATGAAGTATTCTAAAACATTGGGTTTGAATGGAATGTATAGTGAGCCTGAACTGAAAGTATTGACAAGAGATAGGTTGTGAAAGTTCAACTTCACTGAAATTGGCAAGAAATAAGTGAAACTGTGATAATAAGTATGAAAAATGGAAAAGTGCCTGAAAGGTGGGAGATGTTGGATTGGCCTAGTGCCAAGCAGCTAAAGGTATGGTTTCAGTCAAACCTGACCTTTTGGTGGATGGGGATGTCCAGTAATGTGTGGATCTATCAAATTGCCTGGTGGCATTAAGAAAGGGGGATGTGGACCAATCAAGGTAAATTTGGATCCCAAAGTGGGCTGAATGAGTAGGTCCAAGTAGGGTATACGAATAGGAGCCCCTGAGCCCAAATTTTGTGGAGCCGAAGTGGGTGACAGTGAGTCTTGCTGTCAGTTGAGCTGTTCTGCTGCATTCAGAGCACCAGTGCTGCCAACAAATCTGTTGATATAGATTGTTTGCAATAGCACTACATTGCAATAAAGCCTAACCTGGCACCTTCATTTCTACAAGGATCTATGGTCATGCTGGTTTCCTTGATTGTGAGTGTTGCCTCAATTTACCTCTTGTGCACAGGGTATGTGTATGCTCCAAATCACTGAACTAACCAAGTTCCCAGTTAGAGATCTGAGCCCAGGGCAATTCTGAAGGACCATGCCTTCAAAGATTCACACATGCATTCACACATGCATCCAAACTGATATCAGCACTGGACACAGAACAACACTGATAAGAACACTAAAAAGGATACATCATGTCCAATGTATCTGACGATACTGCCTGGCATACCACAGGAGGTACTTATCTCTACTTGGCACTCACAGACAGGAACCTTTTCCTAGAGTTGTGCAGCTAAATTGTTTCTGGCAAGAATGGTAGTAGTACACAATTTTTCCCTTTCTACTAATGAGAAGAAATGTAAACAAGGTTTTTCACCTACCAGGAGAGTGCCTTAACCACTGGAATATTGAGTCATTATCTCTCTCTCTCACTGGTCCAATGCATATTTAATTGTTTATACAAAGTGGAATAACTTCAACAGGAGAAGCAGGGACACCCACATCTGACTATCCCAGAAGAAAGAACACTTTCCTGAAAGACAGCATACTCCATCAAAATACCTGCTTTTTGGGGGAATCAAATGGGATGGAGGAGAACTGGGGTCTCCCACAGTCCAGGTGGATACACTAACCTCTGAGCTAAAGGTTATACAGGAGGTATCTTTAGCCCCACCCAGCCCATATTCACCAGCCTGTTTTGTGCAGAGTTGGGCATGCCCAGAACACACCTACTGGATTAGGCTCAGCAGCCAAGAAAGATAGGACAATGCCTTTCTCCATGTGGTGTGAAGATCACACTGTGGCTTAGTTGTCATGTAGGCAGTTGGGCACCTAGACTGAGGCAGCAGCACACATGTTCACTGGCGGAAATATATACACACAACAGACTTTTGCAACAACAAGGCAGGCACCAAATGAGCAAGGCTTTCATGGATTGCCATGGTGACTATGTTTTTTTATGAATCTGGACCTCCAAGAATAAAGAGAAAAATCTGTAGTGAAATGGTTGGCAGAAAGGAATTCCTGAATCCAGGGTAAAGGAACTAGTAGCTTGAAGCAGGAGGGAGACTTGTGCCTCAGCCACAGAACAACAGAGTTATTTCATTTGGATTCATCTGTTTGTTTGAATGCTTGGATTTTCACTCCGGAAGTGGAGGGTGTTTGCTTTAGCAAGAGGGTCAAAACCCACAACTTTCCCCACAACTCTGGGAAGATTCAAAGAGGCAAAGTAAAATTGAGGCACAGTAGAAGCTAATATCAGAAAGATAAGCTCATGTTTCAAAGATACAACTGCAAGTCCAAATTCATTAAGGCTGTCCTTCTTCCCCAAACTATTACCTTTCCCATTCTGCCTTCTCACCCATCTTTACCACAAAACCCATCCAACACCAATAATAATTAACATGCACATTCAACTCCATCTTCTGTGTGACTTTTACAGTAAAGCTCTAAGATCTGTCACTGAGGGAAACCTAAGATCTGATGAACTTCCCATCATTTTTTCCATATTTTTCAACTGGAGGGGGTGAAAAGGAGGAGTTCAGACACTTCATAGCTTGAATAGACCAAATACATGGCACACATCAGGGCCTCTTTGAATTCCACCCCACAAGCACCCTGTGTGCCACCTTCTAACTTCCATCTTTCAGGGATTCCCTGCAATCTCCCGCATCTCTTCATTGTTAGGGTCACTGTGTGCCCCATTTCCTTCTCCTTCCATACCAATCCCCCATTCTTTGCCCATACCTCAGGCTCCGTGTGCACCTCCCCTTTCCCATTCCCAACCCTAATATTCTACATTTTTCTCCATGCATCGGCTCAGTGTGTCACATTCCTTTTTCCCTGAATACTAGTGTCCACTACTCTCCACACATGCCCAGGGTTGTGTGCTCCCCTATTCTACCATTCCATTTGACCCCATATCAAATTCCTCCATTCCCCCCCCCCAATCTCAAGAACTGTGTTCATCTTTTCTCTCCCCTTTTTCCTCCACCATTCTTCTCCTTTCTCTCTAGGAAAGGAGCCATTCATCATTAAACTATGAGGAGAACATGAGAAACAAGGTACATGATGTAATATCTTTTATTGAACCAACTTCTGGTAGAAGGGACAGATTTTTGAGATTCAGAGAGCACTTTCTGAAGCTTGGGGAAAGTAATCAGCATGTTTAAATACATGTTGAGAATTGGGACAACTTGGTAAGCATTGCCATTTAAAATTAAATGGGTGATTAAGGGTTAGCAAGCAGTAGGATGTGTTACAAATTCAGATTGTTATAAAGAGCCACAAAACCAGTGTCTCTGTTAAGGCCATAGTTTTCAGTATCTAGAAGAGTTACCCAAGATCCCAGCCTTATCTTCTGAAGGTGTTTCACAGGTTTGCTTTGAGGACAAGGACAGAGAGGTCAGGTATAGAATGATTGTTTTGTGAAATGTGTTCACCCACAAGTGATAGAGTGTTTTTGTCTTATCAATTTTCTGTGAGTTCATTCAAGCATGCAGTTACTGCCTGGTTTCACCTAGATAGTAACTGTTAGATGAAGTGCACCACACATTATGACAGACATGCTTGGGAATCATCAATTTTGAAAGGTTTTTTTGTTGGGAGGATTGGTCATCATAGCAGGAGACATAAGTCTACAGGTTTGGAAGCTGTTCTTCTAGCAGAGCGTGGTGCTACTTTGAATGCCAACCACCAGTTCTTTGATGTATAAGCATTTGCAAAGATACTAGAGACTATAGCTGTGCTAAGGAATTGACAGGGACTCCATTTTCCACCTTTCAGTCTTCTGATTTTCTGAAAAATTGACAGAGTTCTGACCACTTATGCCCTCCTTTAAGGCTATCTAATTATTATGTAGTGCTTTTTATCAGATAATCTCAAAGTGCTTCACAAAGAAGGTCAGTATCATTAATCCAATTTTACAGAAGCACAGAGAAGTGAAATGACTTGCCTAAGGCTACCCAACAGCTCAGTAGCAGAGCCAAGAATAGAACCTAGGTCTCATGAGGCTCAGCACACAGGAGCTCATGTGCTATCACCTCTTCATGGGGTTTTTTACTTTTTAAAAAATGTGGCAGCCTAAGTTTTTGTTAAACATTTGTATTGAATTAACATCTAAATGCCAGATGGGTTAGGCCACACTAGTACGGGAGCTGCACCCACATGTGATGACAAACCCTGCTCCAGAGAGCAAAAGACTCTCTGGATGAGAAGTTGGGTGTTTGAGTGGGCTTTGCCTGTTTTTAGCTAGAGGGTCTGAGATGACTAGGCCACTTAACGGATCCACTTACAATTAATTTTAACTGAAGCTGATAGACTTAATAGAAAACCTCAGCTAATTTAATCTTGCCTGAATTTAGAGCACATTCTGTGAGTAAAGAAGTAAAGAAGCCATATCCATAGTCTAATACAAAGTTTGAATCCCTGCCTTAAGGAAAAACTCAAGTCAGCCCAGAACATCACCCTGCCTTAACTAGTCATCCACATGCAATGGAGTGAGTTATACCAATAGAAGTCAGATTCCAAAGGGGTAGCCGTGTTAGTCTAGTTCAGTGAGACAAACAAGGAGTCCTTTGGCCTTTTTAAAGACTAATGAAATTGTTTATTGCATGAGTTTTTGTGGGAGAAAATCCCACTTCTTCAGATGCTTTGAAGATAAAGAACTTACAGAATGGGAGGAAAATAAATGCAGGGAAGTGTAAGTCATAGGATCAGGTCGGACTGCTACAGCAAATCAGGCTGACCTCACCTACGCTCATGCGAGAAATAAATTTGTTAGTCTTTAAAAGTGCAACAGAGGACAGAGAAACCTATCTGTCAAATGCACTAGCCCTGAGGAAGATTCAAGGGGCCAGTGTCACTACTGAAAAATGTAGAGCTTCATCCCCACAAGAGTGGCATTTATGCTTTCTTGATTGTCCCAGTTCAGATTTGCTTTATATGAATCTTAATGCAAATAAACTTGATTGCTTGAGTTTTTGTAAAATGAAATTCACTTCTGTGCCTTGGTTTTGCTCAAGGCTTGCGCACTACAAAGGCTTATGTTGAAAGTTTAAATGGGTCAGAAGTGTTATACAGACTTTTAGTTAGTTCTCTGCACAGGTATTAAATTAACCCAGAAACTGACCACGCAAAGTCTGCCATAGCAACATAAATTTAGAATTCAAACAAATGATGATAGGAATTATTTCTTTGCAGGATTTACTCAGGCCTAGAGACCAATGAAGGTAATACAGGTGGAGGATGAAGAAGGCAGATGAAAATACCAACCCCAAAGATCATTGAAAAAAATATGCATGTGATAAGTGGACAAATGATGAAGATAGGAGTCAAAACGAGATTAGAGTTCAAACTTTCACCACAGTTCATGAGATTTACTCCCTTGTTCCTGTTCAGGCTGTCATAGATTTGGTCACAAGCTGATCACAAATAATATCAAACAACTTGTAAGGTATTTACTAACTCTGTCCTTAGTAAACTTTATTTCTGTTTACTAGAAGGACTATTGTTCCCTATAATGCATTTATACCCATCTTTGAGCCACATGGACCATACAGTGGATGTGAATTCACTGCTAGTAAGCTGGTCTTTTCTGCCAAAGACATAAAACTACTTTTTTGTTCTTTTGAGGTTTTTGTTTATTTGTTTTAGCACGTGAGTGATGAAACATTATTGTTTTAACCATGGACTTGATTAATATGTATGTTTGCAACAGACAGTCTTCTGTCATCTCCAGTTATATAGTTAATGGTTAAACTATTTTCACATGCTCCAATTCTTATGTTTTGAAGATCTGTGACTTTCTGAATAGAACAATATTACCCAAAGTTCCCCCTTTGGGTATTCACAAGCATGAATGATGCTCAGCTAACCACTTAGTTATCTTCAGCTGTATTCAGACCAAGAATTTAGAAATTAGCACCAAGCAATCATGTTAGTGGTAAATCAGGTGAACGTGAAAGACTGGCTAAGCCTTAACTATTTTATACACCAAACAGCTGTTCATGTGTCATCTAATTAAATATATTGCAGATTTTCCCCATGACATCAGATTGATTACTATTACACTCTAATCACCTAACATCAATCCTGGTTAGAAGGTAACTCGTTTCCTGAAATGAAACCTATATGTTGTAACTAGTCCCACTGACATACAGGATAAATGGTCCTGTCAGGTTGTTCATGGCCTAAACAAATGTAAAATGTGATCTCAATGGAAGACATATGATCTTATCATTATGGTGAAGGAATTGTAATTGGGGAGCCAGGTTTTTAATACACATTGGCTCATTATTTGAGCTATAATGTGAAAAGGCACCTACATATCTTAGTATTATCTAAGCATTCCCATTTACACTTAAGTTTTTATTGCAACTTTTCCATGATGTTCAGGAATCTTTTGTTGTCATTGAGCCTTCAAACTCAGAAAGGAAAACTCCTCACTGAAAACTGGATGCTACATAGGAACTTGGTAAATGTTACAAAAGAGATCATTGGGCATTAGTTCCATTATTTTTCTTGGGAATGTAATTTGAGTGGATCAGATCCCTCTTTCCAACTTCTGACCAGCAAGAAGTTAATGCTTGGGAAGAGGGAATAAAAACTCAAGTTTCTCTCAAAGTTCACCCATATCCTTCCCTCAGGAAAATAAGGATTAACTCCATGCTTACAAAAGCAGTGTCTCTTTTACCAGAACCTGTAGATCATGACACAATTGATTGAATATTAAGTTTATATTTAAGGAAGTTCTGTGTCATCTGCTTATTTGCTGTTAGCAATAATGTAGTTTAAGCATATCTTTGCTTCTTTTAAACATTAAAATCAAACTTAAAAGTTTCCTTATAGCTTATAACATTTGATTGTGAGGCTAACTAGGCATAAGAGTTTAATATAATGTTCTATTATTAGATAAATCTGTTTCAAGCATTGCATCTTCTTGATCTTTCATAACTCAATTATCCCATATAACATTGCATCTGAAGGGAGGTATCAATGTGCATTTGTTTTAATTGCAGAAAGTTCCTTGTCCTCTCTTCAGCCACTTGTCCTTTCACCCCACTATATGGCTTTCAGATTCGCTTTACTATAGATATCATTTAGCTCTTTCAATTACATTTTTAATAAACTCTTGCTGTGTAATTAATAGTTTTCAAAATCAGGATTCCGCATTCCATTCTAAGCCCCTTCTTGTGATTTCAGATTTCTGCTTAAATATTCTCTTAAATATTCCCTCACCTCCAGATGATGCTAGTGAAATAGCTTCTGCCCATGTCATCAGTTTCCTCAGAGAGCTAAAAAAAGAAACCATTATGTAGCTGGGGGTTTTTAGCTGATGTTTTGGGAAATGGTGCAAATCTGATTGAAACTGAGCTCCATTTTTTTTCTCTCCAACAATGTCTGTCCCAAGCATCACCTTAAAATTTATCACAGAATGATTATAGATTAGCAGTATGTTGCATCACAGGTATAGATCACAGACATAGGGCCAGATTGAGTCACAGGTGGGGATACAACAGTGTCAGCAGTGATGGTTCCATTTTTTTATCATCTTAGTAGACAGAAATGGGGTGGGCATGAAGTCCATGAGAAGGTGGAAATTGGGAGTTGCAGAAGGAAAGAACAAAGGAGACAGACACAGATGGAAGAAAGAGACAAAGCAGGATGTGGGCAGAAGAGACATAAAGGACAGAAATACCAGTGGTCCTATAGGTGAGCATATTTTCCCTCCCAAGAGGTGCTGAATGCACAGCATTGAGGTACTGGGCAAGTAGCTGTGAATTCTGTGCTTCATTGACAAAGGGATCTTAGGCATTGCAGTAGCTGCTTTCTAGGAACCCAGCTGCCTCGTGCAATCTTTAACTCCAGGGTACCTAGGCTCTCCACATATTGGGAGAATTATGTACCTACAAAAGTGATTCACAGAAGCCAGCAATGTGAACAGAAAGCTGCCTAAGCTACTGAGTAGTGATATGCAGACAAACAGTTGGGACTTAGGGCCCAGAACCTCAAAATCCATAAGAAGCTAGCTTCTAATGATCTAAGCCTTAGGTGTCTGACTGACATACCAGAGAGAAGCATTGATGTCCACTTGGGATTCTCCATTGTGAGTGCTCTCTAGTATTTAAACACCTAAGATCAATCATCTTTATCTTGCAAAAATATCAAAGACCACAAGCCAATAGTCCAGTATTTAGGGAAACTCACCTAGAATGTAGGAGACCTGTTTTCAAATCACTGATCAGTCCAGTTTAGAGCAGGAACTTGAAATAAGATTCCTCACTTCTTAGATGAGTGCTCTAACTATGAGGCAATGGGATATTCTTGGCACACATATGCCACAGCCCCAACTGGCTCACTCGTGGCTGTCTTTTATGGAGGTTAGGTATGCATCTTGTAAGACAGGCGCCTGGGTCCCCTTAAGGGATGCCTGCACGGGAAGCACCTTTTCCTCCTTATAGGGTGCCTGTATGTGAATCTTTCCCCACCAACACGCCCCGTGGGCGAGCAGCAGTTAAAGTTCCAGCCTCTACTCCAGGTCAGGCCAATGAAGGCGATGGTCTCTAATCGGGGAGGTAGGCCTATAAGAGTTACTGTCCTTGGCCCTTGAAGGGGCCAGGCAGACAAGACAAGATAGTCTTATGAGTGGGATTCAGGAAGAAACTAGCGAGGTTCTTGGTGTGGGGAAAGAGGAGCTCCTGTCACAAGCCACAAGTGAGGAGGTGGGTGGCTTCTGCCTGACCCAACTCCACTGTGTCTCAGCCCAGGTCCTGACCTGGTGTTGGCTTGTCCAGGACTCGGTCAGTGGGGTCCAACCCATAACACATCGGTATGGCCTCTGAGCCAGCCTCCCCTGGGTAGGGTTCCTGTCCCCAGTCCAAGCCCTGTTCCAGGGCCGCTACTTCGGATAGGGAGCCAGTGGGATTCAAACTGCAACATGCCGGTGTGGCCTCGGGGTCGGCCTTGGCTGTATAGGGGTCCTATTTCGCATCCTGGCATTGTTCCTGGAGTTTGAATCCTTACAAATGCTCTGATTTGCTGTTGCAGTATGAACTGATCCCATGTCTTACACTCCCCCACATTTATTTTCATCCAGTTCTGTAAGTTCTCCCTCTTCAAAGCATCTGATGAAGTGCGATATTCTCCCATGAAAGCTCATGCGATAAATAAACCTGTTAATCTTTAAGTGCCACAAGACTCCTTGCTTTTTTTAGCCTAAGGAATGTTTTACTGTGAGAGATTTGTAAAGAGTATTCAAAATTAAATCAGCACAAACACTCTACATGTGTACATTTAACAGAGTACAAATATATAAAAGTAAACTATTTCAAATTTGAGTCTATTACAGAATGGATCTTATCCAAACCAAGTACTGTTTACAAGGCTAAAGTGTGAGGAGAACTAAAGTGTGGTAATATTGTTCTTAACATTTCAAGTATATTTCCATGTAGATCTCAATCCAAAGTAGAGCACTTCTTAGGGAATGTGCATGAGTTTATAGTTAAAGGTGTATTTAAATACATTACTTCATTGGCATCATAGTGTTAAAGAGAAGCTAAGCATCTATTCAGGAAGCACTTTTTGGAAGGATAGCAGTGTGTGCACTTCAGTTGTGCAGGATTTTAAAAATGCTTAAATTAGAGAGACTGCTTATGACAGTCTTACCCACTCACCGGGTTCCAGCATCAGAGTGATATAATTTGTAGAGAACCTTTTAGTCCCAGATATTTAAGCTCTGTCCTCCAAACTAGTTTACTCATCTACATTAGGTTTAGACAAGAGATAAATTATCTATTGTTTTGCAGACAGAGTTCAGTTAGCAGCAACTTACAGCCACACTGCACAGATTCTATGGCTACAAAGGCCACAAGGCAGGGGATAATCAGGCTGTATATCTTGGTAAGCAGATTTATGTGTTGTTAATACCATTGGGATAGATTGTGAGTTGCTATTTGCTCTGAACGAGGGAAGCAAGCTGTTTTGCTGCACCTACACTAGTGTAGAAATGACTCAGTCACAAACGATCTCCTGGTTCCCCCAGTACTGGGGAAGAGATGGAGAGTCCCGGTCCATACACACTACAGCATTTGTTCTGATACGGCTATGTTAGGCAGCACATTGCAAAGAAAACAGTGGAGTGACTTGTATCTTCATTTATCCACCTGTGCAGGAGGTACAGAGCAGCACTGTAGTGTGCGCTTCCCCTTTGTTACTGCTGTCAATGATCCAGGTAACCAAGGCAACAGAGAAAAATAACACCTTGCACCACCATACCAGCTTAGCCATTATTTGGCCATTTGTGAAAATCTTTCCCCAGATCCACCAAGGAAACTCTAGGTATGATTTTAACTGGGCAGGTTTTCTGTCAGAAATTTATAAAAAGCTAAAATTAAGTAGTAGAAATACTGTGATGTTTATATTTAAGAAGTTTCCATGATAGTAATTTGCATACACTTGTCTCTTCCCCACAACCCCATTTAGGACTGTGCACATTGTGGTAAACTGAGCTCCATCTATAGTTAGCTAACTGATCTGTACTAGGCCATTATCTATATATTCGTTTGGCACTTGGTCCAAATTCCACTGAAGTTTATTGGATGGCTTTTCAGTGAGCATGGAATCAGACTTTTAGCCAATGATATCAAGTAAGGCAATACAATGCTGTGGACTTCCATTTTTTTCAACCAAACAAAGCTTCCACTTTGTAGCAATTCACAGAAAAGCATTGTAGTTTGAGCATAATAGACTATGTAGGCTGTGGCCATTCAGCAAACAAAGAACTCAAAAGCAGAAGATTCATCAAAAGTTAACAGTAAATTTTAGCTCAACTTATAGTATACCAGGTATATTGCAAGAGTGAAATAATGCTTTGAAAATATACTCTTGGATTCAAGTAACACCTCAGAGCTAGCTTCATCCAGTTCAGGCTGCTTCTCACTCAGTGAGAACCTTGTAAAATAGTTATGCCCATACATTGCCATAAGTTATAAAGGTGTCTGAATGATGCATAATTATTTTAAATCAGCACTTACATCACCAAGGCAAATAAACTCTTATGACCAAATCCTGAGCTGGTCCATTGAAATCAACAGAGATATGTAAATATATACCACTTAGGGTCTATCCACCATGCTCTGTCCTGGACAGAAGACTTTTGTACATTTTAATATACAGGTAGAGTTGGTTGAAAAAATTATTCTGTCAATTTAGCTCTTAAGGATGAAACTCTCTGCTGAGCACAGGTCCAGCAGAAGACATCTTATGTCATTGTAATAGGTATTTAGTGAGACTTAATGGTCCAGAGGTGCTAACTGGGCACACAGTAAATTTCACCCTAATTGTCTAGGACCAGATATTCACTGCTCGATATCATTTCATTATTCCTTCAAGTAATTGATGTCTGTTTGACCACCCATCCATCACATGGTGATTTTGTTTTCTGATTGGATGCCCCAAATTTATAAGTGCTTCAATTTAAGTAAATTATAATGTAATTAACTAATTTAATCTCAGCCACAGAATTACAGTACACATGCCTCAATTATCCTTCAGTGGAGGGAGGTGGAAACGAAGCATACAGAGATTAAGCAGGGAATCTGCCAGAGCTGGGAAAACAGTTATATCCTGTGACTTCTGCCCTGGTTACTTCCCTCAAGACCTAACTTATTACTCACAGTCAGACATTTGTCAGTGAAAAATTACCAAGGGAACCACTTCATTCTGAAACTTTGGCATTTACAGAAACATCTTCATTGAATGATGGGGTGGACAAAAGCGTAGTATATTTTCATTGCTCAAATCTCTTTACAGAACCAGTTACTGGCTCCAGGGTGGTGCCATGTACAGATCAGAAGGTGGTCCTGCTGTACATATGTTGTCCTACCCCACTGGCAGGAATAACGGAAGAAGAAAACTCTTCTTTTGTTACTGCTTTGCCTATCTGGAAGAAAGACATTGATGTAGAAATTGAAAGTGGGAGTATTTCACAGTGAAACCAAAACATTGTCAGAAGTATATTCAGTGAACAATTTCTTATGCAGTGCTAATGTATAAAAGGATGGGGAAGAATAAGATTTTTTACATGTCCATGTCCATCTACTCATAGGCAAACAACTGCTGTAGCTCCAGGGCACCACCACAGTGCCAAGTTTTCTATCATTCAAAGGACTCATTTGTGCATATTGCAGACCAAATCATGCCCTCAGTTACATGACGTATAATAAGCACAATTCCACCTGCACTATGTATGAGTAACTGGAATTTGGCCAGTTCTTTCAGATTACTCACATGTGTTTTAGTCCAATGCAGTTCCCTTACTGGGCCATATCCTGGGCTGGTATAAACAGCATAGCTCCATTAACTTTAAAGTTATTTTAGATTTATACTAATAAGAGAACATTGGACCGTATTTTAATTTTGATGTATTGCACCTGCTGTGTCTGCAGATTGTAAACTGGGGGTCAGGAACTGTTTTATTATAGGAACTGTCCCCCTGCTATACGCAAGATCACGTATGCTGCCTCTGCTTTATAACAGTGTCTTATTTCAGTGATTATTACGCCACATTTTCAATAGTGCTCTATTATTGTTAGAATTCTTAATTAATTGAATGGTTCCAATTTATTATGACTGGAGCTCAGGAATTGGTTTTGGATACAATACATTTAATATTTAACCTAACAAGATACCAAAGGCTTTTTCTCTTTTATATTCTTTCTAGTTTAACAAAATTGTAAACACATAGCAGTGCTAAATACAAATGATTTTTCACCCACCAAGAGCAATAGTTAAACATCAAAATCAATGACAGCCTTTGTAAAAACCTACTTTTTCTTGATCATATCTGAATGGTTTATAACAGGTCATGTTAGCACATTAGGTCAAGGGTGAGCTGGCAAAGGAGACCATGTGGTCAAGACTATTATCACCAGTAAAGTAACTGCCTGGGATGGCAAAATATTAAGGGCAGGGTTGCCAGAAGAACCTTTAGAAGTTTGCTATAATCTCATCTCACATGAGTGACAATCAGGATAACTCCACTGATATGAACACAATTACACTGGCGTAAAAGATCAGAATCCAAACGCTGAAGTAGATCGCTTTTAGATCACCCTATCGCTATATCTTATGTCTCATTGCTGAAGGAGTGGTTGTCCCACCAGTGTTCTCTGTAGGCTGTATGGGTAGGCTGTTGTGCAGCAGCTGTCTGTCACCCGTACAGGGAACAGTGATATCCATGCAGCCCCAACAGCTGCTGGCCCCCAACACATGTTTCCCAGTGCCAGGCAGGGGCTGGGGAGTTTAAAATCTCCCTCCCTGAGCATGCTCAGATGCATGCTCAGGGCAGGAGCTTCTCCCCACACCAGGTAACTGCTCCACAGGCTGGAGGCCATGTAAGAGGGAAAGGGTAGCCTTGGGGGACGGTGTTGCAGATGGGGATCCAATGGTGGGGGTCAGTGGAGAAGGCCCAGGGATCCAGGAGTCAGCGGGGGAGGAGGGGAATAGGGAATTGTTTGGATCTGGGCAACTGGGTGGAACAGTGAAGGGGTTGGATCAGGAATGAGAAAGCGCCTGGCAGGTGGGTTGGGACTGGGGGGGGGGTGTCAGCGACTCAGCAGAAAAAGCCCAGGACCCTCAGGGACTCAGCCCCAGTGGGGACGGGGAGCAAAAGCTGTTGCTCATGTGATGCCATGCCTCACAAATTGCCGCTTAGAGAACACCATAGCTTCTTCAGCTGCATCAGAAGCTTAGAGGGAGCATTGGTTCCCACCCCACACACAACTGTGCTAGATTTTTATGTCTCAACATGGCTGCTGGTCTCATGCATTTCCATTCCTTTCTCCCTCAAGTTTCCCTTCCTGGTCTCATGCATCTGGTGAAGTGAGTTGTAGCCCACAAAAGCTTACGCCTGAAGAAACCTGTTAGTCTTTAAGGTGCCATATACAGACTAACATGGCTACCCATCTGGAACTTGCTTTCCTGCTTAGGGTCTTTAATGGCAGAGCCTTTTGGTAGCTTGGTTTTTGTGGAAATGCCACAAGAGTTGAAAGCAGGAGTACCTTATATCAGTGGCTCTCAACCTGTTGCAGATTGTGACATGCTTGGCAACATATAGCAACTCTACAGAACACACTAGTCACCCACCACAGGCCAATCCAGCCATATCTCTGGCTATCCACAACACACTTACCACTGTGTGGTGACAGAGTAATGTGTTCCAACACAGTGGTTGAGAAACACTGCCTTACATTACCACCAAAGCTCTCCAATCCTAGTTGAAACATCACAATAGTTGGGGAGAGGAAAAGTCAGAGATGTCATCAGTACTGGTTTTGCTTTCCTTACCAAAGACCCTGTCCATCTTCTGTTCAGTATTACTATATATATTTCTCACTTCAGTTTAAGAGACAAGGAAAACCTTACATCTAATGTTAAATAAAATAACAGGCTTTTTTAAATGCAACTATAGATAAATAATAAAATTCACAATCCAGTAAGTGATGCTAAAATGTCTGCACTTTTTTTATGGCTGTGGGTAGCTCTGCCTTTGTAGACTGAGAAATAAGGAGCTGCTGTACATTTTTATTTACATTGTGTTGTTCTAGCCATCCTCTTAGCAGTTTAGTCTGCAACAGGGGTCACTATCTGTGAATGCCAACCTCTGTCATGCAACAAAGTGAAGTTTGTTAGATTACAGGGGACAGTAGGCACTAACTGCAGTGCTCACGACTACACCATGGACAGATAGCTGCCCTTCTCACTTCAATCATCTCTCCTGATGCTTGAATTAGGCTCCCATTAAATATTATACATGGATTCTGGTGAAGTCCTGCAAAGCAGAACAGGAAATCTGCTGGGTATTTATTTGGATTCAGTAATGGAATCAGCTGAGAATCAAAGCAGCAGGAGAGCTGAGAATGAGGGTTGGTGGCCAAGTAAAATACAACCCACTATCCTCTGTCCTTTAGAATGGCAGATTTTTCAGCATTTTGTGTAGTTAAAGTACTGGATTGAAACAGGGAAGAAAATACTAACCAAACCAATGTTTGATACCATACGAGATGATCTTGAAATAAGAGATACTCTTTTTAAGCACTCTACTGCACCCCAATAAATAAATACAAATAGAATACAAAAAATTCATAAAGGTAAAAGTATCAAATTGCTAGTTTATCCAAAAGACCGAACTATAACCAGAACAATTCACACCACTTAAAGTGGGTAAATAAATTAGGAGTGCAAGGTATTCATTTACATTAAAATTCATCTGCCCTATGTACTTCAGAATAGTGACTTTCAAACAGGTCTGTCATTGAGTGGAACGTTTCCAAAAAGTCTGAAGAGTGGCTTATTCACAATGGTGATATATCTGGCAGTTTTCAGCAATGTTGTTTAACTGCAACTCAGCCTAGCTATTCTTTTTTTTATTTTTTATAATTATTATTATTATTATTATTACTATTATTTGAATTAATGTCACTGTTGTTTTGAACCAGAGAAAATAAAAAGAAAATATCCTTTATAGTTACTTTGTGTTCGTGTCAGTTGTCCCTAGCAAACATACATGAAGACCAAACTATATTAATCTGGAGAAATGAGAGAAAAGTCAGAGCTGTAACAGTGAAGGGAGATTCAGTCCTAATAATCCAGCCCTACACACCTGAACATGGAAGTAAACAGCACCAGTAAGAAAGTGGAGAATTATATCCCAGCAGCTCCACCCATCACATTAAAACAAGTTCATTTTCATCTTGTAACTTGCTTAGATAACTAAACAGCATAATCGTTACAGGAATGACATGCAAGGGAGATCACCCTTCCAAATATTCCACAAGACTGTCTCCCTCCTAAGGTAAATCATGATTTACAGCATGAAAATCCCTGAGAACTTCTGTTTTACGGGAATTTATTCAAGCCTAAAATGGGCAAGGCCAATTACTCTGATTCAGATCATTTTAAAATTAAGCAAGGAAAATGGATCCAAGAAAGCTGAAACTCAACATGTTTGAAAAGACACCAGTATTTTAGTCAAAGGATAATTAATTTATGAGCAACTAAGAGTTCATTTTTGTATTAGATATTCTGTCTACAGGAACTCACCGTTGCAACAGAGATAGATTTACCTCAAGTCTTAAAGTAAATATTTTTCTGGGATATAGTGTTTTCAAAATATTCAGAATGGAATATTATTGTTTTGAGGCAAAGTATGTTCAAGGCCTGATTCTATTACCCTTCTTCTCAGGAATTTAGCAGCATAGTTCTCTTGTGCTAAATGGAACTACTCAATGAGTATTGGTGGCATTATGAGGATCTTCCTACTACGCAAGAGAGAATTACAGGTCAGACTGGTTTTCAAAAGCACTCCAAACATCAAAGCTCTAATAACTTTGACACTGGACAAGATTGGAGGCCTAAAGAACTGCTGCAGATTCCATTTTGTGTGTCATTCTAAAACCACCCTATTGGTTATACATATTCAAAGCTGCTCCCCATATCCTCTGCATGACAGGGTGAGGGCCAGAGAGCTCCAGTTGATGGAGCAGACTCTATAGAGGTGTTGCAGCCAGCATAACTAAATTACACCAAAGCCATTTCAGCCTGCAGGATCAGTGAAATGGAAAGTTGTCTTGAAGACACCATCCCTGCCTCTCTCAGCTGAGAATTCAGCCCATTATGGCATCAAAACTAACTCTTACTGGCTGAACTGTCCTAAAGCAGTCCCAAGCTGAGAGCTGATTAACCTTTTTCTTGTGACACATGTACCAGAGTTTTATTGGGTGACTAAGCTTTATAGATCCAATATTGATATTTGGTGATGCATGCTGAATTCACTGTACATAACAGCTTTGTGGAATAGGACGTACTGTAAATAGGACATTCTCTGAAAGTATCCAACAGATAAAGGAAATTAGGACTGAGTTGGAACAAAATGCATGTGAGTAATTGTGCAGACAAAGCTATGGACAACGAGGTGGTGCTGAAAACTGATTTCAGGTTAAGGCATATGTGTGGAAAATGCAGGACACAGACAGCATTTGGAGCCTTTAGTCTTATACCATGTTCACAAGACAGGTGTAGTTTACAAATAACAAAAAGCGTCTTAATACTCCTCAGTAGGCCTTCCCCCACCTTAACAGAACTATCTCTAGGATTGAGAGGACAATGTGTTCTCTAAAGCTTCCTCAGTCCTTTGTCTGTGTGCAGAGATTAGCAAGCACTGGACATGAAGGGCAATAAGCTTCTCTAGCCTGTTCCAGCTGCCAGCTCAGGGCTGTTCCAGCAGCTAGGGGTCACTCATACCCAGTGATACTTTATTCTTTCTTTTTCCCCAGCCAAACTGGCTGCAAGGAGGGGCTCTGTATTAGTCACTCTGCTGCCTCTGTGGCCCTGGAAGATTTCCCAATGCAGAGGGAATGTTCCTTTGGATCACTAAGGAAGTCCAGGGAAAATCCATACAAAGCAACCTCAAAGGGACCCAAGAGCAGGGCCTCATGTTTTCACTTACAGCTAACAGTGACACTGGGCAAGTATCTACTCATTGGGAATTGGAAGGAAACTAAACTAATCTACCACACTTGTTAGTCAGATTACTGATTGGCCAGAACTGGCTTTACTGAGTTTTAAACAGCTGCTCAGATTTAGAAAGCTGGGTATCTCATTGTCAGTTTCATTCATCATCCAGTAACCCTCACCCATGTCTTCTGATACGCAAGTCAAGAGCATTATCAGACATTTATTTCTTTGTTCTTTTATACACTACTGTTTTGCTCCTGAAACAGTGTAATGGTCATTAATATTACTGTGAGTTAGTGTGCAACAGAGGTGAATAGAACATTGTCACAAAATATATATAAACATTGTATGAGGAAGAAAATAGCTCTGTTAGAGATCAGCGTCCACTATGGCTTTTGCTTGAGCGAATGCTGGAGAACATAATTAAATATGAATTGAAAACTGAATGATCTAAAAACACCCATGTACTTAAACATGTTTCTAGAATGCTTAAGGTGTCATCCATATGTTATACCAGTATATAGGCCTTCATATAACTATCATGGAAGGTTTTGGTCACAGAGTATCTCAGTCAATTTCTATCTTTGTTACTTTAGCACATTCTGTCCCCAAATTGAATTATACTAGGTTCTCCCCCAGAGTGCATCTTCTCATTTCTGGAATAGGTTCAGACTTGCACCATACTTGAGGCAGTTATTTGGCTCCCCAGGTAATTTACTGAGAGAGATCAGATTAGAGTGCCATATCTCAGTATAAGGGTTAGTCCACAAAATGAGGTTTCTTTAGAAAATGGGGGGGGGGGTCAGTTATGTGGTTTCATCAGTCAGTCAAATAAATATTGTTAATAATAATTCATATTGCAGCCTGTGTAAATCAGTTTAAACAGTTCTACTTAGACTATTCAGTTTTGGCTGAAAAGTCAATACATTTGTCAGTGTGCCTATAAACAACATACAGGTTTATTTAAATGACTATCAGAATAATCAGGACAGGTTGGCTGCAAACAGCAAAAGCAATGTGTTGAATTTCTGAAGTATCTTTCATCAGAAAAGCACAAACCATTTTACAGTTACACGTGTTAAGCCACAGAATGTTCCCATAAAATACATATCCCTTTCTTCACAAAGGGGGAAGCTAAAGCAAAGAAAGGCTAAGTGATCTGCCCAACACGGTACAAGTATGTGGTAAAGCATAAGTAAAACCCAAGTAGTCATTTGCTTTAACTGCTGGGCAACATACACTCTACACTACACTTTCTCTCTAGACTGGTGCAGATCTACAAACTATTATTTTCCCTTCATTCACTTTTACCTTCAGAAAACTGGCCAGTTCCCTGCTAAAAGGCACCTATAGCCTTCTTATTCCTTAAGGAGTTTGGAAGGTGAAATATGGAGAAAATAGGTCTCCTGACCCCTGGGAAGGGACTGTGCCCAAAATCCATGCTGGATTCAGTCCCAACCCACCTTCACCATTTGTGCCTCCATCTCTGCGCTACAAGCTCCTCAGTGCTCAGTCAGGTGGAAATGGTGCATATTGGGCATTCAGGCTGAGAAAGACAGGGACAGAGTAACATGGTAACATGTATAAGTTACAGAAAAGGTCAAATAGCAGAAGAGGATGGACAGGGCAGATCTCACTGCAGGTAAGGGTTGGGATGTCTAGTCTCTAGAGTGGAGAGAGGACTGTAAAAGAATCTACAGACTTATCATATCCTGCACAACTGCCAATTCTCTTGTCTAGCATCTGTCTTCATTGTTTTTTCCCACTCTTGGCCTCATTCCTTCCCTCCTCCTAAGGTCTCCCTACAACCCAGCCCTTCTTTCTAACATTTTTTCCTGCTGAACACCCTGCTGATGTGTTGCGTTCCCCACCCCCCACCACCACCCATTCTCATGTTTAAATTGTTATCCTGTGTTTTGTATATTTATTGTCTTAACTAGATCATAAGATCCTCTGTGCAAGTCTAGAACATGCTCTTTTAGATGGCTAAGGAGTGCTATGGATAAGTAAGGTGCTCCATAAAAATCTACACAAGAAAATTCCAGGATTATCAATGGATGTCATTCTGGAGCCTAGAATGGGTATTGAACAGTGTAAAGCAATGGAAACTGCTGCAACCATAGGGAACATGACTGACATTTTATTCCAAATGTCACCAGATTCAATCATCTGAGATTCACCGTCTGTCACCACTCAGCGTTTGAGTTCTCATCAATTTGGAGCTTTCTCCTATATCCATGACTTTATGATTAAACCGATGCAACTACATGGACCTTCAGCTCCTAGTTAAATTAATAACTAGATCTACAACTTGAAAATGAGCATTACATGCTCAGTTACCATCTAAGTGTGAAATGGTATTCAGCAAAACAAAGTACAGTGCACAAGGCAATTCTAGTTAGGTAACTGAAGCTCTGTGACTGAGATACGCGGTACTACAGCTGGATTAATTTTGTCTAAAAATAACTCAAATTATTCATTGCTGGGTCATTAGGTGTTAAATAAATCTTCTAAGGAGTTAGATTAACAGGAGAATTGTTTTCTTGCAAAGCTCAGTGGGGCAAATTGACTTACAGTTTAGCTGGTCCACTTCTGATCTTGCAGAGGAATTTACATGTGGGCAAGTTGGCAAGAAGTCATTTTTTTTTACCATAAAAGGAAACAGTATATAGTTTTGCTAAGTGACAATGAAGGGGAGGTATGATTAACTATTAGCTTTTATACCCTCTAACTACTAGTGGAATTGTGATTCAAGGGAGTGTTGTTACTACTATAGTAACGAGGTAAAACTGAGAAGGAAAATGGCTGCTGACCTGAGTCAAATCTTCAGCAGTTGTGCAGGCAGTACTCCAGTTGATGCTACTGGGAGCTTTGCCTGAATAAAGATTGCAGGATTTGTCCCATTCTTGGGAACTAGCCTGTACATGAACATACAAGAAGATTGAATAGATGACCCACTATGTCTCGTCTATTTCTCTTCTATGATTCTCCATTAAGCAGTGGTATCAAACACACAAGCTCAGTGATCGATTTATATCTGTCTGGAAGGTGCAAACAAGGAAGGAGAGGCATTATCTAACATGGTACAAACAGTTCTAAGTAGGATCGTCACAGACTTTACTCATCACTGAGGTACCTTCTCATGGCTATGTCTAGGGAACAAACTCTTGTCCGATCTAGCACCCCCCTTCCATTGTTTCCTCAGCCCACAGCCTCCCTCTCTCTTCATTACTCAGTCCTCCATCTAGATCACTATACAGACCCCATTTTGGGACATTAAAGTCCATTTGGAACAAGTGCCTGGTTGGTATCTCTCTCGGTGTCTCTCTCTCTTTCAGTGGCTGGAAGGGAAAACTGGGCTTGATCCTACTCCAAGAGCCCTACACTCAGTATTCGAGGTCTGAACAATCTCTAACCACACTGCACTTTACCTGCGCGGTTTCCTACTCTGCCTTACACAAGCGCCCTTCTCCACAGTTCCAGGTAAACCTTCCCTCAGGGCCATGATACCAGGGATTCTTTCCCCATGTCTTCTCCTTTTGCTTCTCTAAGTCCAATAAGGGATTACCAGCATCCACACTGTAGTCCCTTTTTGCTGCAAACTTCCTGACTTTACACCTTCTCCACAAACTGGGTTTTATAAGCCATTAGGCATTTTCAATCAATCCAGACTCTCAACCAGATAAGGCCTATAAGGTAAATAGGCCTTATCTGTGTCATCTTACCTTCTTCAGGGTTGGTGTGGGGATGGGCACCTCATCACAAGGAATAGAAAGATTAAGAAACAAGGGGCTATTTAGACAACTAACCATTAATTAGTGTCTCCAAAGAAGATCAACCTACCTAGATACTGGAATTGCTGCCGTCCTATGGGCAATTCCAAAATTTCAAAGTTACTGCCATTCTGACTTGGAACTAAAGATGAAGTTTTCCTCACGATGAGAATTCAGACGTTTGGTTTCAGAAGAGCCAAAACAAGATTTTGTTTCTATCTTTCAAAACATTTCTGAGGTTCCTTGAGCTAGCCAGAGCCCTGGCAGGGACCTGGGCAGTGCAAGGAACCCCAGATATAAGACAGTGATCCTGGTAGACTCTAGATTCTGAGGCTGCCTCTCAGAGCTCCGGAGAGAGACTACCAAGGAGCCTGAGTAGTCAATGTGGCAGGAAACCACAAAGATTTACTATGGAAGCTTGCCTGGCAAGCAAGATTTTGACCACTGTCTGGCTTCCATTGGAATTTAATCAAAATCACCATGTTCTCGCAGCTGTGTAACTGTTGTTACAGCAATGTCAATCCCATGTTATTAGAGATACTAGGTGGGTGAGGTAATACTTTTTATTGGATCAACTTCTGTTGCTCAGAGGAAAGCTTTTGAGTTTACACAGCACTCTTCCTTAGGTTGTTACAGCTAAATACAAGGTGGAACAGATTGTTTAGCATAACTAGTTGACACATATTTCAAGGGACCATTAAAGGTGAAGTAGCTGGTTAACACTTCTAACCCTCCTCCAGCCCCACACCCATCAACTGCCTTTCCCTCACCTTCCTCTTCCCCACCAATAAAATTAATAATGGCTTGAAGTTTTAAATAAATCAAAAGAAAAGGTTTAAAAGATTGTAAGTAGTGTGAATGCATAAAGAATTAATCTTTTATTAATTTAATCTTTTATCTTTCATCAATTTCATAAATTTTATCAATTTCATCTTTTTATTCATCAATTAAAAATAAAACAACAGGCATTATTTATGTGCATACCAAAGCCAAGTTCTACAGCCATTCATTGAATAATGGTGAAATATTATTGAAGTTCTTTCATTTTCTTTTCCACTCTGGGTCCCTTGATTCAACTTGCAAGTATGTGAGAACTTCAACAGTTTCAATAGCTCTTGTCCCCAACCTAGGGTTTCTGAAATAGCGCCTGCACTCTCAAAGCTTAGTTTGCAGCTGTTGTCTCAATGCTCTGTCTGTTTGGACCTGCTAAACTCTCACCACAGATTAAACAATTAGCAGGGAGTTGCTCACATAGCTTTAGAACTCCTTGTAAAAATCAATGCCAGGGAGCATAATTATACTTCAATGACTTTATTGAATCCAAATGATTAAGCCAAGTATGACTGACAGAGCTCTACTGACATTTCTATTTATAAACACAGCACTATTCTGGATGGACTCAGAGTTAGTTACATGTGGTTCTTGTGTGAAGCAGTTCTTTACCATCTAAGTTTTGTGGGCCTGAATAATAGCAGCGCTGGCATCTGTCTTCTTTCACAAGTGCTCATAATTCCTTTTAGTGACTTCTCATGGCCTCCCTCAAGTTTTTGACAAAACTTTCCAACAGAACTCTATTGTTTGAAAATACATGGGATTTTTTTTTAAACTTTCTCTAACTGTAAGTTAACAAATACTGCCATCATGTGGGGGACAACAAGCAAAGGGAAAAATCTATTAATTTCTTTCTGTAATTTAATTTCAGGGCCACCGGGAGGGGTAGCACACGGGTAGCTTGCCCCAGGCCACCACTGAGGAGGGGGCCCCCTGCCTTGGCCCCTGCCTCAGCTTCTGATTTTATACATCCCAGGAAACAATGGGACTGGGTAAACCAAGAGGGATTTGGTAACTGGGAAGGTGGTCGGAGTGAGCTGGGATAGGAGGAGACCTGGGGCTGGGTAGAGGTGGTATGAGTTGTATGTATGGAACAATGACGGGGTTCCCTCACATCAAATTTGCCCCAGGCCCCCTAAGTCCTCTGGGGGCCCTGCATAATTTACAGGGACAATGTCCACTTGAAAGTTGCATCTCTACTTGAAAGTCACTTACTACTGATGCAAATGATACTCAGGTTACTAGAACAGAAAGAGATGAGAAAAAAAAGCGGGGTTTGGGTTTGGTTGTTTTTTTGTAATGCACTATTTTGCCAGCAGCCAGGCGTATGTCCTGTCTTGAGTTCTAATATGATTATTTTACTCACATGCTACTGGTGGGGAACTCACATGTACCCTCTTTCTCAGATCCTGCAAAATCATGCTTACCAGCAAAAGCAGCACCAACACTGAAATTTGAGCTCCAAAGGGAGGCATGTGCAGAGAATGAAAAAGGAGAGGAAAGAAAGGACAAACCAAACAGAATTCTCTCAACATGGTATCTGAGATCACCAGGTTGTACCTATTCTTAGATATCACACATCCACCAGAATTATTTCCTGTTATGGCACTATATAGAGAGTGAGGATGAGCATACAGTTTCTAAGATCAGCAGAAAACTAGCTATTATTCTGGTTTCTGAATGCTAAATCCACAAAAACATAAGCATTGCAATGTGCAACATTGCAGTGACTTTTAAGTGCCTTGCCACACAGTGAAATCCAGAGCCCTTGAATTGATTTTGCAAATTCCCTGTGCTATGCATATGGAAAAGCAGACATCTATGAATGGATACACAAAGCCCAGCATACTGACTGGAGTCCTCCCCTGCAATCTTTAGCTAACGGGCTAGGGCATTTACCTGGGATGTCAGTATAATTCCCTCTTCTGCCTGATGTATAGCACAGATTTGAATGTGGAATTCCCACTTCTTGGGCAGATGCCCTAATCACTGGAATACAGACTTATTCTTAGCCTTCGTCTGTCCTGATGCATATTAATTTTATTTACGTAGGCTATGTCCCCACCTCCATGCTTAAATCGATTCAAGTTGAATCGATTTCAGCTAAATCGAAATAAAAATCATTAAATCGATTCAACTTGAACTGATTTAAGCAAAAACACCAAATCAAAATAGCAAGTCCGGACACAGGACTTGCTATTTAGAGTCAGGAGAGGGGCACCCTGTGAGGCGTGGCAACATGGCCCCCTGGCAGGGCCATTTTGCCACCCATCCCCCTGCCACTGGCTCTGCAGAGCCAGTGGCAGGGAAAAAAAGCCCCCGGAGGCACAGATGGGGCTGCCCCTCTTCCCCACCGCTTTCCCGGCGGTGGGGAAAGGATCAGGGTGCCACTCTTCCCTGCTGCTGGCTGGGTGGTGGGGAGGGATTGGGGGCGCCCTGCATCCCTGCCACTGGCCTGGCAGTGGAGCACAAATCAGGGCGCCCCTCTTCCCCACCGCTTCCCAGGAGGTGGGGACAGAGCTCATGGGGTGCCCTGAAGCCCCAGTCGCTGGCAGAGTGACAGGGGCAGAGCACACAGGGTGCCCTGCTATGTCTGCCCCTGGCCAGGTTGTGGGAGCTGAGCTCACGGGGCACTCTGCTACCCCCACCACTGGCCGGGCAGTGGGGGCAGAGTTTGCAGAGTGTCCTGCTACCCCTGCCACTGGCTGAGTGATGGGGGCAGAGCTCACAGGCACCCTGAAGCCTCAGTCTCTGGCTGAGCAGTGGGGGCTGAGCTCACAGGGCACCCTGGGAAGCAGCGGGGGCTGAGATTCCCCATGGGGATCTCAGCCCCTGGTGCCTGGGAACTGCGGGGGCTTCAGAGCACCCCACGAACTCAGCCCCTGCCACTTGGCCAGCGACTGGGGCTTTGGGGCGCCCTGTGAGCTCTACCTCCACCACTTGGCCAGTGACAGTGGTAGCAAGGTGCCCTGCGAACTCAGCCCCCGCCATTTGGCCAGCGACAGAAGCTTCAGAGCACCCTGCGAGCTCTGCCCCTGCCGCCCTGCAATCCCCCCTGCTGATGGACTCCCTGGCCAGGCTGCTGAGGGGGCATGTGGGAGGCCTTCCTTCCAGGGTGCCATGCACCCTGGGAGGAAGGCCAAACCTTTGAATCGAAACAGTTATGTTTCAAAATAACGCAGCCAAACAGCATTATTTCGAACCAACCCTTTCAGTTCAAGGGTTATTTTGATATCCTACGAGGTTTTAATGTTTCAAATTAAGGCTCTTTATTTTGATATGATGGGGCTTATCATTTCGAAACAAGGAAATCATCTGGACATGATTTTTTTTTAAAGTGAAATAATGGTCATTGTTTCGCTTTAAAATCAACATGTGGACATAGCCATAAAACTTCAACAGTAGCGACAGAGACTCCCACTCCAAGTTATCCTATCACTCTGTGGTTAAGGACCTCACTTGATAGGTGGGAGACTGGAAATCAAATTATTGTCCACATCAGCCAGAGAGGGTATTGAAACTGAGCCTACAATATCCCAGATGGGTCTCCTAACCATGGCATAAAGATGATGAAGGAGTACTTTCTTCAATGTTTAGCATAGAATTAGCCATGCTTTGAGCATGACTCACAGATAACGTAGGTGGAGAACATTTAGCATGAAGTTCCTTCCAGGTTTAGGCCTGAGATAGGCACGAGCTGCCAGTGGCCATAACTTAGGCATCTAGGGGACTTTTATAGAAATTTGATGTGCATGTGTACTGCATGCTTCTTTTGATAGCATGCAGCATATATACCTGTGTAGTTCTCCTAGCACAGGCATAAACAGCAGTATACTCAGTGAGTCACAAGCTTAAGCAAGTAACGTACATACTTCAGGCATGTGTTTGGACTCACGTACATATCCTACATACCTCTTTACTTGCCCAAACTATGCCTCCCCACTACGCTGCTATTTTTAGCAGCAGTGTCTTGCTATCTCCTCAGTGCTGGAGCCTTTTCCAGGAGAAGACTCAGGCAGTGGGGAGAGATTCAGGTAATGTGGAGATAATGGGAAAAGACTCTAGCAACAACTTTTCCGATCACAGGGAGACAGCCTGGCAACACAGAAAGGGTCCAACAGCCAGGATGTTACCAACTTTGCCCACCAACTCGGGGTCTGCTCATTTATTAGGGTTGCTTTCTCTATGGGGAAGATGGTACTTCTATTAGTGTGCTGCTTGTGTGACTTGTGTTTCTATAGAAGTGCGTCTGAGCGGACCGGGTCTATCAGCACTCTCAGCTGACCCCTTATGCATCCCTGAACTCAGTAGGCTGGGTCACACAGCACTTCTCTGCTGCTACCCTTATGTGCCCCTGTACCGCACCAAACTAGGCTTGATTATGGATCTTGAGCAGGCTGGGTCATACAGCACTTCTCAGCTGCTACCCTTATATGCCCCTGGACTCAATCAGGCTGGGTCAAAACAGCACTTGTCAGCTGTCACCCTTATATGCCCCTGGAGTCAATCAGGCTACTATTCCTATCAATGAGCAAACCTTACAGGGTTGTGGGCATTACAGGGATCTTTGGCTAGATAATAGAAGCGTTGCTGCAAAGTGATATAAAGAAACCAAGACCACAAAGAAGAGGGAATGATGTCTTAAAAGAGTCTGGAAACTGGCTTAATAACAAAAGTCATTTTATTGCCAGGTATCTAAAACTTGTACTACTAATAATAATTACAAAGGAGAGAAGAATACCCCAACATACCCAGTTACAGCATTGATAAACATACAAGGAAAGAAGAACACCCAGCTACAATATTACCTAGATTCTACTGTATCAGGCCTAGAGAGAGAGAGAGAGAGAAGTTGGGGGGAGGGGGGGTCTCACCACTCTGTGTAGCAGAAAGGTTTCCAGGTTGTGCAGATCAGGGTCAGAGGCTGGATGGAAACAAAGCTCCCACAGCAATCAGCAAGGAAGAAAAGCCAAATCCCAGTGGAAATGATACAGCTTTAGATCCAAGCATCAGGAGTCAGGACTCACACAGGATTCAGAAAGGATCCAATCAGGACTTGCACAGGACACACACTACACTACTGTTCTGTTGGATGTGGGTAAAGGTTTTCTATAAGGACTTGTTTACATGGCCAATACACATTCCTGGCTGGGTGTTATGGTTCAGAGAAGCTCACAATACAGTCAGGCAGACTCAGTATTTTGGGTATCAATTATCATGCCTGTGACTAGAATGGTCTGATAATTGCTGAGTTTGTTCGTTTTGGTGTGAGATCCCCCATCAGGCAATGCTTCTCTGCTTCTTCAATCCCAGAGTTCAGTGTGGCTCCTGCTTTGGAGTCTGGTTCTCCATAGTCAATGCAAATGAAGCTCCATTGTGCTGATGGCTTTTGGATATGGGTAGATTAGGAAAAGGATGTCTCCCATTTCCTACTGTTTTTGGTTTTCAGTTCAAGCAGAGGTTGGGGGATGGGGGGGGGAGGCACAGGCTAGATACTATGCTCTGATTCCTCAAGAACACAGAGCTAACATGAAACAAGGAGGCATCAGGCAAAGTATCTGGCTCAGAAGGGGGTATGGCTCCTTCACTGACAGCCTTTCCACACAATGGTGAAAGGCTCTGGAAGTGAGGAGGTGCTAGAGCCTTTCCCTGTTCTCTCACCTCTGCCAGAGCTTTTCACTGACATCTGTACCACACTGTGGGGGACTCACCAGGCTTCTCACGGTGGCGTGTGTAAACAAGTGGTATGTAGTGTAGACACATCAGCTATGTCTACAAGTTAGTTTGAATTAAGTTAGCTAGTTGCAAGTTGATCAGGGACATAGAGGTAAATGGCAAGCTAGGAAGTAGTGACCATGACATGGTTGAGTTCAGGATGCTGATTAAAGGAAGGAAGGAAAGAAGCAAAACAAAAACCCTGGACTTCAAAAGAGCAGATTTTGGCTCCCTCAGGGAACTGATGGGCAGGATCCCTTGGGAAGCTAATCTGAAGGGAAAAGGAGTCCAAGAAAGTTGGTTATATTTTAAAGAAACCCTGCTAAGGGCACAGGAAGTTGCCATTCCAGTTAGAAGAAAGAATAAATATGTGAGGCAGCCAGAATGGCTTAGCAGAGAACTCTGCTCTGAGCTTAAACATAAAAAGGAAGCTTACAGGAAGTGGAAGCTTGGTCAGATGACCAAGGAGGCATATAAAGATATTGCTAGGGACTGCAGGGATAAAATCATAAAGGCCAAAGGACAAATGGAGCTGTGGCTAGCAAGGGATGTAAAGGATAACAAGAAGGGGTTCTACAAGTATATTAGTAACAAGAAGAGGATCAGGGATGGTGTAGGTCCCTTGCTGAATGGGGCAGGCATCCTCATGACAGAGGATGAAGAAAAAGCTGAAGTGCTCAATGCTTTTTTTGCTTCAGTTTTCACAGGCAGGGTCAGCTCCCAGCCCACTACCATGGGTATGACAGATTGGAGAGAAGAAGAGAGGCCCATGGTGACGGAAGGTCAGGTTAAGGACTGCTTAAAGAAGCTGGATGTGCACAAGTCCATGGGGCTGGACGAACTGCATCCAAGGGTGCTGAGGGAATTGGCTGATGAGATAGCAGCACCTCTGGCTGTTATCTTTCAAAACTCATGGAGAACGGGGGAGGTGCCAGAGGATTGGAAAAAAGCAAATGTAGTGCCTATTTTCAAGAAAGGGAAAAAGGAGGATCCAGGGAACTACAGACCAGTCAGCCTCACCTCAATCCCTGGCAAAATTATGGAGCAGATTCTCAAAGAATCCATCCTCAAACACTTAGAGGAAAATAAAGTGATCAGGAACAGTCAGCATGGATTTACCAAGGGTAAATCATGTCTGACCAATCTCATTTCCTTCTATGATCAGATGACTGGTTTTCTAGATGCAGGAAGAACCGTTGATGTGATATACCTTGATTTTAGCAAGGCTTTTGATACAGTTTCCCACAGCATTCTCATTGGCAAATTAAGGAAGTATGGGTTGGATAGGTGGACTGTAATGTGGATAGAAAACTGGCTAGATCAACGGTTTCAGCGTGTAGGAATCAATGGTTCCATGTCTAGCTGGCAACCAGTCACTAGTGGTGTGCCCCAGGGGTCGGTCCTGGGGCCAGTTCTGTTCAACATTTTCATCAATGATCTGAATGATGGAATAGACTGTACTCTCAGTAAGTTTGCGGATGACACCAAGCTAGGGGGAACAGTAGACACGTTGGAGGGCAAGGACAGGATTCAGGGAGACCTAGATAAATTGAAGCAGTGGGCCAATAAAAATCTTATGAAGTTCAATAAGGACAAGTGTAAAGTCCTGCATGTGAGACGGAAAAACCCCATGCACTGCTACAGGCTGGGAAACATTCAGCTGAGTAGCAGCAGTGTAGAAAAGGACCTGGGGGTCATGGTGGATGGGAAGCTAGATATGAGTCAGCAGTGTGCTCTTACTGCCAAAAAGGCCAATGGCATACTGGGCTGCATCAAAAGAAGTATTACCAGCAGATCAAGGGATGTGATCCTTCCCCTCTATTCTGCACTGGTGAGGCCACATCTGGAATACTGTGTTCAGTTTTGGGCTCCCCACTACAAAAAGGACAGGGACCTACTGGAGAGAGTTCAGAGGAGGGCAACCAAAATGATTAAAGGGCTGGAGCACAAGCCCTATGAGGAAAGACTGAGAGCTTTAGGCTTATTTAGTCTGCAGAAGAGAAGATTGAGGGGGGATTTGATAGCAACCTTCAACTACTTGAAGGGGTGCTCCAAAGAAGATGGAGCTCGACTATTCTCGGTAGTAAAGGAGGACAGGACGAGGAGCAATGGTCTCAAGTTGCGGTTAGGGAGGTCGAGGCTGGATATTAGAAAAAACTTTTTTACTAGGCGAGTGGTGAAACATTGGAATGAGCTGCCAAGGGAGGTGGTGGAGTCACCATCTTTGGAGGTGTTTAAGGCCCGGCTGGATAAAACCATGACTGGGATGGTTTAGTGGGAGTGGTCCTGCCTCTGGCAGGGGGTTAGACTAGATGACCTATGAGGTCCCTTCCAACCCTAGGATTCTATGATTCTATGATTCTAAGTTAGTTCAAATTAATGAGGCTTAATTTGAACTAACTTAGTCCCTGACTACGCTAAGCTTTCATTAGTTCGAACTAGTAAGACCTTCCCTTTAGGCAGGAGTCTCAAACTCAAATCACCAACAGGGCCACATGAGGACTAGCAGAGGGCTGTATGAGGATTAGTATGGTAGCCCGAGGGCCGCGCCACCGAAACCTTTCCATACAATGATATTGCAAATATTGGTAATAATCGTGTCACTGCAGGCCACAGGAAGTAGCTTTAGGGGTGCATGCAGCCCACAGGCCACGTGTTTGAGACCCCTGCCGTTAGGTCAAACTAAGCCCTTAGTCTGATCTTTAGTTCGAACTTGGCACAACATGGACATTTAAGTTTACTTTGTTAATTCAAACTAAGGGCAGTTAGTTTGAATTAACAAAGTGGGTTAATTCAAATTAACTGTAATTTGACTTAGTCTACATTGTTAATTTGAACTAATAAATTCAACTGTAGTTCGACCTACATTTGAAGTTATTATTTCAAATTAACAAATTTGAGCTAAATTTAGGAAGTGCAAACGTAGCCAGCTATAGGCAACTACAAGGATAGACATAAGCTGAGTAGGGGGCTCGAGGATCTCCACAGCACCTAACTGTTCAGTTTCAGTGCCAAAAGTGCCAGTTAGGTGCCACAGTCCTACTGTGGATCTGGGCCTGTGTGTGCTTGCTCTTGAGCTAACATCATATTTGCTCCTCTAGAGACTTGATACACTATTATATTTAAATAATCAGAACTTTTTTGTCTTGTTGAATTACAATTTTTATGTGTCATAAACAAGACAAGTATGACCAATTTAATTAGTTTAGAGCAGCGTTGCCCAAACTCTGTTTTGTGGAACACCAGCATGCCATGTGATGTGAATAGGTGTTCCATGAAACAATTCTGATGCAAGTGATATTTTTCCTTCTAAAATGTTTCATATGAAACATGTATCAAAAATACTAAGGTATTTGAATAGTATTTAGATTATAGTCATATTCATATTTATAACACGTTCATAATACTATAGTTGTTATTATGTGACTCATGCCGAAACAATCCAAATCTAGGACTTGGATTGTTTTGGCACGAGTTATGTTCAGAGAAATCACGTGATGAACCACTCGGGGGAGGGTATGCCAGGCACGGTGGGGGGGGGGTCCCATAACGCTGGCACAGGACATCAGGCTGACGATGTTAGTGTGCTAATGGTGCTTGTGCTGTATACTCATGTATTTTATGTTGTTTGTCTTATAAATATGATTTTTTTTTGTGAAAAAAATCAGGGTTTCCAAATATTGATACTAAATTCATCCCCCATGGATCTGTGACTGAAAGAAGGTACTTTGAAATGAAAAGAAGGTTCTTCTGGTATTCCAACTGTGGCTAAAACAAAAGAGCAAACATCAGGCCTTCAAAATGAGGATGGACAATCACAGACTTTTCTTGCTGGAAAATCAGGAAGTGAGCTGTCCAAGATTAAACAATGCCAGCCCAAATGAAAGTATGATGAAAATTATTTGTCTTTTGGATGTACATGCACTGGAAATAAAGATGTTCCTGATGAACAATACATGGTGTGCAACAAAATACTATCTGCTTTATTAAGTCAATTTAACAAAATGTAGCCATTAAAGTTGACTTAACAAAGTTGACTTAAGACAGGAGAGCCATTGAAAACAACTTTGTAAAGCTGACTTAACCTAGGGGACCATTTAAAGTCCACTTTATTAGGTCAACTTTAAATTGGTCCCTGGCTTAAGTTGACTTTATAAAGTTGACTTAAACAAATGGGGCCTCTCTAAGTTGACTTAATAAACTCAACTTGAAGTCAACCTTATTAAGTCAACTTACCTGAGACCTCTACTGCAGACACAGCCTTCATGAGAGCCTCTCTACTGGTTTTGGGACAGCCAAAATTAGGGTGGAACAGTTCCAGGTGACTATCAGCCCTCTAACTGTGCCTTTTCTAACCTATTCATACATCCAATATTTTGGTGCACCATATGTAATAGCATCTGTGCCTTACAGAAGTTTTAGGAGTATTATGTACAGACAGGACAAGACATATTTGCCACAGTACATACTCAGCATATTCTAAGTTTTTAGCCAGAGCCCTATGTTCCACTTTAATGTCTGCAGAAACCCATTTGCAATTGCAATTAGAGTAAACTTCAGTCTTCTCAACTAACAAAATCCAAGGCAGACAGTATGGCAGACTCTCTAATTAATTAGTTCAACATCTCTAAGAAAACAACCAACTAGATGAAATAAACATGATGGGAAAGATGAGTTTCTGTAGCATTTCTACCTGCTGTCATTAATAGTACCAAGGTTTAATGGGATGTCTAGAATTCTTTTTGATTTATTAGTTAATTAAATTTCACTAACAAAATTATTAAATATGTAGTATTAGTCTTATACCTCGCCCCCTAAAATTTTATCTACTGTCCAGCTTTTGGAACTTAAAATCTAACACCCTGGCTACCTTTGCAAGTATCTCTGCCTCTCTTGCAAGCACTCAAAAATCTTCAAAAATCCAAAACTACAAACACTTTACATTTAGAAAAGCAAAACAATAATTTATTTATATAATAAAACAAAATTATCTAAATCCAGTATATAAGGGTTATGACCAAGCGAAGGGTCTTAGTTAATTGCCTGTCTTGTTGGGGGTCCAGAAATCTTATTCTCAGTAGAGTTCCCACCCATCTACTTCTCACTTAGTCACTGTGTGAAGCTTGGTCTACGCTAGAGCTTACTTTGGTATAATTTACATTGTTTAGGGGTATGGAAATACCAGCCTAAGCACCAACGTGGACAGCACTTTTGATGAGAGAACATCTTGCACTTACATGGCTACTGCCTCTAACAAATTGGAGTTATTATGCTCATAGTAGAGCTGTCTCCCATCAGCATAGACTGTCTTCACCAGATGCACTACAGCAATTCACTTATATCAGTGCAGCTGTGCTTCTAGTGTAGACCAGCTTTTAGATTTAGTGCTGGTCAAATGGATATTAGAAAGTCTTAGTCCTTGATCAGTTTATTCTAGGTCATCAGGTCCTAATCTGGTCCCACCTAAATTAGTGGGATTCCATGAGACTTTACTTAGAGTAGAATTTACCCCAGAAGAAGAAGCAAACAGGGAATCTGCCACAATGGTCACAAGGGGGTTGTTATGAAAAACAAATGTGGATTTAACAGGTTAACTCTGCGTAACAAGAAGTATCAGACAATACTTTTTATTTGTATCATACTGTTCAAATAATAATTTCAAGGTGTAACTGACAATGGTGGAATTCCACTGACTCCCATCAGGGGCTTGAGGCTGGGGCTTTTAGCATCAAAGTCATAAGTTTCTACAGCCTTAGATGACACAGGACTCCAGTACCTGTGATGAAGGAGTCATAGCCTGTAAAGTTGCAGAGCTGAGCCAATAAAGGGCATCACTTGCACTAGGCCATTCTATTACAAAAGCTTTTTGCAAGGATTAATTCTCCCAATGTCCCCTGAGATGGATGAGTGTTGTTATTTCTGTTTCATAGATAACTGGAAGAGAGAGGTTCAGTGAATTCTCCATGTTGGAGTGTGTCAGTCATAGTATCAGAACTAAACAGCTAGCTTAGAGTCCCCTGTGCAACACAAACAGGAGAATTTTGTCTTGTAGGTGACTCCTGTTCCACTACCTAACGTTCACTAGGTATATACTGCATGTCAATTTGGGACTAGTCATAGCTAATGTCAGGTATCATGAAGCCTTTCAATAGATCTGGGCAAAACTCCCATATTATTCTTAATGAATTTCAAAGTAAAGTAAACTTTTCTGAAAGACTTTTGCTTCTAAGAATTGTCAGTGACCAGAAAGAGCTCTGTGAGACACCTCAGCATTTCAGACAATGTATGCTTGTATATGTGTATGTGGGCTTGTCTACAAAAGGAGGTAGT
Organism: Podocnemis expansa; assembly: GCA_007922195.1. Lineage (NCBI taxonomy): Eukaryota > Metazoa > Chordata > Testudines > Podocnemididae > Podocnemis > Podocnemis expansa. The sequence continues at coordinate 118,950,724 of ML681963.1, forward strand.
GTACAGAAAGTCAAGATTATTTTCCATGGACAAGGAACAGACTTGGGGTATACAGGAATCTTGGGATAGGTTTAGCTTTGGGACCAGCAGGGCTCTTCTACTAAGAATATGGCTAACAATGTCCCCAGGCTGAAGTTAAAATTGAAGCAAGCAGGTCCCCAGAGCACAGAGGATTGAAGCCCACATATGCCCATAAACTAAGGTTTATGCTGGCAGGGGCCATAAAGCTAAGTTTAGGATTGGGGCTAGCAGAGACCATTGTGCTAGTGTTGAGAATGGGAATAGCAGAGGCCATAGGGTTAGGATTGTGGTGGGTCCTGTAAGGGTCTCCAGGTAGGATTGGAGTCAGGCCTAACAGGAGTTAGTGTCAAAGTTAGCAGAGGCTGCAAGGCTAGAGTTGGCATTGTGAATTGCAAGTCTCTCTGTATGATTAAAGGTGGCACGAGCTGTGAGGTAAGGATTAGGGCTAGGTAGGAAGGAGATGTTGGGGTAGGGTTATTGTGTAGGCTAAAGACACAGGAGCTAGATTTATCATTTGGGTGAAAAGGAGACTCAAGACTAATGGGGGGGGTAAGAAGTGTCACCTGTGCTAGGATTAGGACTGTGGATGGAAAGGGATGCTGAGCTGCAGCAGAGATATGGATATCATGGCTGCTGGGCTAGCATTGGGTTCAGGCTGAACAGTGCCCCACTGAGTTATGGTTGGGGTAAGTTGTGAGGCTCAGGGTGATGGTTGACAATGACTGCAGGGCAAGAGTTAGGTTGGCGACAGCTGTGAGACAAGGGTTAGGATAGGCAGGAGCTTTAGTGCCAGAGTAAGTCTTAGGGCTTGGGTTGTTTGGGGGCTTTGTGGGACTGGGATGAGTTTGGGGAGGGTAGATGTTGAGGGGGTGAAGGTAGGGGTTGGTTGGATGCCAAGAAGTGATGGTTAGGACCAGCAGGGACCACAGGGCTAGGGTCCAAATTTGTTGAAGAAGGTAAAGAACCATTGTTGATATTTTCAACTGTTGATATTTCAGGGAACTAAAATACATCTTTCATTAAGATTAATGGAAAATATGTCTCAATCCCCTCGAGTGCTTTGCAGTACTGTCTCAGTATTCAGTACCAGAATTAAATATGAGCAATGCTAGAAATTTAATCAGTACTGTTGTCAGGCCACTCATATTTCTTATCACAAGATCAGTATTCTGCCTTCTTTTACACCATGATGACTTAAAAGTCATTGTACAAAAGGTAACTGAGGGCACAATTTGTCCACAGCTAACTTATTTATGCCTTAATAAATCAAAGGGTACTAAAGGCTGAACTCTGTTCTGCTGAAATAGCCAATCTGAGATGCTGCAATGTTACCCAAAGTACATTCTGCACCACTGAACAGCTGTGGCCCCTCAGTTGTCCAGCCTGGAGTGTCCCCCCCACAGTTTCCCTGTCTGAGGTACTATACCTCATCTCCCTCACGCACTGCTACTAGTGTGCAGCCATTCCCAGCTAAAGGATATGAGTGCTATAGCCAGCCAGCCATGAATTGCACTGTAAAATAACACCAGCAAATTCTCAGTCCCAGACTTTCTCAAGAAAGGCACATTTTTCATTGCTCAACTTTCTCCTGGACAATGCAAGCTCATATAAAAATGTCACTTTATTGATAGAAAATTATATATACAAGTCCTGTTATGCCAGAGTTTCCCAAACACTTCAATCCAATTACACTGGTTTAGGTCAGGGCAACCCTTCAGCACTCATGCCAAGGATGGCACACATGTTCATTCACAGCAGCACATGGAGGTCCTGGTCTTGCAGCACTGCAGCTGCTTTCCCCACTGGCCCCACCCTACCAGCTGGGTCTGGGACCACAAGAGCTGCATATACATGGCAGATCCTTTTCCTTGCTGGCTTTCCCACAGCACCTGCTGGCCCCACCCTCAGCACCTGCTGAGAGTTGGGGGGGGGGGGGTCAGGGCTGGCATGGGGCCTGGCAAAGGTTGTCAACCTCTTGTTTAGGTAAAACAAGTTTATTAACTACAAAGGAAGATTTTAAGTAACTACAGATAATGAGGCATAAAAGCCAGAATTGGTTAAAAGGAAATAAAGGAAAATGCAACTGATCTCTAATTTAACAACCTAACTGAATTCAAAGCAAAGCGTCTCACCACACTCATTAGGAATCTTACCAGTGGAATTCCTTTCAATCAGGATTCCTTCCCCCACTCCAAAGCTGTTTCCTTTGTTCTTCAGGGGTCATAGATGTCATGAGTAGAGAGAAAGGAAGGAATCATTTGGGGCACTTTCCCTCTCCATTCATCATTCTCGCATTTCTTCAAGAATCATCTCCATTTGAAGTTCAGGAGATGGAAATTCTGTGTTGACAGTAGCCTCCAGCTGTATCTTGTAACTACGTAGTTGTCACCCCCATCCTCTTTCCTGCCAAATAATGACCAGTTAAGGAAATAATGATCCATTTGATTTTTCTGGCATTCAGATGAGGCATTGGGTAGCTTTTTATCTCCAGGGAACAGGTTTGTGGATGCTTCCTCCAGATTTGGACCATGCCTAGTGCTGTACAAAGGACTCCTATAATTGTACATTTGGTGTTACCACACACATTTTACCAGGACAATAGTGATAATCAAATTATGAGTTTTCAAACGATACTCTACAAGGAATACTTTGTACCAAATTTATCATAGTCCTGCAAAAGGGGTGAATATAGCAGTACAGACTGTCAGAGATACTTCTCAATAACAAAACACAACTTGGTAAATGTTTAATGAGGATGCAAGGCCAGTCCGTCTGAAATCCATTCTGCATTTGAATGCTCAACTGTCACATAGTGATTTACGCTTCTGATGAATATAGACAAAATTACAGCTATAGAATTTGATAAGCAACAGTATCAATCTTTTGCAAAGACATCCCATACAATTGTTACAAACTTGCCAGCTTTATGAATCTATGCAAAGTTTCAAGCATGCTGGAGACTAATTCATGGTTTAGAGCAGTGGGTCCCAACATTTTCTTTTTCTGTGGCACACCTTGCTATCTTTAATACATTTGAGGCACACCACCATATAGTTTCCAAATGCATCCACGAATATGCATGAGCCAATGAGCCAATCCAGAGCTCTTTGAGTAGTTTTTCAAAAAAAAAATTGTGGCACACCTGCTCAGATCTCATGGCACATTGGTTGGGAAACACTGGTTTACAGTGAAATGAGTTGAACTTGGTAGCTTTGGTTGAATTTCAGTCTGTGTCTTGAGTTCTTCTGAAATGCAAAAGCAGGAGAAAGGAAGTTGGAGGGGGCCAGTTTCCACAAATCTGTGAGCTGAAGCTGCTGAGTTTGACACACCTTGACTGATGGTGCCCCACAATGGAATATCCCACAGCTGGAGCACTCACCTCAGAAACAGGTGATCACTGTTCCAATCCCTTCTTCTCTTCAGAAGGGGGAGGTGGGAACTTCAACTGAGAGCATTTTACAATCTGAGTATCCCAGTCATTAGGCTAAAAGTTATAGGCTGTGTTCACACACACATGGTTGTTTCGAGACAAGTTGTATCGAAACAACTTGTTTGGAAACAATGCCTTATTTCAAAATGACACTTCGAATTAGCAAAAAGTCATTTCGAAATAGGGAAAAAAGCGGGAAACGAGCTAGCAAGTTCACAGTGTGAACATGCTATTTCGTTACCTGCTGCATGGGGCTGCAGCCCCCTGGGGGTGAGCCGCTGCTGGCAGCTGGCGGTGTCGGGGCTGCAGGCTGAGCCCGGCGCCCCTGACCTGCTGGCGGTGTTGGGAGGCAGCCCCAGCTGTGGGTGAGCCCCGCGCCCCCAACCCGCTGGCAGTGTCGGGGGGGGGCAGCTCTGGCAGGGGGCTGAGCCACCCCGCAGGGGCTCACCCCCCCACCAGGGGCTTCAGCCCCCTTTCTGGGGCTTAGGGACAGCCCTCAGCACCCTGGCCAGGGTCCTGAGGGTTCCCTCGCCAGGGTGCTGAGGATCCAATGTTGTTTCGGAACACTTCGTTCCAAAACAACATGTTCACACTGCGTTGTTTCGAAACAAGCATTGCAAAACAACGTTGTTTCGCCTAAAAACTAGGTTTAACTTGTTTTAAAACAACGCTGTTGTTTTGAAACAATGGGTTCCCGTTGTTTCGAAACAACTGTGCGTCGTGTGAACGTTTGTTTTTTTTTTTTGTTTCGAAACAACTTCGTTGTTTCGAAACAAAAATGCTGTGTGAACACAGCCATAAAGGATGCATTCTGCTCTACTTCCCACCCCGAGCTGTTTTGTTTCAGGCCATGAGTGCAGCTTAGGCATCCAAGCACCTATCTTCCCACAGCTCCCAGGAGAAATAGATACCTCTTGGCAGGCCATACTTAGGCAACAAATGCCAAGGTTGAGGTGGGGATTAGCACATAGCCTTCTTTAATCAATCAAATCATAGGGCTGGAAGGGACCTCATGAGATCATCAAGTCCAACCCTCTGGGAATTGAACCCAGGTCCTTCTGCATGTTAAGCAGAGGTGCTAGCCATTTCTAGTCAGTAACCCATTGGCTGCCTGATGCAGATTATGTCTATGCATCACTTTTATTTCAAAATAACACTGACTATTTCAAAATAAAAGATATTTGGTCCGCGTGACGTTTTCCGTCATTTCAAAATAAGAACTGTCATTTCAAAACAGGTTAAACCACGATAGTTTCAAAACAGTGGTTATTTCAAAACAGTTGTTTCAAAATAACACCGTTTTGATGTGTTATTTCAAAATAATGGTTATTTCGAAATAACGCATTTTGACCTTCTTCCCGTGGGTGCATAGCACCCACAGGAAGAACAAAGTGCTGTCTCCTGTCAGCGTGCTGAGAGGCTTCTAGAGGCATGTCAGCACGTGGCTCTGGAGGCTCCAAGGGGAGACGGCATGCCCCTGTCTGGAGCACAGAGGAGGTCCAGCTGCTCCTCACCATTTGGAGCAGGGAGGACCTAACTCTTGCCCTGCAGTCATTGTCAACCATCATCCTGACCTGAATCAGGATGATCCCAATGGTGGACCCGCCAACCCCGAAGAGGTGTGCCACGGACCTGTAGGACTCCAGGGTGGCCATCTTCCACAGGGCTATGGCCGCTCTTTTGTTGACAGGGATGGCCGGTCGCATGGTGGTGTCCTTTCAGCACAGCAGCAGGGTAAGCTCTGCTACCAGGTGGTCGAAGCTGGCCCTGGTCATCCAGAAATTCCTCTGCCACTGGTCATCCCCCCAGGTTCGGAGTGCTACCCACTCCCACCAGTCTGTGCTGGTCTCCTGGGCCCAAACCTGGCAAGGCACAGAAAGGGGCAGGGGAACTAGGGCAGCTCTGAGGCCCAGGGTGCTGGCAGCCTGGAGCACAGCCTGTGGAGCATCGAGGTCTGTGAGCAGAGTGTCCCCCAACAGGAGAACACTCTGCATGCACGCAGTGGGTCTAGTAGACACACGGTGAAGTCTAGGCAGCCAGGCAGTGTCCATGTCTGTCGCTTGCAGAGTCCTGCTAGCCAGAATGGACAGGGCAGTAAGGTCGGGGCCAGCTTTTATAGGATTGGCTGGCAACATGGCTGCCAACATGGCCCAGGATGGGGGCCATGTTGCCACACCTCCCATGGTGCCCCTCTCCTAAAGCAAAATAGCAAGTCCTGAGTTTGTATGTGCTATTTCAATTCCAGTTTTTTCCTTATTTTGACTTTGTTTTTGGTTATTTCGATTCCGGTTATTTCAAAATAACGTTTTTGTTTTGAAATAACTTATTTCAAAATAAGTTATTTTGAAACAACAGGCTATGTGTAGACATAGCCGCAGGATCTTGATGAGTGTTTCAATAAAAAGCTCAGTAAATGCAGACTGGTGGTGGAATGTGCATTTGGGCATTTAAAGGAGAGGTGGAGAAGCCCACTAAGAAAACTTGACCTCCACAAAACAAATATACTCACAGTTATTAGTGCTTGCTGTGTGATCCATAATTTGTATGAAACATATGGTGAAAGGTCCCCTCAGGATTCAGTTGCCACTAATTTTGAGCAGCCAGATGCCAGTGTTTAAGTTCATGTGAACCATGCAGCACAGCATGTCAGGGAAGCATTGAAAACAGATTTGTAAATAAGCAGTAGTAACATGCCTGCCACTCACTGAGTACTGAATGTCCAACCCCAATGGTACCACAGACCTCCTTTTCCATTTCTATCACCACTGAAAAGGCCAGGCTATGAATGATTAAAGACAGATTTAAAAAAAAAAAAAAGCTTACTTTTATTCACTACTCTTTTGGGACTAGGGAGCAGAAAAGGAGCAATGCAGTTCTTAAAAGGGCCATCGCCTCTTTCTTCTTGCCATCACTGGCATTGAGTGCAACATGTACTGCACTCCAATCAACCTCTGCCTGGAGATCTTGGGGTGGACAGGGTTGTATCAGGACTTCAGGTGCCCTGTGAAGGGATTGCAGAGGGACTTTGTCCAGCCACTGCTGTTTGTGGAGCTCTACCAGGCACCTCAGCATGTCAGACTGATCTCATAATACCCAACATCTGTTGTTGTATTTCACACTACTGTTCCCATGCTGTCCTTCTGTCCTCCATGTCCTGCTCCTGGGTTGTTCTTCTGTCTTCCATGTCCACATGCAGTTCCTCCAACATGGACATCCTCCAAGCTCTAAGTGCTGTATCAGCCATTGTGAAGGCATTCATAAATTTGCTGGACATGTCCTCCCTTATTATTATTATTATTATTATTATTATTATTATTATTATTATTATTATTATTATTTCCCTCTTCCTAATCTGGGAAAGGTATTCCTTAGTAATTTGCTGGCCGAGGGTTGAAGAGTCTACTGTAACGTATGCAAAGCACACAGTTCACATTGTTAGATGAGCCAACATAGTCTAAAAGATGAACAGTGTTACAATAACTCTGTTGACTATGCAGAGGAAAAGGGAAGAACAGCATTCCAGTTTGCAAGTACAGAGGGATTTGGACTGCTGTTCCAGACACGGGAACCCAGGAGTCCTTGCATCCACTGTAGAGATTTCAAAAATATCCCCCCAGTCATGCTAGGCCTGATGACCCAAATCTAACCTTTAAAGACACATTATAGGAAAATGCAATTGTAGTGAGTAGGCTAGGGCTTTGATGTGCATGTGTATCCTGTTAAGAGGTTAGCAAGGTGAATGAGCTGCTTCCCTGTCTGTTACCATTGTTCTACTGGAAGGGGTCAAGAGAGAACATTAACATCTAAATGGACCTTTGATGTACCAATGTAAACTGTCTGTTAATGGTGCTAAATGCAGCTAATTACCTGGTGGTGCCCAGAAGATGAAGGTTTTACTTCAAAGGACAATGTACATGCTCCACGTAAGAAAGTACTTGGGAACTGTCATCAAAGCCCACACGAAGAATTGACCTGAAAAATGCCCACCTTGCTAGCTACAACTAAAAAAAGATGTTGGGAGCATAATTCCTTTATCTCACATCTGTCCAAGCTTCTCTGGAAAAGTTTGGGCTGCAGGACTGAGATCCCAGACCGCACTGGCCTGGAAACCGCCCTGCTAATTCTCATGGGAGAATTAGAACCAACTCTACACCTGGACTATTTGGTCTCTATTCCTTAAAAGCAGATTTCTAACAACTGAACCTGTGAAACAAGGATTTATTTTCTATGGACTCTAAATCATTTGTATGTGTGTGATCCACTTTGACCCTATAACATCTCTCATTTTGTTTCTTTTCTTTTCATATTAAACCTTTTGTTGTAGTTACTAAAGGTTTGGCTAGCAGTGTGGTATTACGGGTAAGATACAAGTCTATATTGTTCTGGGTGATGTGGCTGACCCTTTGGGGTCAGGAGAACCTCTTTCTTTAAGAGACCTAGTGGCTGCACTGGGGACCAGTGACTAGAAAGCCATAAATGGGGCTGAGTATGTTTTATGGTGGTTTCTAGATCAGGTCCATCCTTCAGAGGTGCGGGGCCCTGGGTAAATCACCTTCTGCAGAGCCCCCACTCACCTCCCCCTGTGCACTGGGGGTGTGGGGCCAGCCAGCCAGCCCAGGGGAGGGGCAGTCACCTGTGCTGGCCATCCCATACCAGGTACCAGGCAAGCTGGCCAAAAGTGGCGGACAAGGAGTGCAGGGTCTGGTTTCTCAGCCACCCTTAAGCCAGTGGTTGTCAAACTTTTTTCCTTGGGACCTAGCTCTGGACCCTCTGACATGTGGCGGCCCTCCACTGAAAAAACTCAGCCACTGCCAGAAAATTGAACAGTGACCTTGGCTGCAGGGGGAGGGGCATTTGGAGGGGCTGGCAATCCCTCAGGGCTTTCATCCTTTCTCTTGAGGCTTCTATTGCATCTCTGAAACCTACACATCTAATTTGAGATCACCTACATGGAATATGCAGAGGGTGATCCCACATGCCATACTCCTGTTTCAAATCAGGAAGTATGTAAAGTCTCTAAAATTGCATGTAGTAGCCTGGAGTGTGTGTATGGGAGCTCCTTGCAAATGGAGGGGGAGGGGTGACTGGGTGGAGAAATGGGATGGAAGTGCTGAGCCAGGGGAAGGAGAAGAGAGCCAATGCCAGGCTGGAAAGAAAGGTCCTGGAAGATCCTGTCTGCTGCTAAACCTGTCCAAGTCCTTCTAGGTCCTGGTCCCTTCTCCACTGCCAAATCCCAGGAACTGAAGCAACTCCGCTAGGCTCCACTTTCACCTCTGCACTTCATCTGGTCCCTGAGCCTGCATGAGTTTCCATGAATGCACAATTGTCCACAATATTGTGACTGGAGGGGTGCTAGCCCTCTCTGTTTTGTCTGGTGACCCCTGGCAGTGTGCATAAGGCAGCAACACAATGGGGCTATCCACTTCCCCCCCTTCAGATTAGAACCTTGTTATAACTTTTCCTTCCAGCAGATCCATCCTTGAGTTGGATTTTATTCTCTTACTTAGGCTTTCTAACTGTAGAAAAAAATACTATACTTTGTAACACAGGCTCCTACTAGAGCAGTTTGCTTTTCTCTTCTCTTTTTAATTATCAGTCAAAAATATCTCTGGAATTTTTATTAAAATCTGCAAGTTATAACTTTTGTTGCAAGCAAGGGAATTCTTGACCCACTGAAAAAAGAGGCAAGTCCTAATTTGCAAAAATAACTGCAATCCTTATGTCCCAGAAATAGTGGAATAAGGGGTGTTCATAGTTTTTTTTTTTTTTTCTATATTGGGTCTGTTGATCTACTGCCTTAAGCGACTTTCACCCCAAGCCACTCCCGGCCCTGCGAACAGGGCTGCCACTTTTGGCCGGCTCGCCCAGTCCCTGACATGGGAGGTGAGGGGACAGCACAGTGGCCCCATGGAGCCCCCCAAAGCATGGGGCCCTGGGCGGCTGCCTCTCTTGACCTACCCTAGGGACAGCCCTGTTCTTGATATCCACTGTGGGGGATCAGAAGCATTGTTTGTGACTGGTTGGGGAGTTTATCTCCAGGTAATCCACCAGTGCTGGGAGAATCTGCTCTCCTTTTTGCAGCATGCCCTGATCTTTGCATATTCAGGTGGTTATCCCAGGAAGCCTGGGTCACACCCCCATAAACAAATAAGAAGGGGGAGGGACTATTGTGCTCCCACTTTACACTCCCAAGTGTACTGTGGGAGGAGGTGGGCAAAACACATGATAGAAGACTCTGGGCAAATTAAGGCTGCAGAAAACATAGGGTGACCACTAGCTGGTGCATTTAAGTCCATGCAAAGGGTGCAATGCTGCGCAGGCAGGGGAAGAAGATGGCATTGCTTGGTTACTGTAACATTGTGGCATCTTCCATAGGTGACCATGTGCAACATCAGCTTCCTTAGGACAGGGATCTGCAACCCAAAAGATGAGGAGAGCCATTTTTTTTTAAAATTCCTTCAATAATGAAGTATTTTGAGAGCTGCAATGGGTAGCCTCCTGGTTAAGAAACTGAATAACAGAACAGAGATGCATATTGATTTGCAACAACAAAAAACAATGCTTAATGATGTCAATAAACAATTTATATATGAATGTTTTACTGGTGTATGATGTGTTTTAATTACTCGATCCTCCGTTGCATGATGCTTCCTCTTGCCCCTCCTCTTTCACACATCCCTCCCTCTTAGGATGTCAGCACTCACGTGAATACACCTGGAAATATGTTCAATAAAATACAAACAGGAATAATTAGGTATCAGTTCTAAAAAACCCTATTATTTTGAACATGAATTCACATAAATGAAACTGTGTATTTATTATTTGTTGGGGGGGGGGTTTGGTGTATTTGTTTGTTTGCATCTATAACATCTCCAGTACAGTTATTTTAAAAATCATTAAGAATCTCCAGCCAGCTTACCAGTTCAGTGCGATATCTGTTTAAGAGTCTTTTTGCAAAGCTGTTCAATACAAGACCTATATGACGTTGTCTTCATTTTCAAGGACCACAAACTCTCATCGTTCACTCAGCTTCAAAGTTTGCTTTTGATATAATTCATGCTTCAGAACACATAGGCAGATTTATCCAAAAACTGAAAGAATGCCAAAAACATATCTCTTCAGGTTGCTCTAGCTGTCTGGTAAGGAATTCCACATGTCAAACATAAGCTGATCCTGTTTGCGAAGAGCGTGTATTTCTTTCCACCTCTGTTTTAGTGCCAAGGTAGACTTCTGCCTTTCTAAAATTTTAAATGTCTATCACCAAGCCACTGAATTTGAAGTCCACAACTCCTTGATCTGCAAATCTGCCAATTCCAGCTTGAATATATGTTTGCTTCACTCCCACAAAAGCAGAAAAATTAGTGAAGAGGTGTCAGCTTGAAAAGGGTTAAGAATAAATATTGAAGTTGCCCTCTTCTCTCTGAACTCCTGAAAACACATAGCAAACATTTGTTGCATGTTTAGAATCATATCTTTTAGATTCTCATTGTCAAGCTCCTTGTTCTACTCTTTGAATTGTTTCAGTGATGGGAAATGAACCAGCAAGCATGTTTCCAGGTCTCTCACAGAATTAGCTTTTGCTAGAACGACAGTACTTCTTCCAAAAGTACAATAGCTGTGTTTCCCCTTCCTTTCTGTTGAAGTCATTTAAATGTGAGGTGATGTCAACCGTGAAGTGAAATTTCTGCAGCCAGAGGATCTTCAGATTCCATGTATTCATGGCCTTTTTGATGCAAGAACATCTTCACTTCTTCCAGACAGGAGCAAATTGCATCAGCACCTTTCCCCTTGATAGCTACTGTACCTTATTGTATAAAAGCAGATCAGAATATTGACAGTTGACCTCCTCCAGAAGTTTGCAGAATTGTCCATAGTTCAGTCCTTGTACTATTATTTTGTTGACAATTTGCACAACCAGACTCATCATTTCCATGATCTCAGGTGGAAACGTTTGTGCACAAAGAGCTTCCTGATGGATTATACAGTGATACAATATCACACTTTGATCCAACATTTTCTACAACAGAGTCACAAACCCCTTGTGTGACCCTTTCATACTCGGCACTTGTTCGGTCACAACAGAGACCATTTTGCATGTATTGATTTCTTTGGCCTTCAGATAATCTAAAAATCATTGTTAAAAATATCCTCTTCCCATGTTTGGCCTTTGAGAGCAATAATTCTATGAGTTCCCCTTGGGGACCCTCTGAATTCACATACCTGCAAAGGAGGGCAACCTGTGCTATGTCATCAACATCACATGGTTCACCACAAATGATTGAGTACAGCAGAACTGAGTTTATGACCCTGATCTGCTGACATCTATGGCCATTTTTACTGATCGGTCTCCAACTGTCTTTACAGACAATAGCATATCTTTAAATTTCTGAACAACTTCTTTTTTGTTTTTGAAATCTACAAACACTCTCTTCTGTTTTCAGAGTTTGTCCAAGCATGTCTACTTATGCTTGTTGCATCACATGATTTTTGCAGTGTTCAGTTACAGTGGTTAAAGTATACTTTGACAGGCCCCAGAACCCTCCTAATCTCTGGGCCCCCTTCCCTATTATCTGTATGGCCCCTTGAATTTCTGGACCCCAGAACCGCTTTCCAGTGCATTCCTGCTTACTTTAATCCCTGGAGACAAAGCTGTTTCATGGTTCATGCAATGCAGATTAGCATCAGTGAAAACTGGCATTCAATTCAAAATTAAAATGAAATTATATGAAGGGTTTGATGGCTTCAAGAAAAAGGAAAGTTGAGGGTGAAAGATGAGAATTCAGAAATGAATGGATTGAATCATTCACATTTATACCCACCTAGGCCGGTTTTCCGTTTTGTTTAATTTACAATAAAAAACTGGCCAACAACAAAAAGATGACTCCCAAGAGACATTTTACACACAAACATGCTTCATTTGCTGAGAAATATACAGCTGGAGATTCCAGGAGGAAGGTGATTGATTCACTATACCACAAAGCAAAGCAAAGCAGAGCAAGAATAGTTTCTCAAACTGGATGAAAATGCCAAATAGCACCACTGCTAGCTTCGTGTGAACCCAAGTGATTGTGAAATATGGACATCCATTCACAGGTGTTGATTACTTAAAGCTGTGATTCATTAAAGTATTAGAGAAGGGGGGAGTCTCTGCAGCACCGCAGGGCTGGGAGCCCTGCATGCCTCTGTTAATAGGCAGGTGTGTGCAAGCCAGGGGTTGCCAGCCACTGCTTCAGGGGGTTGATGTAAGCAGTATTATGTTGATCTCAGTTGTTAGAACAGACCAGGCATAAGGCACATCTCTCTCCCTTTTCATTGTACAGGCCCTGTAAACAAGTTCATTCAATCATTGCGGGCCCCCTAGCTAGTCATGGGGTAGAAGCTGTCTTGATGGGTTAACACTGCCTGCTCACCATCACTCCAGTCCTGCAGTGGCTCCTTGTTTATTGAGTCAGTCCTATGGCCAGTCAGCATCTTAAATCCACCCCTTCCAGTGCCACAACTGTCCAATCCCCAAATCCCCAAAATATCTTTAAATACAAACAGAATTCCTTTTCGCACTCTGAGGCTCTTCTTCAACTTTTCTTTAGCTCAGCCTATAGCACCCTTGCTCAGTGCAGTAGTTTGTGTAGTGGACTTGTACACCCCTATCCTTGGGGCTGGGTAAGGGAACACAATCCTATCCTTTACACTGAGCTCCAATCCAGAGCATTCTACTGAACAGCGCAGTCTGCTCTTTTTCTTGTGTACAGTTTCTCCTGAGACACTTTCTACCCTGCCTGTTAAGTTCTTCTCTGGATCTCTCTGTCTCTACCCTGCTTAATCAGGGTCTTTTCCACTTCTCCTTTCCCAGAAATCTTTTCCCTACTCTGAATTTTATGCCAAGTTTTCTCTGCAGTCTTTTTTTGCCCACTTGGGCCTTATCACTACTCAGACCTGATTCGCATTCTCATTCCTGCCAGCACTTTCTGCTATTAAAGGAGAATTAGCCTGATCCCCATAGGCAGAGTTTGACTGTTTAATTTGGTGGGGCAGCCACCATGGCCAGTGAGTAGCTCCACCCCTACCCCTTCCGCATGCCCCTACTCTCCCCTTTCCTGTCACAGCCCTGCCTTGGCTTCTGAGTGACCCAAGCAAACACTACCAGGCACCAAATAGGCCAGACAGAAGCCTACAGTGCTGCGGCACCCCAGTCCCCATGGAGGGTAGCTCAAGAACCTACAGAACACATGCCACAGGACTGTGCATCACCAACTCACCCTGGCTCCAGGCTGGCTGTCCACCCCAACTCCTGGAGTGCTGCCGCCATATCCCACCCACAGGCTAGCTGCTGGCTGGCCTGCCCCCACAGTGGTGCCAGCCTGGGCGTCCCCAACCCCCATTGTCCTGCTGGCCCATGCTGGTCCACCCTTAGCCCATGGAGTGCTGCTACCCATGCTGGTCAAACTATTTTGTTACAGGAACTTAGACACAACTCAAGCTTTGCGGATTGCAGTGTTGTTCCTGTGATTTTCTAAGTACCCAAGTCCATTTATGGATCTAACCCCAGGTTTTCAGAGGTCTAATTTTCTGGATCGTAGGCTGTCAAGGAATCTCTCTCTCATATGAACTTTGACATTTCACACTTTCAACACTTCCTATCAGTTTTGGCTGCTGGCATCTCAGGCTTGGCTGAGCTAGTCTTTGGAGGTTCTGGCAGCTTCTCCAATCTTATTTAGCTGCTCACGGAAACAGAAATATTTTTTTACTCAACCAGAATACTCACAGTCCAATCCTTAACTGGTATAATTAGTGTAATTTCATTGAGGTCAATGGAATTAAGCCACTTAACAGCAGATGGGGTAGGGTTTATAAAGGTTACCAGCTGAGATCTAAGTTTTTTAAATTATAGCTCCCCCAGATGTGTTGATGTGGGTTTGCACCAAACGCTTGGCTGCTAACTAACATTCAGAAGCTTTACAAAAATTCTTGTTGGCCTATAATTTCCAACCACTCATTTAGGCCGATACCAGAATTAAAGGGCATTGTATAAGGAAGCATTTAAATAAAAGTGATTGAAGATCACTGAGGTAGAGAGAAGCAGGAGTGAACACTTTAGCGCTTAGAATAATGCTATAGAGTGTGACATAGAAGTTTTCCAAGGTTTCTGAACACAGGTTAGGACAGGAGAAAGGAAAGGATGAGCCTCTGCAAAGTTTTATTTTTGTTTCACACAGTGAAATCCAGGCTTGCAGAGGCCTTTCCAGCATTACCTAGTCAAACAAAAGCACGCTTGAGAGAACACAGTCAATTTGAGTATGTCTACACTTAAAAGGTTAGTTTGAATTAACTGAATTTGAACTAAATCAATTCGGACTAATAATGATTAGTTCGAATTAAGTTAATTCTAATTAACACTGCCACACTAGAAACCCTAACTCAAACTAGAATGTACATGCACAAGACTTGCATGTTCGAATCAGGCAGGGGGCACTATTGCATAGGGAAAATCAAGCTGCAGTTACTTCGAACTAACACAGCTATATTATGTTAATTCGAACTGTTCGAATTAACCATCAGTTCGAACTTAAGGGAGGTTTCATAGATTCGAACTAGGCTTTCCTTGCTTCGAACTAAGGGAACTCCTTAGTTTAAACTAATGAAAGCAAATGTCGACATGCACTCATTTAGTTCGAATTAAGCCTCCTTAATTCAAACTAAATTATAAGTGTGGACATCCCCTATAATTCTCATTTGGGTCTGAGTTTTGGATAAAATTCTGTAATTATATTTATTTATTAGTGGCTCATTTACATCCTTTATAAAGCGCATCCCTGTTAGAATTCATATTTTATCCTGGTTAATCACTAGGGCTGTGTCCACACTTAATTTGAATTAATTTGAATTAATAATGATTAGTTCAAATTAAGTTAATTCAAACTAATATGGTCCCACTAGAAACCCAGTTAGAACTACCATGTCCATGGACAGGACTTGCTAGTTCAAATTAGGGAAGGGCCACCATGGGAGGTATGGCAAGATGGCCCCCAAGAAGGGCTATGACCCCACCCAATATATAGAAAGAGGAAGGCACCCTAGGAGGAAGAAGGTCAAAAGCATTAATTCAGATTAATGGTTAGTTTGAATATACATGGCTACACTGGGTTAATTCAAACTAATAAGTTTGAATTAACCCTTACTTCAAAGTTAAATGAGGTTTTATAACTTCAAAGTAAGTTTTGATTAATTCAAACTAAGGAATTCTTTAGTTCAAATTAATGAAAGCCAGTGTAGCCATGCATTAATTTAATTTGAATTAACCCCTCACTAATTCAAATTAAATTTTAAGTGTAGACACACCCTAGTGAACTTATTCATTTTCTTACTGGTTTTGGAATATTTAATCATGGGTCTTTCTGTCACACTCAAAATACACAAATACAGTTCTTAGTTTGTGTTAATTCTTGAAATGAAAGGCATGAACATTTGTACAACAATGGTTTTGGGCCACTTTTCTCATATGCAGAGTACAAAAAAGACAAGTGCAGATTAGTTGTAAAAATAACTTAAGTGAGCGAGCGAGCCAGGTAGGAGGAGTTGGGCGGGTGACAACACAAAGAGGACTTAGATCTTTCCCCAATGTAAACACACAAAAATGACACAGGGGAAAAAAAGATGGAGAGAGAGAGAGAGACCTAGCTACGCACAAGATGCCTTGGGCAGATAGAGTCAATAATTACATGGTTTGGAAATGTATCCAAGATTCTCAGTGAACCAAAATATTAGTACTAATTCTGTAATTTTCTAGGTTGCAGCTTACAGCGGTTCTGAACACTGGGTGTGTTCACACAGCATTCTTATTTCAAAACAACAGAGGTTGTTTCGAAATAAGAAATGTCATGGCCACACAACGTACCGTTGTTTCGAAATAACGGGTTCCATTGTTTCGAAACAATGGCAGTGTTTTGAAACAACTTAAACCTGATACCCCTTAAAAACAACGTTGTTTCGAAAGGAATTGTTTCGAAACAACCCTTTTGGGACATGTTGTTTCAGAACAAAGTGTTCCGAAACAACATTTGACCCTCAGCACTCTGGCCAGGGAACCCTCAGCACCCTGGCCAGGGTGCTGAGGGCTGTCCCTCAGCCCCAGAAAGGGGGCTGCATCCCCCGGCGGGGGGGTGAGCCGCTGCGGGGCAGCTCACCCCCCCGCCCAGGCTGCCCCCAAACCCCGCCGCGGGGTTGGGGGCACCCGGCTCAGCCCGCCGCTGCAGGGGCCAGGGTGAGCGCGGCCCCGGGATTCCCCAGCGCCCCGCTCCTGCCGGGGGCTGGCCCGATCCCCCAGCAGGAGTGGGGTGTTGGGGAATCCCGGGTGCGCTCACCCCGGCCCCTGCAGTGGTGGGCTGAGCCAGGCACCCCTGACACCAAGGCGGGGTTTAGGGGAAGCCCTGGAGGGGGATGAGCTGGGCGCCCCTGACCCCGTGACGGGATTTGGGGGCAGCCCGGGCTTTAAAGACAGCAGGGTGAGGCGCTGGGCTGCGCTTTACCCCGTGGGTGCCTGAAGTCCCCTCCTCAAGCAAAATAGCATGTCCACACTGTGGACATGCTATTTCGCTCCCTTATTTCGAAGACACCTTTTCTGTCTTTCAAAATAAGGTGTTTTGAAATAACCCTTTATTTCGAAACAGCTTGTTTCAAAACGTCTTGTTTCAAAACAAGCCTTCTGTGTGTGAACATAGTGAAGGGGTTAGCATGAGTCAGCAGACTCCATTTTGGGTCCTGAGACACCATTTCAGGGACCCAGGGTAGTCACATCTCACCTGTCCTCACCATCTCCGGGTTAGTCACATGGGCCCAGAAGCATCAGATGAGGTGATACACCATATTAGGAAATAACCCTTCCCTGACCAGGTGAGGTGACCAGACATATAAGGTATACAGCCCCCGACCCTGAATTATGATTGGCTCTGTGTCTGCCTTACCCCTTTTCTGTAGACTGTACTATAAAACCCGCTGTACTGTACCCCTCGGAGAGCTAGCTCCACGAGATCTCTGTAAGGTAATAAAGCATATATGCATTTGTGACCTCCTCTGTCTTTGTGTGTCTTGGGACCACTTGGACCGACTCGGGGACTACCAGAGCTTTGTGCTCTAACAATTGGGGGCTCGTCCGGGATTCCAAGGCGAGAGCTACGAGAAGCCAAACACCCACAGCCAACTGCTCTTGACGTTACACCGGCAAACAGTCCTGTTTTGGGACCACTGGGTCTTTTGCTTCTCCTGGCCGGTAGCTAAGGGTCCCAGCTGGAAAAAACTGATTTCCCGAGCAGAGGACGTCACTGGGGAACAGGTAAGACAGGGTGAGCCTGACTGGCAAATAGCCCTTGAACCTAAGAAGGGGGATTTTTGTTGTTGGGGTTCCGAGCAAGAGGGGGTGAGCTGACGAGCGAGAGCCCCTGAGCTGAACCTGGGGGACTTTTATTGAGGTTCCATGCAAGAGATGGTGAGCTGATGAGCGAGAGCCCTTGAGCCCGAACCTGGGGGATTTTTGAGGTATCAGCAAGAGAGGGTGAGTCGACGGACAAGAGCCCTTGAGCCTGAACCTGAGTGGGGGTGGGGAAGATTGTTTTCGAACTTCGAGTAAGAGGGGGTGAGCTGACGGGCAAGAGCCCCTGAACTTGGAAGTCTGTATCACGATCTCATTATGGGTCAGGGGGAAACTAAGGTAATTCCAGACAGTCCGTTGGACTGGACTTTGAAACATTGGAAGGAATTGGGAGGGAAGGGACTGGACAAGAAAAAGGCTGCTAAGCTGTGTATTCTTGAGTGGCCAAACTGTACTCGTAGAAATTATGCTTTGCAATGGCCCCCTATGGGCACTTTTGATATGAACAAGGTGCTTTATCTTGGGGAAATATTGTCAAATTCGTTCCCGGGGCATATGGACTACTATTATGTCTGGTATGAGGCTGTGTGTAAGCATTTGCCCCCTAAGAGGGCCACCTCGACCGTTTGTGCCTTGACCGCTTCTGCGCCTCTGGCGTATGATGATGATGAGCTTTGGGTGGCAGGACAATCTGACCGAGCACGGGGAAGGGGGGTTCCCCCGGTTCATGATCAGGCGGAGGGGGGGGCTGTTGGTTTGGACCCCAACCCAACCCAGGGAAGGGAGTCCCTGACCTCCCAGGCAGGCTCGGCAGAGACCGTAGAGACAGTAGGAACTGGATGTGTTACTCGTAGCAAAGCCCAGAGGGCCACCCTACCTGCCTCTGAGAACTCTGCGCAAACACCTGACCCCAATAACATGATGGCGCCTCTCAGAGTCTACCCAGTCGTATGGCAGAATGACTCTATTACTATGACCAGGGTTCACCAACCCTGGGCTGCCCCTGACTTACTTCAGTGGCAAAACCAGATACCGCACTTGCATGATAATGCCGAAAAAGCGCGGCGCATGGTTGAAGGAATTTTTGCAGCTTATAATCCTACATGGGCGGACTGTAATCAGCTCTTTGAGGTCCTCTTTACGGAGGCTGAAAGGAGCAAAATAAAGGAGCTGGCAGCCCAGATTGGCACCGAGAATGGGCGTGCTGAGTGGCCCCTCACTGACAAGGGATGGGACCCACAGAAAGATGATGATCTTAAAAAATTAGCAGCCACCAGGGACACTTTGATAGAGGCCCTCCGTAGGAGCGGCCAGCAAACTCTAAATTGGAATAAGGTGGAAGCCACAGTGCAAAAACCTGATGAACACCCTGAGGATTACCTACAACGGTTAAAGGAGGCCCTCCAGAGGTGGGCTGGGGTAGATACTGACCAGCCACAACAGGCTTCTCTTTTGGTAAGTTATTTTGTCAGGGGCAGCAGTAAAGATATTCGAGAATACTTTGAGCGGAGCGTTCCAGGCTGGTCCAGAGAAACCATCACCAAAGTGCTGGCCATAGCTGTTCACCTCTACAACAGGCGCTTGGAAAAGAAGGAGAAATCGGAGGACAAGACCACGCGCGGTCTGCTAGCCCTAGCAGCGGTGGGTAAGCAAGGGGCACCCGCCCCTACACGCAACCCACACACATGTTACCACCCCACTCCGCCATCTCCAGACCCTGTTCTTGCTTATGGCCCCCCTAGGACCCCCAGCCGTCCACGACACACATGTTTTGGCTGCGGTGGGCATGGTCATTTCAAACGTGACTGCCCTAACTCGTGGGCTGACCGTTACGCTGGCCGGGAACGCCGGCTAAACTCCAGACCCAGAGACAGAGACACGTACTCCGGCCTAGCCCAGCAAGGTTATGGGTGGCAGCCAGACCCTGTTCCATCCTGGGACCGCTAGGAATACGTGGGGGACCCAGCCGAACTTTTAGCTCTCCTGCAGACCCTGTCTCCCACTGACCCTAAAGTCACCCTGACAGTGGGTGGCCGGCCTATTGATTTCCTCCTTGACACTGGAGCGGCCGTTTCCACCATCTGCACGCCTGTGGCCCCAATCTCTGCTGAGGAACTTTCCTTCCAGGGAGTGGAGGGGCAACAGCGTTCAGCCCCTTTCTTACACCCCACCCAGGTCCAGTGTGGGCCGCTGGGGGATGAACATGCGTTCCTCCTCTTACCTAGCGCACCCATGCCTCTCCTGGGCAGGGATCTCCTCTGTAAGTGGAGGGCCACCATCCACTTGTCCCCTGAGGGTATTACTCTCAAGATCCCCGAAGACAGGGTCCCTGATATAATAGCCACCTTGCAGGAAGCCCCGGAAGGGTCCCCCACCATCCCGCAGGAGCTCAAGGAAGCCCCTCTCACAGTTTGGGCAGAATACCAGGAGGGAGTTGGGCGCCTCCGTTCTTGCGCCCCGGTCAGGATAGCCCTACGCAGTTCCAGAACTCCATGCGTGAGGCAATACTCCATCCCTCGTGACCGAGTGGAAGGTGCCACACTGCAAATACTGAACCTCATGCGTGAGGGCATCCTGGTAGAATGCCACTCCCCCTACAACACTCCACTACTGCCCATTCCCAAGCCTGCTAAGCCTGGCCAGCCTGTACAGTATCGCTTGGTACAGGATCTCCGAGCCATTAACGAGATCGTGGTTCCTCTTACCGCCATTGTTCCCGATCCTGTCACTATCTGGACTCTGATTCCTCCCTCTGCTACACACTTCTCTGTCCTTGATCTGGTCTCTGCTTTCTTTACTATTCCTTTACACCCAGACTCACAACCACTCTTTGCTTTCACGTGGATGTTCCCTGATGGCCGTACCACTCAACTTCAATGGACTCGGTTGCCACAAGGGCTAACCTCCTCCCCAGCCATCTTTACCTCAGCTCTAGCTGAAGCACTGTTGGACTGGCACCCCAAGGAGGGTAGTGCCCTTCTCCAGTACGCTGATGACCTCTTACTGGCCTCCCCATCTCAGGCAGCCTGCCGCTGTGACACTCTTTCACTTCTCACTTTCCTTGCTGATTTGGGTTTCCGGGTATCCCTCAAGAAACTCCAGTTCGCCCTTCCTGAGGTCTCATACCTTGGGCGATTGCTCTCCTTTCAGACAGTTTGCTTGTCTCCTAATCGTATTGCAGCCATTGACAGGTTTCCTACCCCTGCCTCTGAACGAGACCTACGTATATTTCTGGGTCTCATTACTTTTTGCCGCCCTTGGATACCTGATGTCTCTACTCTTTTGCGTCCACTACACTTGCTTCTCCGAAAGGAAAACCTTCCATTCCAATGGTCACCTGATGCTGAAAACACCTTCAGCTTGCTCAAGCAAGCTCTCTGTTCTGCGCCTGCTCTTGGTCTGCCTGACTACGGTAAGCCTTTTCTTTTGTATGCAGACGCAGGCCCTTCCTCCATTAAGGCTGTTCTCGCACAACTGTATGGCGACCGGCCCCGGCCCATTGGCTATTACTCTAGCCCTTTTGACCCAGTTATTTTGGGTTTAGCTCCGTGCTTTCGGGCGCTGGCCGGCTTACCTGCTGTTCTCCCTGGAATCCGCTCTCTTACACTTGGGCGCCCCATTGTGGTGTGACTGCCACACCACATTTATTCCTTAGTTACGACACAAGTTCTTGCCCATCTCTCTGCAACCAGACTCACTCGCATGGAGCTGGAAGTGCTCCATGCTCCCGACATCATCCTCGAGTCCTGTTCAGCTCTCAACCCTGCAACCCTGCTGCCCGACTCCCTGGAACCCCCTGGTTCCCCCACCCATTCCTGCTCTGAGGACTTACAGAATCATTTTTCTCTTCCCCATGCAGCCTCCGATGTCCCTCTTGCTGAACCTGACCTCACCCTATTCACTGATGGCTCTGCCTCCATTGTCAACGGACACCGCTGCGCTGGATTCGCGGTCTGTACACTACAATCTTGCCTTCTTTCTGGGCCCCTTCCACGTGACTGGTCCACCCAGAAAGCTGAGCTCCACGCTGTAATAACCCTTGGGGAGGAAGGGGTTAACACTCTGGTCAGTGAGTCCCAGGACAGCCAATAGGAACGAAGCACAGCTTTTTGAATGGTAACAGCAGCCTGGCCTGGGCCTGTTTGGATACAGCAGAGCTCCTGGAAGGATCAAGAGGAGGCCAGAGGGGCCTGAGGAAGAATCCAGCAACATCCTTACCAAAGATAAGTTAAATTTGTTACTGACCAGGCGTGGGTAGAACAGGGAATGTTTACTTAGACACGGTCAGGGTATTTTCTTTGTTTTTGGCTTGTTTTTTGGATTTCGCTGTGTTAAGCACATGTAACCCAACCCCCCACCCCACTACCCTGTAACTACCTAAGTTAATTCCCAGAGAAGCAACTCTCTGTGTTTATCATCTGTTCTTTTTGATTAAAGAGTTTACCTTTTAAGCAAGTTCTGGTTCTGTGTCCTGAAAGGCAAGAGGTTTGTGTGCCTGTGCCTTAGACTGCACAGGCAGCTACTAGAGGGAACCCTGTTCCAGTTCCAGCTCATATTGCAGCTGGAGTTCAGTCACTTTCCTGAAGGAGGAATAAAGAGGATTGCAAGTACCTCACAGGGAGGAATTCCCAAGTGCGCCTTCCTGGGTCACAAGAGGTTTTTTTTTTTTGCATTTGGGTGGTGGCAGCGATACCACTCCAAGGCCAGGAATTGGAGGCCTTGGAGACTTTTAAGAGCAGACTTTAAGGCCAGTGGCTTTTCTGGCCTGTTGCGGGCCCCCACCTTCTGCACTCAGAGTGCCAGAGTGGGGAAAAAGCCTTGACACACGCCCTTGCACGCGCTTGTGAGCTCGCTATAGGGAAAACCGCTAATATCTATACTGACTCCAACTATGCCCATGGCATTGCCCACGACACCGGTGCCTTATGGGCCACTCGTGGTTTCCTCACCAGCTCTGGTCACCCTATTGCTAACTCAGCCCAAGTACAGGACCTTCTACAGGCCCTCGCTTTACCCTCACAAGTTGCTGTCCTACACTGTCGTGCCCATACTCATGGAACTGATGATCTTGCCTGTGGAAATGCCATCGCTGACGTGACTGCCAAAACAGCAGCTGCAAGCAGCCTCTCCACGGTCCCCATTGCTCCCCTTGCTCCGGACCCGCCTAGTACAGATTTCTTTACATCACTATACTCTGAGGTCCCTAACACAGAACTCCACCTTTGGCAATCTATGGGAGCCTACTGCTCCCCAGAAGGCATCTGGCACTCAAAAGATGGCCGCCCAATGGCTTCCAGGGCCTTTCTTCCAGCACTCGCCCGAATGACCCATCAGCTGGGCCATCTGGGCTCGAGGGGGGTAGTTGAGAGAATCAACAAGCATTGGTGTGCGCCAGGCATCATGGCCATTGCAGCCAGCATTACGCAACAGTGCGCCACCTGCGCCCAGCATAACCCAGGACGCGCTGCGATACGGGAAGAGGAGAGGGAGAAAGGGGGGCACCCTTGGGCAGTAGCTCCTTTCCAGTTCTTACAGATTGATTTCGCCGACATGCCCCCTGCACAAGGGAAGAAACATCTACTGGTAGTGGTTTACCAACTCTCAGGGTGGGTAGAAGCTGAAGCAACAGGGCAAGCTGACTCAGCTGCTGTTGTAAAATTCCTACTGAAAGACCTTATCCCTCGGTTCAGGGTCCCTTTGGGAATTGATAGTGATCAGGGCCCCCACTTTACCAGCAAAATAATTCAGGAATTGGGAAAAACCCTGAGTTTCCAATGGAAAATGCACACCCCCCTATCACCCTGCGTCAGCGGGACGGGTTGAACATATGAATAGGACTCTGAAAACTTTGTTAGCCAAGATCTGTGCTGAAACTGTCCGTAAATGGACTGAGGTTTTACCGTTGGCCCTTATGTACATCCATACCCAGCCTCGGGCCACCACCAAACTTTCTCCTTACGAAATAGTTTTCGGATTTCCTTTTCCCAGCCCTCATCTGCAGCCGGCACACACTTCCCTCTTGGGAGGAGATGAAGATCTGGTGCAGTACGTCTTACAGGCGCAGAAAGTGATTCGCCGGGCACGGGAGAAAGCGATCTACCACCAGACACCGCCACTAGATGTCCCCCTCCACAACATACAGCCTGGAGATTGGGTCCTGATCCCGTCGCATCGCAGAAAGCACTGCCTGCAGCCCCGCTGGGAAGGCCCTTTCCAGACTCTACTTGCTACCCACTCTGCTGTAAAGGTAGCTGGGAGGCCCCACTGGATCCACGCCAACCACCTGAAATTTGTTCCTGCAATTCCAAGACGAGAAGCAGACGACAGGCACCCCTCTGCTGAGGGAGGGGCTAACCAACGCTCCCCCAATACCGGAGCGAAGCAGGACCTGTAGCACCTGGCAGGTTAACCAACGCGATGGCACCCCTGAAATTTATTGGATTCCTTTGCTGTTTGGGGCTGTACAAAGGGGGGTGCACACCGAATGGACTGCACCATTGCCTAACTGGGGTGAGAACACCTTTGTAAACCTGATGTAAGCTGCTGTTAACTCTACTTCCTTCTGTGTGGCTGACCGGTTCACTCTAGCGAGCCAGATCCAAACCTGTTTCATTGGTGTTCCTGTTTTATTCAGTGATGTTGTTAATACCACTAAATTTCATGTTTTCCGGTTTACTGAAAAAGTCACTCAGGTTGATGCAATCATTATGGATGCATCGACCCACCCTTCTCCTTGGACTAATCAGAAACAGTACAAGCTTAAGCTTTTAGGAAGCTTGTCTGCCATGAAATGTGTTACATGGGTTGGCTGCTTGGTAAGTGAGTGTTCCCCCCTCCCTTTTGGCCTTAATTGTTCCCTTATAGTAGAATTCTCTTTTGTATATGCTCCACTTTTCTTACCCCGGGAGTGGTTCATGATTTGTGGTAATTTTTCATTTTCTTATATCCCGGCCAATTCCACTGGAGGGCATTGCGCCTTTGGCAGGCTTACATCCCTCTATGCCCTCCCACAATTGGAGCACCAATTTCTTCCGCAAAGACACAGACGGTCACTCCCCACTGATTGTGATAGCCGGGTTGATCTCCTCTCCCGTTCTGAAGTTATTGCTTTAGCTATTTCCCTAGTAGGAACCCCTGCCCTGGCTGAAGCCGCTTATTTAGACCTACGAAAGATTGCATGTGCCTTAGATAAATCTGTTAATCTAACCTCCCACATGATTGCTGCCCTTAACGATGAACAAGCCCAGCTCCGCCAGGCGGTACTACAGAACCGTCTCGCTCTGGACTATTTACTCCTTAAAAGTGGACATGGATGCCATGAATTTGAGGGGCTGTGTTGTTTCAATCTCTCTGATAATTCCCAGGCTATTAAAGCAAGCCTGAAGGACCTCCGCAGAGTGGAGCAAGGTCTAACCGAGCACATTGAACAACACTGGTGGGACTGGCTTACTTCCTGGCTGCCGTCTGCCGCTTGGCTCCGCACCTTGCTCTTTTCTCTCCTTGGCATTGTATTTTTCCTGGTGGGTGGCTTATGCCTCCTCCAGTGCTGCTGTGGTCTCTTTCGGGAGATGGTCAGCACCTTCTGGAGGGGCACGAGCCCTCACCACTCTCACCACCGCAGACTTAGGTACCTCACCCGTGCCAATGGACAACAGGGCACCCCCTTCCTCGAAGTGACCTCCATAGGTCACGGGACCTCCTATGTGGAGGCCCCGTGAAAGGGGGGATTGAAGGGGTTAGCATGAGTTAGCAGACTCCATTTTGGGTCCTGAGACACCATTTCAGGGACCCAGGGTAGTCACATCTCACCTGTCCTCACCATCTCCGGGTTAGTCACATGGGCCCAGAAGCATCAGATGAGGTGATGCACCATATTAGGAAATAACCCTTCCCTGACCAGGTGAGGTGACCAGACATATAAGGTATACAGCCCCCGACCCTGAATTATGATTGGCTCTGTGTCTGCCTTACCCCTTTTCTGTAGACTGTACTATAAAACCCGCTGTACTGTACCCCTCGGAGAGCTAGCTCCACGAGATCTCTGTAAGGTAATAAAGCATATATGCATTTGTGACCTCCTCTGTCTTTGTGTGTCTTGGGACCACTTGGACCGACTCGGGGACTACCAGAGCTTTGTGCTCTAACAATAGCCACTCTCTGATTTTGCATATAAAGAAGAGCATTCACTGACAAAATCAGTACAACTGATAATTTCATTTGGCTAATTTTTGCAGTTTTGCTTTATTTATGAACAAGATGGCAACAAGCAAAATTTGATAAAGACCCTTTTCAACTTGCTGATAAGTTATTTTCTCAGTACATGAAAAGCATCCTAGGAGCTGTGGGAATTTGCACCCTTTGGTTTGCAGGGTCACATACAAAAGCACCTTTGGATTTAATCAAAATGAAGTCACCTCTCTAGGGTCTAAAGGGCAGCCATGTTAGTCTAGTTCACTAAAACAAACAGACATAGGGTCCTGTGACACTTAGGGTATGTCTACACACAGGCTTTAATTTGACCTAATGCTCATTAGGTTGAATTAAAAAAATAGCCTGTCTACACAGGTTTCTGCTGATTCGACCTAAGGCATCCCTTAGGTCGAATCAACGAGACAACAATTCGAATTTACAAAACCTGCTGTAAATTCAAATTAACCATTGATTTGAACTAGCTAGGTCGAATCAACAGTTGCTAACTGCGTTAATTTTAACTAACTATTAGTTTGAATTAACCGCAGCTAGATTTTCCCTATGCAATAGCGTCCCCTACCTGACTCGAACTTGCAAGTCGTGTGCATGGACATGTTAGTTCAAATTAGGGTTTCTAGTGTGGCTGTGTTAATTTGAATTAATTTAATTTGAACTAATAATTATTAGTCTGAATTGATTAGTTCGAATTCAGTTAATTTGAACTAACCTTCTAAGTGTAGACACACTCTTAAAGACTACCTCTCTAGGGGTATGTCTACACTACAGGCTTAAGCTGACTTAACTTGGCTTAAATCAACTTAAGCAACCTCATGGCCATATTTGTAGTTTTTTAAGTTGACTTAAACACTTACTTAAGTCAACTTAACACTCACTGATAAAGACTTAATGGTTAAGTCTACTTTTATTAAGTCGACTTAACCCAATGTGGCCACTTAAGTCGATTTTATTGGCCTCCAGGGCACCTCCCACCCTCCCTTGGCCACCAGGAAGACCCTGCCCTGGCCAATCAGGGCAGGGCAGAGCTTCGGCCAGTGGCAGGGCAGGAGGAAGTCCTGCCCATCCTGCTGCAAAGAGCTGACTAGGACTGCCATCTGCAGACATGCAGGCACAGAACCAGACCGCAGATCAGCGCCAAAGTTGGGTGCCAGCCCGGACCCACCAGGAGATATTAGATCACCTGGCCATTCATGGGATGAGGTTGTACACTCCCAGCTCCAGGGGAGTCAGTGGAACTGGGAGGTATACAGCACCATCTCCCAGGCCGTCGCAGACGAGGACCACAGCTGGGATACCCAGTTGGTCTGAGTGAAAATAAAGGACCTGCAGCAGGGGTACAAAAGGGCCTGGGAAGCCAATGCGGTGCTCATGGGCAGCCACCATCAGCTGCCCCTATTACACCAAGCTGCATGCCTACCTGGGCTGGAAGGATGACAGCCTGCCCTCCCACACCCTCGACTGTGCCAAGCCCCACTCCCATGATGATGACTAAGAGGGAACTTGGTGGCTGAGAATGTGCTGCTGGGCTAGG
This sequence comes from Podocnemis expansa, assembly GCA_007922195.1. Classification (NCBI taxonomy): domain Eukaryota; kingdom Metazoa; phylum Chordata; order Testudines; family Podocnemididae; genus Podocnemis; species Podocnemis expansa. Next base: position 118,978,276 of record ML681963.1, read on the forward strand.
GTCCCAGCTCGGAGGGCACTGACAATGCCATGCCTGAGCTCATCGCTGCCCTGACACCAGGCCTGAGTATGCAGGAGGAGGAGGAGGCTCCCCCACTCTGGATGACCCAGGCAAGCAGGCATGGTGGGGCAGTCAGGTAAGAAAGGGACTGCAGGGGGACAGGGCCTGGGACAGGCAGGGTCCTCAGAGGGTGCTGTCAGGCAGAGGGACATGTGGCGGTTGGGACCTGGAGCTGAGCGGGGAAGAGGGCATGTGTGGAGATAGGATGGAGGGACTGTAGGTGGGCACACCAAGGCCATACAGCATATGCCCAACACTGTTGGCATGTGGCCTTGAGAGAGACCCCCGCAGCAGGGCTGCCTGGGGCTCACCATCCAGGGCACTGCACCCGCTCTGTGCAGCAGAGCACTGCAGCATATACTAAGGGGGCCCTGTCCTGAAGGACAGATGGAATGGGAAGCAGGCGGATGGGCACGGAACAGCAGTTACTGTCAAGCTGCACCCCACCGTAGCTCATGCAAGGAATACTTCTGCCTTGCTTCTCTCCTGCAGACCCTGTGCCTGTGGCAAGGAACACTCCCAGGGTACACCCAGCCTCATCAGGGAGGAAGAGGAGAGGTCATCAGTCCCAGGAGGACATCCTGGAGGACCTTCTCCCGCTGGTGGAGCAGGCTGAGGCAGACCTCAGACGCTGGCAGGAATGGGAGCTGGAGCATGAGAACACCCATCAGCATGTGCAGCAGCCAGGAGCGCCAGGCCCATGCACTAGAGCACCTGGTATGTGGCCAGGGCTCTCGGCAGGCTGAGAGCACTCCTGCCCAGGCCAGCAGCAGCCCTCTTCGCCAGTTGCCCAGGACTCAGGGTGGCTGGCTGCAGGTCCAGTACCCGCCTGCCCAAGGCCTTTAGCAGCCGCCCCCCCCAACCCTCTTTCCTCCCCCCACCCCCTCCACTCACTCCAACTCCCTTGTGGTACACTGGCAGTGTGGTCAGGCATGGCCAGCAAGATGTGTTCTTATCAATATTATTCAGTGTCCAGGGCTGATATCAAGTTGGCTGCATGTGAAATGTGTGCATGAATCTCTGAAGGCATGTTCCCTCAGGCTTACCCCTGACTCAGATCTCTAAGTAGGAAGCCGGTTAGCCCAGTGATCTAGAGCCTGCCTTGGCTCTTAAGCAGGAACTCAGTTAACCTGGTGATCCTAAGCCAAGGTGTTCCTTTGGTTGATGCTTTGGGTTACCTTCGGCTCAAATCTCTAGTAGGAACTCAGTTTGCCCAGTGATTTGGCATTAGACTGACATTTCCCACTTCTCTCAAGATACATTTCCATTTATCATACTTATTGCAGTTTCACTTATTTCTTGCCAATTTCAATGAAGTTGAACTTTCACAACCTGCTTCTTGTCAGTACTTTTAGTTCAGGCCCATTGTTGGATTACTTTGTTAGGATTTGGGCCAGCACCTGGACATTTCTACTCATTGTTTCTATATTAACCTTTTACTCTCTCCTACACCCCTCACTTCATCCATACCCCCTCACTCTTCCAAATCCCCCAACCCCAGCAGCTCCCACACCTTCACTCCCCTCAGCTCCCCTCAGTTTATTTAGTATAAATAAAACTCTTATACACTGTCATTCAGTGTGCAGTACATCATATTATTGTGTTGGGGACAGGATGGAGATGGGTGGAAGGGGATGGGAAGGCAGGCATGGGTGGGTAGGGGCAACGACCTTGCCTAGTAGACCCTTGTTGATGGCCCTGCAGACCTGCCTGAGGATGGCCCCCATGGTGGAGTTGCTGATCCCGAACTGGTGGGCAACAGAATGATAGAAGTCCGGGGTTGCCATCTTCCAAAGGGCAATGGCTACTCGCTTGTCCACAGGCAGGGCATAGCAGAGCCAGGTGTCAGTGCACTGCAGAACTGAGCTGAGCTCAATGACCAGCTCAATGAAGGTGCTCTTCCTCATCTGCAGGTTCCACAGTCACTGTTCTTCATCCTAGGTGGTGAAAACGACCCAGTCACACTGCTTGTTTCCTGTGCCCAGATGCAAGGATGCACGGAGGGCACCCTGTCTGTGCCAGCTCCCAGGTGTGGCATGGGGGTTAGCCTGCTCTGGCCTGCCCCTGAGCTGGCAGTTGCCCTGTGCCACCTGGTCCAGAGCCAGAGGGGTCTGGGCAGTGCACAGCTGGTGGGGAATGCTGTTCTGGCACATTGCTAAGGCACGTCAGGGTCCATAAACTCCTCAGGCCTGATCACCTTTCTGGGCTCCATCTTGCCAGGCACTGTGGGGAGGGTGCTGTGGTCACTTCCTGTTTTATAGAAGTGGCCAGGGGAAGGGAGCACTTCTCTGGTGCACTGTGTGCCACCTACCCACAAAGCACCACTCCTAGGGCGACCTACCAGCTGCCAGTGTGGATATCGGCAGTCCACTGGCATTTTGAAAGTGGATTCTCTGAGTCAACTTAACAAGGTCTTCTTTAAGTCGACTTAAAGTAGACCTGGTTAACTTGACTTAACTGAGCTCTCTACTGTAAATATAGCCTAGTATTATTTGAACTGCGTGTTCAGTTGAATTCAAACTCATGGCAAAACTCAGTCAAAACCAAGAGTTTCTGAATTGTTTTCTCAAGAAAAACTGGGGTGGGGGGACAACTCACAATCAAAATCCATAGCAACACTAACCTTATCCTCCTCTTCTAGTACCTCATAGTGCACCACAGAGTGTCATCTGGTAACAAATAGCAAATTGTGATAACTTCAGCTGCCTGGTTACAAATTGCTCACACAGCTAGTCTGTGGTAAAGCATCCCATTATTTTTGTTATTTCATCTTCTTAGCACCATCCTATATGACCTATTTGTCTCACACAGACCTGTTATGACAGTAAGTTCTTTGGGGCAGACTGAACCCACTGTCTAATACAATGAGGCCCTTAACTCAGCTGAGTCCTTTATGGGCTACTTCAGTGTTTTAGGATGAGATTATGTCACAGAGGTCATGGACTCTGCAGTTCCTTTCTGCAACTTCAGTGACATCTTCTGCTTCAGTGGGGGCATGGGGTACATCTGTACTGCAAAGTTTTTAGAAAATAAGGAGGCTTATCTCAAAAAAACTTTATGCCTGTCCATGCAGGCATTTTGGTATTTCAAAATAAGTGCTTTGGTTTCCAAAGGAAAAAGAAAAACAAAAACAAAAAAAAAACATTATTTTGAAATACTAAAACCTGGATTTATTTCAAAAGATAAATACTTTTGAAATAATTATTTCAAAGAAAGTCATTCCAAGCTACAGAATAGGCTTTTTTTTTCAAAATAATGCCCTGTACCAAGTTGGCCCTTCCCAACCCTTTGCGGACTGGGGACTCCTATTTTAGCAAAAAAGACTTTGCAGACCCCCTGCCTGTTGCCACTGTGGGAAGGATTCAGCCTCTGCGCTCAGAATCCAGGTGGGGAGCAGGAGCCACTCACTGCAGCCATGGTCTCCTTCCTGTCCCCGTGCCAGCGAGCGGAGGCATTGCTGCCATGATCCCCAGCCAGCCCCTGCAGAGAAGTGGGGGCAGCAGCCCCTGCAGGGAAGTGAAGCCAAGCAATGCCAACATTGGCATCCAGCAAACAGAGGCAGCAGGTAGCCCTCCACATGCCCCCACCCATGCCAGGGGTTATCAGGGCTACAGAGCTGCTCCCCGCTGGGGCTAGAACCCAGCTGCAGCCCTGATGCTCTCCTCAGATCTGGATCCCAACAGGGATAGGGATGCCCAGAGGGCTACCTGCTGCCAGCACACGCTGGCTGCTAATGCCAGCAGCAGCTCAGTTTCATTCCACCTACAGGGACTGGCTGGGAACCATGGCAGTAGTGCCTCCACTCATTGGCATGGGGACAGGGAGGGGGCCATGGCCATAGCCACTCGTGCTCCCCACCTGGATTATGGCTGCGCAACCCAGATTTTGATCTCACAGGCCAAATCCTGCCTGCAGCAGCAAAAGCCAGGGTGTCCACAAAGTCTTTTTTTGCTAAAAAAAGTGGTCCCCAGCCTGCAAAGGGTTGGAAACCATTGCCTTGTACTCTACCCTGCTGTCCTCTATTTTGAAATAGTCTAGTGAAGACTCTCTGTTTTGAAATAATAATTCCTGCCTTATTTTGAAACAGAGAGTCTCTCCTGGACTTTTGTTTCAAAATAATAATTTTGAAATAATGTTAATTCGAAAATAGTTATTTCAAAATATCTTTGACAGCGTAGAACTAGCCATGGAGAGGTGGAGCAGCAGCTGTCAGAAGCTGGGGGGGCCCAGCAGCTCTCTGCCCGTATGTGTAGGAGAAAAGGAAGACCTGGAGCTCCTTAAATAAGCTGCAGCTAGCAACACAGGAGCCCTGGAGATCCCTGCCACTGCCTGCAACCCCTGCATCTCCTAGCATCCCTGGAAATCCTTGCTGCCATGGGCATCAAACAGAACACCTTAGGGTTATGAAAATTCTATGAAATGAAACTGGAGGATTTTGCATGGCTCAGTATTGATGTAATAAGCCTTGAGTTTACTGAGTGTTAGATTTAATGATTTAATGTGACTAGGCAAAGTGGCACATGATGATTGACAGAACTGGTCCTATGGCACAATGCAACTTTCTACCAAAGGGATAATTTGTCTGTGTAGGAAACAGAGCAGTTTTGATGGCTGTTTCAGGGCTGTGGAACGAGTCACCACAAACTTTTCTAGCTTCCATTCCAAACATACAGCACATTTCATCGACTTTACTTTCACATCTGAAGCATAGCAGGGAGAAAACCACATTAAAAAAAAAAAAGACAGAAAATTTTCCTCCTTGTGAGATGGAAAGGAAAGAACAACCCCTGGGTCAGATTCCAGGCATGGTGTTTGATGAACTATTAGAAGATGCTTCAATAACGTGGGGATAGGGGTGAGACTCTGAATAAACTGCCACAGAAATGAAGAACAAAGCGGTTAGTTACTTCAGTTCAACGGACCATTATAATGAGAGGAGAAACTTACTCAAAAACTCATTTGACAAAAAGATTCATAGCTGGAAGACTAGATCAGAGCTATAATGAAGATAGATATATCTGAAGCCTACACTAGAGTGAGAACAATTATTGTATTTGAGCTTTATTTCTAATGTAAGCAACTCTTTATTGGAGAGTAAAGATACTGAATGATTTTGGTTCTGACATTTCATTTTTTTAAAGAGATTTACAATGTGTCAAAATGACAGACATGTGAAAGGCCCCCTTTGATTGAGGGCTAAATATGAATGAGAGAGATGTAGCATCAGGTAGTTGGGAAAAATCAAGGAATTTAACAGATTATTGGTTTTAGTTTGAAATCTTAAGGGTTTTGCATAGTAGTTAGTAAGGGGCATAATTAAGTGGATTTTGGGGCAGGGACTGTCAATTTGTTATGTGTTTGTAGTGTGCCAAGCACAATGGGGCCCGGCTAACTACTATGACATGCACTCACAAACACTCACCAACTTATGCCAGCTTAAAATCACCTTTGAGGAAACAGAATAACTGTAAAAATGAGAGAAGGAAAGTATGCAGTTAGAAATGTTTTTAGAGTTGGATTCTTATGCTGGACATTTACTATTGTTCCAGTAAATTATCTAGAAGTAGGAGTTTTAGGTCCTGACTCGCAATTCTTATTCAAGCACTGACTTAGTGGGTGCTTGCTGTGGGCTTCAGTGTCCAGCCTTCAATTTGTATGTCATGCAAACCATTCAAATCATTTACTGAGGTGCTTATTCTGAGGTTATAAGTATTAAATAACTAACACAAATAATACAGTGCATTTGGGTCGCAAGACATGTATCAATAACCCAGTGCATTGACAGAAGAATAGGTAGGATTGATTGTTTAGCCATGTATGTTTCCATTGCAATTAAATAAGAGACAGATAAGTTCATTAAATATTTCTTGTATTGATACTGATGGGCCCTGTTGAGGGGTAAACCCTCCCTAATGACCCCTGGTGGGGAAAATACAAGGGGCATGGGTAGAAAATATGCCTCCATGTTCTTTCTAATTCTCAATATCAGAGTCTGCACAAAGCCCCCACATCAGGGCAGCACAGCCTAGCAGCCACAGAGTCAAATCCAAAAGTCAATACGTGGCCCTCTGGTCAAGGGAGCACAGCCTAGCAGCCAGTTGTCAACAGAGGTGGCAGACATAATGGCCCCCCATGTCCCCCAGTGTAGCCCTCTAGACTATGGAGCTCACAGGGAGGAGTGTTAAGTATCAATCTCCCCTGATGGGCCTCAATTTCCTGCGTGAGTTTCTACCTCCCTAGCCTTGTGTCATCAAGGGGGGGGGGAGTTTCTATCCCCCTGAACAGTTTCTCCGCACCCCTGTCACCACGAAGGAGGGATCATTGTCCGGGGTCCCAGTTACATCATTGGTCCTGACCTGCACCTCACTTCCAATTGGCTATTTTATACTCTGGCCGTGCAGTACACTATTTAAGCCCCTGCCTCAGTTGGCTTGAGTGTTCTCCCACCCTCGAATGCTAAAGGGCATGTCACGAACCACTCGGACTGATCCCCCGACCGAGACAGGGAGCTCCCACCTGCGAGACTTTTGGGTGTACTCGAATTGCCGGCCGAACGATTACATACTGGGATGCTGCAGCTGGTCTGCCTCCTCGCTTTGGGTTCCACTATGGTGCTAGCACAGGTATTATAAACTGATACAGTTATTCTACCTCTCTCGATTTATTTCTTTCCCCTTTTTTTCTTTTCTCTATAATACCATTTATGCATTGTTTATAAGTGTAGTCTTTTTTTTTCCTTTAGGCATTGTTTATAAGTATAGCTTTTTCCCATTTATGCATTGTTTATAAGAGTAGTTTTTTTCCATTTATGCATTGTTCATAAGTGTGGTTTTTCATTTGTACCCTGTATAGTCCTTTTACTACATATCTGTTTATTCTCCAACTTGTATCTTGCATAGTCTTTTTCACTGTGTAGCTGTTTACTCCCCCCACATATGCATTTTTGTTGCTATTTCGTTGTATGCCTTTATTTTTTCTATTGAAAATTGGTGTCCGTCTCCTTGGTGGGTGTTGCCGGTCCATCGCAGTTACATCGTGAACCCCAGCGTTCAACACCAGTGAGTCACTATCAAAGGGCATCCACAATGTGGTACAGTGCCCAGGCAGGGGGGCTCAGGCCCTCCTGCTCCACTGAGCTCCAGCCCCAGGCTGGTCCTTTGGGGGACAAACAGGGCAATCGCCCCAAGCCTCATGCTTCTGTGGGCCCCACACTGTCCTGCCGTGAGCAGAGCAGCATGGGCCCCAACCGCTGCCCCTCCACGGCCAGCTGTTCTCAATCCGGGCGATGGGGCGAGCCAGCCAAAAGTGGCAGCCAGGTTCAGTGGTCTCGCTCCCCCCCAGGGCCATGCACTGCCTTTCGCTCCATGCTGGAGGCAGCAGAGAGGGGGCGGGAGGCAGCCTAGGGCCCGTACTGCTACCCATCCACCCACGTTGCCTCCCATCCACTCTCTGCTGCCTCCGGCACAGAGCCAAAGGCAGCGCACATGGCTGCAGGCAGAGGGGGGAAGAGCGAGAATGCTGACCCTGGCTGCCACTTTTGGCCAGCTCTCCCTGTCCCCTGAATGGGGGCCCTGCAGAGGGCAATTCCCAGGGCCCTTTTGGTGCCGGGGGGTATGGCACCAGCTTCGCAGAGATCCATACAAAACACACTGACTGGCTCTCCACACTAGCCCCAGCTCCACCCCGGAGGTCCCCTGAGCTACTTCCTACCTAAGTACCAGGAATGACTTCCTGCAAGCTGCTGATCCATGACTTTTCACCTCTTGGGACAGCTGCTGTCAGCTTCCCTTCAGGTCCCCAGGGTTGGCTGGCTGTAGTAAGTGCCTGGGCATCAGCCTTGGTGTGCTCATTGCAGGGCATCTGCTCCCTCTGGAAGCAGTCTCTCCCACTGCTTGGGGCTGATAAATCTCCATGTCAGGAGCTTCCAGCATATGTCCTCCCTCTTCACTGGTCCACCCTGAATGAACTGAGCAGCTTCCCTTTATGCTGGGGCAGCAGGTACAGCTTGCCGAGCAGGCTTCAAGGGATGGGACTCCCACCAGCCATAGAGTTTGCTGGGCTTCTGTAGAGCGGGGTAAGACCACCCTGTCACAGGCCCAAAGCCAATTGTGTTATGCCCAACTTTTGTCCCTTTTTTCAACTGGTAATGCAGCCACCTACACTCCATAAACTGAGCACTGCATAACAAAGATACTAGATCCATCATATCCAATAAATGGAGATTTTACAAGTAAAGGTTCCACTTGAATATATCGTGAGATGCTGCATAGTCCAGAGGCATAAACTTCTGAGCTCTAACCACATATAGTGCTTTGAAAAAAAAGTTATGTAAGATTACTGTATATAAGTATTAAGCATCTTATGTGCATAATCAGTGAGGACTTACCCTCTCTTTTAGGTACATTTGAACATCATATTCAATACCATCACATTTCAAAGTCTTTTTAAAAAGTTTAGTTTTATAGAAAGGATATTATAACTGTGCAAAAAGGAGCACTTAATTTTATGTGTAGGCAGACACCAAATAGATTTGCTCAGTGTAGATGAACTGCTCTACGAGCCCAAAGTGATACTGTAAGCTGTAGAGCTCTTGCTATGGGCTCAATTCCCACTACATATATGGCTCATAAAATTGTGAGTATGTGTTTTAAACTCTTGTTGTGGCTTTTTTTTCAGTCTGTCTCTTACTGTAAGACAAGTCTGCATGATTTCCAGGAGAAAAGACCAACTGGGAACACACAACGTACCTTAACTTGCAGTTCTCACTTGAAAACAGTGAGAATGTTGCCTGAGTAAGGATTTCAAGTCAATAAATCTTTACAAACTTGAAAAGGAGAAAATAGCATCTTCTATATAGACATGATTCACAAAATATTTGTTTGGGCTGGGTGTGAGAGACTGGAAGAGTTTCTGCTGCTAACTGAAAGGCAGGGTTGCTGTAGCTGGTTGCCTGATGAAAAGAAGAGAAAATGAATGAGAAATCCTTCAATATGATGGGTTTCTTCCATCTGTTTGCCTCTGAGTACTGGGCATCACCAGCTTTTCTTGCTTTCTCTTTGTTAAAGTAAATAGTAAAGTTATAATTGCTCGGTAGTGCCTGTTTTGTGTGCACAGAGGGAATAGATGTTTCATTTCATTCATCATTTACAACTTCTTGCACTGATCCGTCATAGTCAGTAGATTTAAAAGAGTGAATGAAAGAGCATCACATGGCATGGAAGTTATCTCATGGCTAGGGTTACAGTAGATGCACAATGCATTTGGGCACCTGGGGGACTGCTTCTAACTACAGTAGGTACACTGCACTATTAATCTCATTTCCCTTGCACTGCACTAGCTAGAAAATAATTTAACTCAGGCTAGCAACAAATAAGAGGAGACAGACAGAAAAAATGTTCTTTTAAATTTAAAAGTGGTTCAGCATCTAGGGATCAATACATTGGGAGCTGACTATCACTGATTTCATTTTCACAGGCAAGGCGATGAAAACGGAGTAAATAGGGAAGAATGGAACAAAACTATTTTGTTTGGTATATATCAAATCAAATCAAATCATAGGGCTGGAAGGGACCTCATGAGATCATCAAGTCCAGCTCCCTGGGAATTGAACCCAGGACCTTCTGCATGTTAAGCAGAGGTAAAATCTAGGTCCCTTTGCTAATCCCTTGAGGAACAGATTAATGCAGGGCCTTAAGATGCTGCAGCCCACAGGCCCAGACTAAGGGGGGCAGAGAGTGGGGGAGCAGCAAAAATCCAGCCCCTGGTGGCTGGCCCCTTGTATCAGGGAAGCACTGCTTGGAGGGGCTGCATGAGATCTTCCTACCCCACCGCTTCAGGTAGTGTTGCCTCTATGTCATACCCTCCAGCTGCAGGGGGAGGACTTGGCTCGAAGCTGCTCCCAGTTGAGCTGACTGCAATCACTCCCCTGGCCTCCACCTAGGGAAGCTGCCACAAGCTGCCTTTGTTTGCAGGGCAGAGGAAGCAGCCTGTGCATTGCTGAAGAGGTCTGGGTCAGAGGGGGAACAGGAATGTGAGGAACCAGAGGAGGTGAAGGGGTATGAAGAGGGCAGGGAAGGACCAGACAGGAGGGTGACTGGGGCAATAAGGAGTGCAGGGGTGATGAGGCAATGCAGGGGAATCAGAGGATGCGAGTTAGGAGCTGCAGGTAGGAAGCTGAAGTGGGGGGGGTGGATGTTAGTGGAGGGGGCAACATGAGGGAAGAGAGTATGTGGGGAGGGGAGAGGAGACTGGCAGGACAGTGTAAGAACAGGAGCCCCACTGCCCAGGCTGTCACAGCTCCCAAGAAGCCAAAATGTCCTCTGACCCTGACCTTGGCATAAGAACAAGCCACAGAGAGCTTGTCACAGCCACCCTGCTCCCTCATCCCCCGCCCCCCAGCAGGGGAGAGCAGGACACGAGCCCACAGACACTCCCCGACCCCATGGAGTATTGTTGCTGCCACTGACGGGAGAACTGGGCATGGTCCCACAGACCCCTCCCATGGTGTGCTGCCACCAATGGGAGAATGTCAGCGTAAGTATGGCCCCCCCAGCTGCCAAAGACCCCTCTGTCTTTATGGGTGCACAGGTCACCCATAAAATCTTATAGCCCTGGGCCCACAGGGGCATTAATCTGGCCCTGAGTGAATGTATACCACTTCTGGATGGGATTGGAATGGTGGAACAGGCCTGCACAAGCTGGTAACTCAGGTTTCTATCCTTGTTCTTCATTGAGTTCTGAAGTTCAAAGCCCTTCCTTGAATATGTATGGGGATGCATGGGGTGCACCATTTAGTTGCAAGTAGCTTAATTCCCCTGATGCAGCTGACCCCACTGGCTGAGCTAGTGCAGGATTACACCTTCTTTCCATTCCCGGTGAGTGACATGCACACTGTGGGAGTGCATCAGCAGAGTAGACCTCGCATTCCCCAGACTTGGGAACTTCCAGTAGGACAGGCCCTTGCACGGACAATCGCCTTGCTTGCTCCCTCCAATGTGCACTTCTGTAACAGCTGGCCAGGCCACTACATTCAACATGGCATCTGTGCATATTTAACTTTTTGGAAAGTTTATTATTGTGGCGGTGGGGGGGAGGGGAGGGGAGGGGAGGGGAAAAAAAGCAGCTTGTTTACAGGATGCTTTAAGCACCTCCAATATTTGTTCATTACTGTATTTATCCAGAGGAAGAACCCAACAAGCCAATGGCCTGTCTCATCCTGTGTGCAACAGGAACAACTGCCAAATTATTCAGGAAATCATGGAAGTCCTTCCTAATTCATTTCTTCAGCTGTGCAACATTATCTATAATTAGAGACATAATGAGAGGGTCAGATCAGAAATATAGGAAACAGGAAAGGAGAATTGTTTTGACCTTTTCCAAAGGGGAAGCCATGTTAGACTATGTCAGCAAAATAAGCAGAGTCCTGTGGCACTTAAAAACTGATGAATTTATTTATCACATGAGCTTTCATGGGAGAAAAGCATCTGATGAAGTGGAATTATCTCCTAGGGAAGCTCATGTGATAAATAAGTTGGTTAGTCTTTAAGTGTCACAGGACTTCTTGCTTGTTTTGACCTTGAAACTGGTACTGAATTTATGCCATAAAAATTACTGGTAACTTTTGTAATTATCTTGCCTAAAGTAACTGAAAATGCTGTTCTTATTCATCTGTCTAACCCTTTATTCTTTTGTGACTTTCTGGTTTCCCACTTGGCCTTAGTGCATGTTAATACAATAATGGAAAAGAAATGAGTAGTGAGGAAAAGTTTAAATGTTCAAGCTAAGAGCTATGTGATTACAATAACATATTTTCACCAAAATAACACAGAAAAAGTTCTAATGTGCACTATTTGGACCCTGCTACAGCTCACAGACATTGCAGATCACAGGATCAGGGCCTCAGTAATTACCAAACAAGTGTACAAAACCTATATCAATCACTGCCTGTATATCTTTAGTTCACGGCATGGGAATTCCATAGTTGTAACTCCCCAAACATTATGATGAGAAAAGAAAGTGTCCTCCTTAAGCAGACCACCCACTTAATAGGATTTTAAAATAGTTCATACTTTGGCAGGGAACTATAGAAACACACAAGACCAAAAGGTGTGAATTATCTAAAAAAATAAAATTGTTTGCAATTATATGGTCTGATCATATAACCCTTAATTGTAGTCTATAAATAGTCTAATTCACCTTACGGGAGTCTTCAAGTGAGGGAAAATTGTAGGATCAAACCTAACTGTGTTTTCAGAAATTCATCCCATCCTTTGAGAGGGGTTTTACTTAATTCAATTTATTCTGGATAGGCATTCTAATCATATTGTATTTTATGAAGTGAAATCTAATTTGGCAGCATTTTGTTTTTTTCTGATTTGCAAACACAGTAACTTAGCACATTAAATGAGGTAAATATATAGCATTGTTACTTTTAATTGGAGTGTGATTTCATTCCTATACCCTAACACACCAGAAGGTGGCAGAAGATACACATATTTCTCTAGATTTTAGTAAAACCTCCTGTGCCTACCTCAAAATAGATGGAAAATAAAACTATTTAATACCTTTTGTTTTAAAATTCAAGGCATTTTTTTTTAAATTAGCAGTTCACCTATTAAAGAAAGCAAAATATTTTTAAATGATCCATTAATTGACCAGCTGCAGGGTAAAAGGGAAAACGTATTATAGGAGTATAAGGGATCACCCAATGAAAGTAATGGCCAGTAAATTTGTAACAATTAGCAGAAATTAATTTGCATAATAAAAACATGCAATTAAGATGCAAAAGTTCACATAGCTGAATCTGAGGGAGTCTTACCATAGCTATATTGTTTTAAAGGGTTAAATAATTTGATGCCCAACAATGACATCTACAGTTGTGCATGCTAAATTAAAAGCTTCATCCAATCGCACACCTTAAGGCATAAAATCATTTGCAGGGTGACAAAATAAATTTCCCCTTCATTGTAGTCAAGCAACTGGTTTGATTTACTATATGTGGTGATGTTTTTCTTCTTCTGAAGCATCAGCTATGGGATTTTCTCCCACGAAAGCTCAAGCAATAAATAAATGTTAGTCTTTAAGTGCCATAGGACTGCTTGCTTGTTTTACTGAACTAGACTAACATGGCTACCCCCTTTGGAACTTGGATCAATACCGTAACTCCTATATTATTCTGTACTAGTAGTAGAAGTGCCATCAATTAGTACTTATGTAGTGCCTTTCATCACATCAGTAGATGTCTACAAAGTGGAGACAATATCACCATTAGTAAAACAAACAAGAACTCCTGTGGCACTTTTAAAGACTAACAAATTTATTTATCGCATGAGCTTTCAGGGCAGAATGTCCCACTTCATCAGACGTAAGATGGTTAAGTTCCCCATCTTCAAAGCTTCTAATGAAATGGGATTTTCTCCAAGGAAAGCTCATGCAATAAATAAATTTCTTTGTCTTTAGAAGTGCCACAAGACTCCTTGTTTGTTTTGCTGAACTAGACTAACAGAGCTATCCCTTTGGAACTTATTACATTAGTGAAACAGGAGACCTTTGCAGTTAAGGCATATAACTGAATCGGGGAAATCTGGGTTCAGATTCCACCTTTCTCGAGCAAGTTCATAAATCCCCCAGAGAAAAACATTTCCAGAGTGACTGAGCAGCCTCATACTATTATTTTACAAATAACAATCATAGTTACAGGTAACACATTTGAACATACACATTGTCTTAACAAAAACACCAGTTAGAACCAATTTTTCAAGCGAACATTGATTGTCTTAGTCTATTTCTACGTGCAGGTACCAAAATTGGTTAAAGGAAGGCTGTGCTGGGGCAGTTTGGTATGGGAGACCACCAAGGAACCCCTAAATGTTGCAGAAAATGTTTATTACTTAGACTACAATGCTTTTCCCTCCCAGATGATATTGACTCAGACCTTCTGTTTGATAACACAGGGCAACATGCTGATGGTAGGACTGTCTTTCAGATGATATATGAAAACAGATTCCTGATCAGAAAATTGGTAGGGGAAGAAGACAAGGGATTTTCCTTCCTTATTTTACCAGTTTCGTATTGATGATAATCTTCCAAACCTGTTCTAGTCTTAGCCACTTGTGGTCACAAAAAGCCCACAAGATAATATAGAGAAGGAGCTCAGGTTCCAAAGTGATGAGAGTGGTAATTAGAAGAACCTATATAGCATAGCTTAGCTTTATATGTTCTGTGACTCTTGGGATGTTATCCAGGCCTGACCAGTTCTCCCTTTGCATATTGGTTACCATGTATGGTTCCATTTTATTTCACTCATTTTGCAAAAAATTAATTGCCTTGTCTGGTTACCATTCATAAGGTCATTACTTTTTTAAAACAAACAAGGAGTCCTGTGACACTTAAAGCCTAATAAATTTATTTATTACATGCTCGGAGGTTGCATAAATATTTCCTTTTTTAAAGCAACTGCCTTTTGAAAGGACTTTTTGCAGTTGGAAATTTACTAACATTTTTTCCCGTTAGTAAAAGGGGAAACTGCAGTATCCTGGACACCACTCTGTGGTGACTGTTGATAATACAGCATTTTTAACTTACTTCCAGCATTGATGTTTTATTGTATTTTTTAAAATGTTTTTATTAAAAGCCAGGAAGGGGGGACACTTTAAAATTATTCTGAAAGAATAAATTAACCCTTTATTTACTTCACAAGGCATTGTGAAGTTCTGCTCAAGAATATTTGCATCAATGTTGACAAAAATAGTTACACAAAAGCACTGTCAATTTGTATCCATGTCTTGGCTATTCTCAGAAGTGTCTTGTCCAAAAAAAACTCACATTAATTTGGATTTGCAAAATTTCTGTTTGGAAAAGTACAGGTAAAAAAAACCCCTATGTTAAATTTATTTTCTGGCTGACAATTAACAGTTTCCCATTAAAAACCCTCATGAGTTTCAATGAGTTTTCATTGAAAAACAAACTGCCAAATTAAAACAAAGATGTTAAAAAGGTAAATAATTTGCAGATGCTCTGAGACATACATTGTAAGCACTACCAAAACATTTATATTACGCCACGCCACCACCAAAACATGTTAAACACTGTATAGATGTTAAAGATC
The DNA here is from genome assembly GCA_007922195.1 of Podocnemis expansa. Taxonomy (NCBI): domain Eukaryota; kingdom Metazoa; phylum Chordata; order Testudines; family Podocnemididae; genus Podocnemis; species Podocnemis expansa. The sequence goes on from ML681963.1 coordinate 118,993,442, forward strand.
TGGAGGCAGATTGTCAGTTGATATACTGTGACAGAGTTCCACTGACTTCGCTGAAGAGATAAGGCTTTTATTGTGGCCCAGGAAAATATAGTCCCTACCCCAAAGAGCTTGCAATGTCTCCACTCAAGTTTATAACCATTTATGTATTCAAATAACTTCATTTACATGAGTAGGCTACTGGAAAATCTTCCATAAGTAAAACTACTCACATGTATTTTTGTAGGCTAGGGGCCTAAAAATCACACAGCCCCCACCCCTCAAAACCATACCACCTAGAGATGGGTGAGGGAAAGGGATGCAACATACAAAGTGCTCAAGATATAGTTTTTGTTCATCTTCTTTGTTCTATATTTGCTTGAGAGGTGGAGAGCAAAAGTTTTGAATTTTTACATATATACTGAAGATTTTTTTTAACTCCTTACCTATTTTAATTAGTTTAAATTTCTCTAAGACATGTCTTTGTTTTCTAATTTTATTAGTCATTCTAGTTGATGTGACTAAAACCCATGACTAAGAGAACCTAGATCAGGCTAAAAATAATACAATACAATGGTAGTTATTAGGAGTGTAATTAACATTTTAAAAAAGAATTTTCCACTCTTCATTTTTATGTGCTCTATAATTTTCTCATACTCACAAAATCCAGAAGTGCCAAATTCATTTTGGAATGTGGGGAACATGAGACTTGCAAAGGTCTGGAAATATTCTTTGCACAAGTTCTTTTCTTTTCCTTTTCCTTTAAATGAAAAATAAAATCACAAACATCAAAAATTTTACCTTAGTGATTTAATAGTACCAGACAGACTTTCTAAGAAAATGAAAATAAATTTTAAAATCTTTGTTGAAATTTATGTCCTGTAAAGATTTTCTTATTTAATCAGACACCTTAAACTTTAAAAACTTTCATTGTGCTTTAAATCCAACCAGGGGCATCGCTGGTGCCTGGCACGCGCCCCGAGTTCCAGCGCCAGTGCCCCGAGTGTTTGGGTGGGCCCCATACTGGACCCAGGACCCTGGCCAGGGCACTCTCCACAGTACTCACCTCTCCTGGCCCCAGGCCTGGCTGGGGATTGAGGCCAGGAAACCCATAGCAGCGCCCTCTTCTCCCAGCACAGGATCAAGGCCCGATGCCCCCAGTGGTGCCCGCCTCTCCCAGCCCCAAACCCAGTCGGGGATCTGGGGCCCGACTGGAGGCAGCAGGAACCCAATGAACAATCAGGCCAGGGTGCCAGATTGTGGCCTACAGGGTGTGGCCTGGGACCATGCCCTTGGTTTTATCCCAGGGCAGCAACGTTCCTGAGTCCAACTGTAGGGATCAATCCAGGCGTCCTTATTGCATAGATTCAGTAAATGACTAGGGAAAAATTCAGTGGGCCTGAAGTCCTGTCTACATGGGAATTTACACCCATTGTGCACACTTTAGTTAAGCCACAGTTTGCATTTAAATCAGGAGTGTCAAGCTCATTTTCTACCATGGGCCAGATCTGACATAAATGTAGTTCAAGTGGGCTGTATAGTCCATAAACCAAAATATTAGGGCACTCCTGCAGCATCACAGAGTGCTGTATTCGCTAGACTGTGCTCTGCAAGACCACAGTCTCCCTCTCATTCTATTAGGGAGAGCACTCCAGCAGTCCATGATGTAGTGAGAACTGACACACTTGTGGTATCGCAGAGTGCTGGCTATCTGAGATCATAAACTCAGGCTGGATGCTAGAGGTTCGTGAGCCAGATGGAAGAGATTCGCAGGAAACATCCAGCCACATGTTTGATACCTCTGGTTGAAATCTTTTTAGTGTTTGTTTGGCTTATATAAATTAGGAACAGGTCTAAACTAAACTAAGATAAGTGTTGATACAGGGTTTGCACCAGTTTAACTAAATCACTGTAATAAATTATTTAAATAAAGATTTTGCTATTCCCTGTGCAGACAAGGTCTAATTCTCTATGATAGACTATGCTTCCAACATACTAGGCACTGTACAAATACAGACAAGAAATGGTCCCTGTCAACGGAGGTGGCAGACATAATTGCCACCCCGCCCCCCAACATAGCCCTCTAGACTATGGAGCTCACGGGGAGGAGTGTTAAGTATCTATCTCCCCTGATGGGTCTCATCTCCGGGCTATCCAGCTCAAGGGGAAGAGTGTTAAGGATCAATCTTCCCTGATGGGCCTCAATCTCCTGTGTGAGTTTCTTCCTCCCTAGCTTTGTGTCAACAAGGAGGGGGGTGAGTTCCTATCCCCCCTGAACAGTTTCTCGGCACCCCCGTCACCACGAAGGAGGGGTCATTGTCTGGGGTCCCAGTTTTATCATTGGTCCTGACCAGGATCCCAATCCTAATTGGCTATTTTTACTCTGGCTGGGCAAAATTCTATTAAAACCCCCTGTCTCAGCTAGCTTGTTGTTCTCCCACCCTCGGATGCTAAAGGGCACGTCGCGACCCGGTCGGACTGATCCCCCGACTGAGACAGGGAGTACCCACCCCCGAGACCCTCTTTTTTTTGGGGGTGCACACGGATTGCCGGCCAAACGATTAAGTGCTGAGATGCTGCAGCTGGTCTGCCTCCTCGCTTTGGGTTCTACCGTGGTCCTGGGACAGGTATTATAAATCGATATAGGCCTCCTACCTTCTCTTAATCATTCTACTTGGTACCATTTATATATAGTCTGTGATTGTAGCTTCTTCACCTGAGTTTTGCATAGTTTGTGGTGGTGTTTTTCTCTGTATCCTGCATAATCTTTTTATGGTACAGTATAGTTGTTTAAGGTCTAGCATAGTTTTGTGGTGTTAATTTGCCAGGTGTTTTGTTAGTCATTTGTATTTTGCATCCTTCTTACTGTATAATTGTTCATTACTCTGCTTCTGCTCTAAACTGCTGGCCCCAAACTTCCCCAATGTACACGGGGGCAGTGTGGGGGTTTGTTTTTCTCTCATCTGATTTTTTTCATTCTGCCGCCCACCCTTCTTGGCTAGCAAGGAGGAATGGCTTCCAGCCCTTGGTAAATATGCGTCGGGTGGGCTGGTCAGTGCCTATACCGATGTTGAGGCAGTAAAAGGCCAGAAAAGTCTTTGACTTATTATGGCCACCCTCTCGTAGGTCATTAATCCATACTGTTATTTAACTATAAGTACTTTGGTAGGTTGTAAGTGTTTTGCATAGACTCTCATACTTTATCCTGTTGTTTGGCTGGAGGTGTTTTACAGGTGCTTTATATAGACTCTTGCTCCACACTGTTACTTGGTTATAAGTGCTCTGCATAGGTTTTTAGCTTTATATTGTCATTTAGTTATAAGTGTTCATTTAGATTTTGCTTTATGCTATTAGTTGGTTATAAGTGTCCTATATAGATTTTTGCTTCATATTGTTAGTTGATTACAAGTGGTTTTGCATAGATCTCCTTGTTTTATACTGTTAAGGGGTTGAAGGTGTTTAAGGTGTCACTATAAAAGTAGTTTTTTGTTTAATTGAACTGGTGTCCGTCTCATTGGTGGGTGTTGCCGGTCCATCCCAGTCACATCGCGAACCCGGGGTTCAACAGTCCCAACCCCCAAAGACCTTAGTATCTAAGTATAAGATAAGTGAAAATAGAAGATACCGGTGTACAGAAAGGGGAACACAAGAAAAACAATAAGACAATACTAGTTAGCATGATATGCAGCCACTGCATATAAAGCTTTTTGTAAGCATTGCATTAGATGAGTGTTTTAAAGTGTGATTTAAAGGAAGACAATGAAATGGCTTAACTGAGTAGCACCTGACCTTCTGTTGGCTCACTGAAAATAAGGGCACTGCTCACAGAATAAGGTGTTATAACTATTTAGAAAGTTCCAAAGGGGTAGCGATGTTAATCGAGTTCCAAAGGAAAACAAACAAGGAGTCCTGAGGCATTCAAACACTAACAAATTTATTTGTTCCATGAGCTTTCATGGGAGAAAATCCCACTTCATCTGATGAAGTGGGATTTTCTCCCATGAAAGCTCATGCAATAAATACCTTGGATGAAGTGGGATTTTCTGCCACAAAAGCTCATGCAGTAAATAAATTTGTTAGATTTAAGTGCCACAGGACTCTGTTTGTTTTTCATGTTAGTCTAGTTCAGCAAAACAAACAAGAAGTCCCGTGGCACTTTTAAAGACTAATACATTTGTTAGTCTTTTAAAGTGCCACAGGACTCCTTGTTTGCTTTATTCAGAAAATGAAGATGTTGAAAACAGACCCTTAATATGTTCTTTAATCTGTCTTTGTAAAACTATTTTTCAGTAATAGGCCTTGATTACATATCAAGTGAAAGATAAGAGAGTAAATGTCAGAAGATGACACTGACTCGAGAGAGCCTATTCTTACCAAGTGCACTACAAGAATGTAACTATGTACATAGAACATGATCTGGTCAGTGCTATGAATATTTTATCCCCGCAAGTGGAGGAGAGTCCTGAGGACAATAAACCCATCTTTGTTTATGAAATCAAGCCCCACATCATAGTGTAACATTTCAAAGCCTAACATCTAGGAACAGGAAAAAAAATTCCCTTGGTAGGAATTCTGTAATAATACTATCATCAAGAAATGAAATGCTTTGTCAAATATTTGCCAAATAATAAAGCATTAAATCCTTTTTCATGCATTTTTCCTTTCAGTGTGATATAGTTTTATGTCAAAGTGTTTTTTAACTGCATTAACACTAATGAAAAGGCATCCTTTGTTCTATTTTTATTTCTTTTTATCTTTACATCTTCACTGAATTGCCAATTTTACTGCCAGTATATTTCAGTTTCAGATCCTTTTTAGAGCACAGTCACAGCTTTTCATAACTAACTTGAATTTTATTTGATTTATGAACTTAATAAATACATTAGCAATTGTATATAAATAAACTAAGGCCAAAATAAACCCTGCACAAGTATTTCTTAAAAGAAATCAACTGAAGGAAATGACAAAGGTGATCACTTCATTATGACCATGTTCTTTTGGTTGCCTTTCAGGTGCTTCTGAGTTTCCAGCTAGCACCGTGAGGCCATGAGCCCATTCTGTATTTGTCAAGGCAGGTGCCACCATTTCTTTTTGATATGGAATTTGGCAGATATCTGCACCACTGTCACTGTCAAAATGGATGACTTGTAACCACATGGGCTTATGGAGCCATCTAAACACCACTCAAAAATATCAGCTACTGCAGATTCATGGTCTATTTAATTTTCACTGTTTCCTCTACAAATTGCATTATTCCTGAACTGCTAAGGTTTCCAGTGCAATTGGAGGTTTCAGTTTTCATGTATGAAACCCTTTATGATTTAGAGCTTATGCATTTAGTTCTTCATATGTTCATGTTTTCATGGATTAATCTGGATGCCTGAGCTGATAACTCCTAGATGGATTTTTAACTTGGAGGCCAGATTATTCTCACAGAAGGGCTCATGGCTTTGGAATTCACTCCCATGCTGTTCCAACAAAAGTTGGACCTTGAGGGAAAAGCCTATGCACTTGCACAGGTTTTTGCTGAAAGGTTATCTGTAAAGATTTCCAGCTGAACATTTTTCCATCAGAAAATGTTGGCTTCACAGGAACATTCTGAACAACAAAAAATTATGCAAAGGCTTCATTTTTAGGCAGTCGCGATACTTTGTTTCAACTATAGATTTCACTAATTTAAATCTGAAAGTTGAAATAGTAAATTCCAAACAAGTCACTCCCATAAAGTTTAAGTGAAATATTTCAGAATACTTTTTCCCATAATAATTGCAGTGATTTTACCTTTTTTGTTCTCATTTAGGACATTTTTTCTCTAAAATTTGGTATTTCCTGGGGATAGAAGTTCCATTTTTTCACCATCTCTTTTGTGATGATGGAAGGGATGATATAATTGCCTTGAGCTTCTTTTTACTTAGCTCTGGGAGTGACCAATGATGGCTGCGAGACACGTAGACAAGAAGTAGTCAGCTCCTGTAATGAGTGGACACACTTTCTGCAAGTCTCCTAGTTCCATGCTGCTTGGGCTAGAAGAACAAATTTAGGTCCCTGTTGTTGGGATTATTTTCTTGTTTTCCATGATTCCATAAGAATGCTGGCATATCCTGATGTCCATTTTGTAATAACTGGTATTTAAGTGTTATTTGGTCTGTTATACTGGGAAGGTTATATTTAGGTGTGCTCCACCCCAGCAGTAGGTGTGGGTTGGTGAGGAACTGCTGAGCAATTCCTGACTGCCTAGGGGCAGTGGCCCAGTCTCTCAGATCCTACCCAGCAAGAACTGATGGCGCACTGAGACACTAGGGCTGTGTGCAGCTGCTGGTGGCTTGGGTGCAGTCTCTCCAGAATGTTCCCCATGTAATCAATGGGAGAGTTGTTTTCGGTGTGAAAACAGATAGCCCTGATTGGTGATTGCCTGGGGAATAAATGGGGAGTCCTCTGAGGAGATGGAGCTCACTGCGCCATCTCTGCATTGTGTGAGGAAGCCGTGAGGGCTGATCCGGTGGGCCACAGTGTGAGGGAGGTCCTGTTAGGCCACTGCCTTCCAGAAGAACCCCCTGCTTATTATTGCTGAACTCCTGCTTTGGGACCGATTGGAAGGAGAGCCTTGGAGACTCAAGGACTTGTGTTCAACTGAACCCCTGGTTCCTCTGAATCAGGAGTTTAGACCTTGGGCTGATATCTTCTGGCAGGCTCTGAAGCAGATGGATGCGGCATGGAAGACCCCAAAGATCAGAGCTCTGCAAATGGACCTTGAAATTGGGGCAAAAGGACTTTGGAAAAAGGACCCCTGGGCTGCCAGAGGCTTGAAGAAGACAAGCCAAGTCCGGAGAGCTGGGCACACCCTCCAAAGACCACACAGCTTTAGATAAAATAGCTACTAGTTTATTGATTGGATTATAATTCTAAGTGAGAATGTGGCCAATCATGGCCGAATCATAATATAAATGAATCAGGAGTGACCACAAGGAAATAAAAGGTAAAACATGCATACTAACCTAATATCTCTACCTAAACTGACCTCATAGTCCAAGCTTATGCTCAAAGGCTATGTCCACACATACATCGTTATTTCAAAATAAATTATTTCAAAATGAGTTATTTCAAAATAAAGTCCTTATTTCAAAATAAGTTAATTCGAATTAAGGGAAAAGCTCAAAGCGAAATAGTATGTCCAAGCTCATATGAGGTGTGCCAACATGGCCCCCTCCCTGGGCCATGCCCCCACCCAATATAGGCTAAAAGGAAGGCACCCTGGGAAGGAGAAGGGCAAAAGTGTTATTTCAAAATAATGGTTATTTCAAAATAACACATCTGAATGGCATTATTTTGAAATAATCATTTCAAAATAACAGCCGTTTCGCTTTAAAGGAGGTTTAAGCTATTTTGAAATGACAGCTCTTATTTCGAAATGACAGAGCCTGTCATTTCGAAATAAGAATACGTTGTGTGGAGCTAATCTCTTTTATTTCGAAATAACCAGTGTTATTTCGAAATAAAAGAGACGTGTGGACATACCCAAAGTGACCCAGATGTTTTTACATCCAGTGTCTGCCTGAGGCCAGTCAGGGCCCAGATCTTGCTTGAAGTTGTTTCAAGATGGAGATTCCCAGGCAAAAAGCCCCAAATCCTCCTGTCTCTTTTTGTTTCCAGAGCCCTCGACCCCTCCCTGTCTGGGAAGAGGTGATCTCTTTGTCCGGTCTGAGCCACCTCAATTTGTATATTCTTTGTTGCCTTCTTGCTTGCTCACAGCTGTGGCTGTTTACATGTTGCTGAGAGAGAGTTCTGTCTGTCTCCCATCCCCCTGAGCTATGCAAAACACGCTACCCACCTGTACACATACATGATGCTGCAGGAAACATGATATCATAGTAATCATGTAGAATAGGTTATGACCATCCATAAAGAAACCTTGCATGGCGTAACTGGCATAAAATCATACAATCACAGTCCAGAAATGAACAGAAAAATCATATAGATCATAGCCCAAGGTGTACAGATGTGCATCCCATGACAGTCCCAAACCAAGAATCCCAAAGTAGAACCATATCTAGACTACCTGCAAGACACAAATCTTCCATGCTGAAAGAAATCTTACAGGCTATGTTTGTAATAGGTGGGGATGCTTATGAATATCATTAGGCTGCTATTATTCTAAGACTTGGTCTACACTAATAATTTAGGTTGACATAGTTATGGCACTCCAAAACATGAAATATCAACAGCCCTAATCTCTGTAACTATGTCAACCTAACCCTCAGTATAGAAACAGCTAATATGATGGAGGAATGTTTCTGTTGACCTATCTGCCATTGCTCTGAGAGGAGGTGTTCCTACAGAAATAGAAAAATTCCTTCTGTCGCCATAGGCTGCTTCTATATTACTGGATTACAGAACAGAATTGCTACAGCTCCGTAGCAATGCTGCTGAAGTCCATATAATGTAGACATGACCTATGGCAAGCCCCTTGTTAGATGGAGCTCATTGAGATTTAGAAGTCACCTCATAAGAAACTGTTGAAATGTTTCCCTGAGTCTCAACTGCATCTGATTTTACTGAGCTTGCATATAGCATCACTGAGGTTACATGGGTAATAGTCATTATCTTTCCAGCTGCCATGACATGACAGATCACACAATTATTGCACACCAGGCTGTGCAGGCTCATGGTAAATGGAAGCCATTCTTTCCCTGAAAACAGTGGCAACTGATGACTCTCATGAGTCTGCCATGGAAATTGTTTTATCTCCTCTTAGCAGGGAACCCAGTACAGCGTATGTCAGCCTGGTACATAGCAGTAGTTCCCTAGGGAATACTTCTCAGTACATTAACTTTTTATAACAGGGAATAGCTAAGGCTCAAATGCAATTGCAGTTCTTTCTTTACTTTACCCTCCAAACTGAAAATTCACAGCCTCTCCTTCATTATCTCTGTGTTAAATTGTACGAGGATTGGAAATAGGGGTTGTGGGGAGAAACCAAGCAATGTGATTAATTTGAAAGGCATTAACTCTCCAGTAATGTCATAAAATGAGCCATACACTTGTTCACCCCTCCATTCCCATCTCAAGAACAGGGCTTCCAAACTTGCATTTTAGTTTTTACTGACAAAGTTGAAGTTTTTTTATTGATACAGTAGGGTTTTTATGGGCAGCACTAAAAATAGTTTGTCCTTAGTGCTCAGGCTCCCCATCACTTTCCAGACCCCCCAGCCACCTGCTCTTTCATGGGGCAGCTGAAATTAAAATTGCTCCCACTGCTGAAAGAAAACTGCCATCAGAGGCAAATTCAGGAGCATGAGCCTTCACAAGTAACTAACAGCCCAGGCTGCAGAAAGCAGGAGCTCTGGCAGTTTCACTTTCATGACTCTTAAAGGGGCAGTGTAGCTTTAGTAGTAGAAGCAACACCCTTTCGGCAGCAGGCTAGTCTCCCTACTGGTGAGCGAGGGAGAGATTTTTACAGATGTTTTCCTTTAAATTAAGGACCACAGTGAATCTACGTACTTTTTTATGAACTGTCCATAAATTTATGGATGGTTGGCAACCCTGTAATATGATCAAGGCCTTTGAGACACAAACTCCTCTCAGACATTAGTTGCTGTTGCTTCTAAGTTGTTACAGAATACTTATAAGTAATCTCACAGCACTTCCAGGAAGTGTGACAAATGAATTCATTCCCTGCTTTCATTCACATTTTCGTCTGCTGCATTGTGCACGTTGTCACTGGTGGTGCCATCACTGCAATCTCCCACAACAACAGTAATGATGTAACTGCCTTTCATTCAGGAGCTCAGGCTCTGCCAATTTCAGAAAAGATGGTGATGTAGTGTATACAAATTGGATAGTAGTATATATTTAAATAGTGTGGGAGGCCTCTAGTGGGCTGCTCCTGCAGTAGACCACCAAGAACATTACAGAGTAGGAGTGTTTACATGTAGTTAGGCTTTGTGTGTATATACAAATTTCCCCTCTCACCCCTACGGGTGGTATGTGTCTTCTTCAACCTCGGGTCCTCTACCAGAGGCCTGGGAGTTTGAGGGTTCTGCGCAGTATCTTAGCTGTTCCTAGCACTGCACTCTTCTGGACAGAGAGCTCTGATATTGTTCCTGAGATCTGTTGGAGCCACTCTCCCAGCTTAGGAGTCACAGCCCCGAGTGCTCCTACCACCACTGGGACCACTTTGGCCTTTACTTTCCACATCCGCTCTAGTTCCTCTTTCAGGCCCTGGTACTTCTCCAGCTTCTCATGCTCCTTGTCACTTGGCACTGCTACATCTATCACCACGGCTGTCTTCTGGTCCCTGTCTATTACCACGATGTCTGGTTGATTGGCCAGTACCTGCCTGTCCGTCTGGATCTGGAAGTCCCACAGAATCTTAGCCCTGTTATTCTCCACGACCTTCTGTGGAATCTCCCATCTGGTCTTGGGAGGGTCTAGCCCATACACTGTGCAGATGTTCCTGTATACAATGCCAGCTACTTGGTTGCGTCATTCAGTGTATGCTGTTCCTGCCTGCATCTTACATCCTGCCACTATGTGTTGGACTGTCTCTGAGGCCTCTCTGTACAGTCTGCACCTTGGGTCCTGTCTAGTGTGGTAGACCCCTGCTTCAATGGATCTGGTGCTCAGTGCCTGTTCTTGTGCTGCTATGATCAGTGCCTCAGTGCTGTCTTTTAGTCCAGCCCTTTCCAGCCACTGGTAGGATTTCCCAATGTCAGCCACCTCAGCTATCTGTCGATGGGACATCCCATGCAGGGTCTTGTCTTGCCATGGCACTTCTTCTGCTTGATCTTCCTCCCATGTCTGCTGCTGCCTCAGGCATTCTCTCAGCAGCTCATCTTTGGGTGCCATCTTACTGATGTACTCCTGGATGCTCTGGGTTTCGTCCAGGACAGTGGCTTTGACACTCACCAAACTCCGCCCGCCTTCTTTCCGACTGGTGTACAGCCTCTGGGTGTTGGATTTGGGGTGGAAACCTCCATACATTGTGAGGAGCTTCTGGGTCTTCACATCGGCAGCCTCCATGTCCTCCTTTGTCCAGCTCACTATACCGGCACGGTATCTGATGACTGGCAGGGCATACCTGTTGATGGCGTAGATCTTGTTCTTCCCACTGAGCTGGCTTTTCAGGACCTGTCTTATCCTTTGGTGGTACTTGGACATTGCTGTCTTCCTTGCCTCCTCATCGTGACTGTGGGATGCCAAGGTACTTGTAGCTGGTCTGTATGTCTGCTATGTGGCCTGCTGGTAGTTCCACCCCATCAATCTTGACTACCTTCCCTCTCTTTACTACCATCCAGCCACACTTCTCCAGTCCAAATGACATCCCAGTATCCTCACTGTAGATCCGTGTCAGATGGATTAGCGAGTCGATGTCTCGTTCATTCTTAGCATACAGCTTGATGTCATCCATGTAGAGGAGGTGGCTAATGGTAGTTCCACTCTTGAACTTGTAGCCATATCCAGTCCTTGTGATTATCTGGCTGAGGGGGTTCAAGCCAATGCAGAACAGCAGCGGGGACAGCGCATCACCTTGGTATATGCCACACTTGATGGCCACTTGTGCAAGCTGTCTTGAGTTGACTTCCAGTGTTGTCTTCCACAGTCCCAGTGAGTTCTTGAAGAAGGTCCTTAGTGCCCTGGTGACTTTGTATAGCACCAGACATTCACAGATCCATGTGTGTGGCATTGAGTCGTAGGCTTTCCTGTAGTCAATCCAGGCTGTGCTCAGCTTGGTCTTTCTAGACCTTGAGTCTTGGGCAACTGCTCTATCTATGAGCAACTGGTGTTTTGAGCCTCTGGCGTTGTTCCCAATGCCCTTCTGAGCTGTGCTCACGTACTGGCCCATGTGGTCCTGTAGCTTGGTGGCTATGATGCCTGATAGGGCTTTCCATGTTGTGGGGAGGCAGGTTATTGGCCGGTAGTTGGACGGTGCTGTTCCCTTGTGGGGGTCTTTCATGATCAGCACTGTCCTTCCTTGTGTTAGCCAGTCTGGGTGGGAGCCTGCTGCTAGCAGTTGGTTCATCTGTGTGGCTAGGCATTCATGCACTGCTGTTAGTTTCTTTAGCCAGTAGGTGTGGATCACACCCGGTCCAGGTGCTGTCCAGCTCTTTATGTTCACGACCCACTGTTGGATATCTGCTACTGTGATGGTGACTGGTTCCTGTTCTGGGAGATTGCTGTGGTCTGTTCTCAGGTCCTGCAGCCACTTTGCACTGGTGTTATATGAGTCTTCTCTTTCTCCCATATGTTCTTCCAGTACTGTTCAGTTTCTGCTGTTGGTGGCTCTGCTGTTATTGTGTTGTTGCACTGCAGTTGGGAGTACACCTTGGATGGTTCTTTGGAGAACAGGGCATTTATCTTTTTGGCCTCTGCTTCTCTAGTGTATCTCTTTAGCCTGGTAGCCAGTGCTGTGAGCCTTTGTTTAGCGGTCTCTAGGGCTTCAGATGGAGTCAGGCCCCTTGTATTTTTTCGGTATCCGAGTCTTATCCTTAATCTCTACACCCTTCTGTAGTTCCACCAGCTGACTAACTTCTCTCCAAGTCGCCTTGATCTTATTCTCCAACCTCATTTTCCAGGGGGGGTATGTACTGCCGTTCTTCTTGATCGTGTAGCCAAGCATCTCCAGGATTACAGAGGCTGTAGCGTATACCAGTTCATTGGTTTGAGTTATGGTGGTAGTAGGAATTGTCATTAGGACTCTATTGGCATCTTCTAGCATACTATCTGATGGTATTTCTCCAACAAGCCTTGGTAATCAGTCTCAAGGGTTGACTGTAGCTAGTTTATCCATGATCTTATGCCTCCTAGCATCTGCTGTGCTCTGTAATGGAAGGGGTGGCAGTGAAGTTCCAGCTTTAGGTGTTGGCTGCACATCTAGGGTGTTCTTCCAGGTCTTCTTGAGTCTGGGATGTAATGTGGAGTTGGTCTATCTCAAGTTGTGAGAGCAGCTGCCTCTTTACTACATTGAAGCATTGGGTAACTAGCTGTTTCTCAGTTAGTGTGGATGTAGGTCTTTTGTCCATCCATAGTTCCCTCATACATTTTACATATCCCCTCTCATTAGGTCTGCTGTTGTAGTAGCATTCCATCAATTCCAGGTTCTCTTGTCTCATCCATGTATGGTTTGCTCCAGTAGCCCACTTATCATCAGATTGTCCTGGTTCCCCAACATCTGGCACGGACCTTATTAATCCAGGCGACGTCCAAGCTGGCATGACTCTCCTAGTTCACGTCGCTCTCATATTTAAGGTAGGCAAGTGAAGTGTTAGGGGGTCTTTTGCCCAAGGACCCCTACTGGAAAGGTAGGTAGGTACCAACCAGGATTTGAACCCCAGTCTTCTGTATCAAAGGGCAGCTCTCATAAGCGCTACACTATCCAGTCACCAATATATCTATAGATATAGATATAGATATAGATATAGATATAGATATAGATAGGAAGTTCATAAATGTGGTTATTTAGAACCAAGCTCTGCCCAGGTAGTTTTTACCTAATAGTGTTTGTGTAGAGAGCAAAGACAATGAAATCTCTAGTTCTTCATCAGTAGTGTGATTAATGCTGACATGTAATGGAAAGAGATGTAACTACTGTCCTTTCCATGGAATCTTATCTTAGGCCTGATTTTCCCTGTCCTCCTCTTTATTTCCTGGCAAAAATAAATGAAACACAAGGACTAAAAGCTTTGGTTCATACAGGATATCCATTAAACTCATTGGTCTGCTGTCTATTTTATAGTAATGGTTACATTCAGCGTCCAGTTCTGATCACGCAAATTTGTGATACTCAACCTTGCCTGTCCCTGCTTCTTCTGCCATTCTGGAAGGAGCTCAATTAGCACCATGTGATGCAGCTAGGCTGACTTTATTTTTTGATCTGTTCTCCCATGTTCAGTTTAACTATGTACAATCTAACACAACTCACATGTCAACTCCAGCTTTTTTTTTTTTTTTTGCTGCAACTTATAGTTCACTAAAGGGTAAAAAAAAAAGAACCTCGTGTACAAAATGGGGCAGGAGAGAAAGCATGATTAATTGTTTTGTTTGTAAACTTCTTTGTGGTACTCAGCTTGCAGAACTGGCATATGATGAGTTGGGTGTTTCAACAGAGAAGTGGAAATTGACAATGTTGCTGCCATTGAAACAAATAACTCAAGATTTAAAAAGCTAAAGCCACATATCACAACATGCAGTTGTCAGAACACAGTAATGCAACATTTCAAAAAAAATCCATACTTACCTTCAAAAGCATATAGTGCTTTAGAGTACATCTCTGTCTCAGAAGTTGTCATTTTAAGTCAGGAGTACTTTGAGTCAGATGCTCAGTGGCTGTAACTCTACTAAAGTCACTGTGCAACTGAGGATTTGCCCCTTTATAGGCAAAACTTTCCGTTTTCAAATTCATTTATATCAACCCTTTCCTCTGTTTTCTTCTGAGGTCCCTGTGACCCGGATCTCCTGAGATAACCACCTGAACATGCAAAGATCAGGGCAAGCTGCAAAAAGGAGAGCAGATTCTCCCAGCACTGCTGGGTTACCTGGAGATAAACTCCCCCAACCAGTCACAAATAATGCTTCTGATCCCCCACACTGGATATCAAGAAGCCACCATAAAATCTTCAATACCAAACCTGCTACAATACAGTTAGAACTGATCAAAAGTTTTCTACCAGCATTTTAGATGGAAAATGACTATTTTGAAAAATGTCTGTTTTCGAATAAACAGCTCTTTTCAGTTAAACTTTTTGGATTTCCATAAAAAAGTGCAATCCTGAATTTTTTTTTCTCTCAGTGTTCAGCAACAAAAACTTAGAGATTGATTGAAAAGCAAGTAAAGTGTATCAAAAGTGTTCACATACCAGTTGAAATTTTTTTGTTACTAAAAATCATGAAATTTTCAGTTTGGGGATTTTCAACTAATGGACCATTTTTCATTATAGTCACAATCAATCAGTCAATCAATCAAAACATACAAAGAGACACATTTTTCATAACCGGCTCTAACTCCAATGAACCATGGAATTGTAATCCATATGAAGACTAGCTTATTTGACAAAGTTTACAAAAAAAAAAAAAAAAAAAAGTGGCGGAAGCACCAAGAGAAAGTAATATCTGTTTTCAAGTAATTAAAAACTTATCCAGTTCTCAGATAGCATGGCAATGACAAGCAGAGGATAAAACATGAGAAAGGGAAGGTAGACAGATGAGCCTTATTTTTGTTTGTGTATATGCAGTAGTGTGTGCTCATTGACGTGTTCTTGCATTGTTTTGGGAGCCAACACCTGCACATGGTTAGTAGATTCAAATACTTACTTGCATCATTAGATTCTGGTATTCTCACACACAACACACATCTGGACAAATAGGTTCTGCATGTGAAACTTCTGTTACCATTCTAGACAGATGCTGACGCACAAACATGCATGCATAGATCTGGATATGCTCAAAATTCCATAGGCATGTGTGTTCAAATCAGGCCTTGGTAATGGTATGAGTAGTACTTCCCTTGATAACAACACTTTACTTTTAAAAAATTGGGGGATGCCATTGTGGTTTGCTAAAGTAGAAAACCCAGCATGCCTTGTGACACACCACTGCACTCATGTTCTATCACAATATAAACCAGTGTACCCATTTACTGCCTCATCACATTCGGGTGGGATCATACTGCCAGCACGCTCCAGCCATCCATGTGCTTTTCATCACCATGCCTATCTGCTTTGCTTTCGTATGCAGAGAGCAAAGTGAAATTTCTAAATATTCTGGTCTCCAAAGCATTTGAACAGCAAGACTCTTGTAAGTTCTCTTTGTTGCTTGCCTACAAAAATACATTAGTTAGGAACAATAGAAAAATGATTAAATGTGCATCATATTCACACACACATCTGCAATTCAAAATTCAACAAGTTGCTCACATTTCTTGGGTTACCACTTTTGGCAGCTGTAACCTTTTTCTTCCTGCAGTTAATTAATGTTACACTTTATAAATATAATTAAGTATATTAATAATTAGTAGATTTTTCTGTAACATTTCCTTTTTTCCAACGTGTGCTCTTTGTGATATTTTCCCTGCTTACTGGTATAAAACAAATATCTGATGTCCAGTTAGTCAGTCAAAGAAAATATATTTATCTTATGCAACATTAGCAGCTTTTTTGTTTGTTTGTTTTCATAATTTTTATTCCTACATTAAGCATGTCTGAAGTGCACAAGATACCCACTTCCTATTAAGATCAGTCTGCTATTCTATCCAGAAAACACAACAAATACATCTGCATTACAGTGGCTTCTATTTGTTGGCAATTTATAAAAAATTTATTATCTCAAGCATTATGAATTATGCAGTTCTATAGTCAATTCAAAATCAGCCTCATGGATTATCTAAGGATAATATAAGTTTCTGACAAGAAGTATCCATATAAATAGGATGGTTGGAGAAACAGAACCTAAGTGGTGCATATATTGCATGAAATAAAAAGAAAATGAAGTGTTTGTTTTTCTGCATCTCTCAGTAGAACTGTACAGTATATGTATTCTTGTAATTCAAATCACACCCTCATCACAGAAATTTCAGGCCTTATTTTACAGTTATTTCCTCCAGATTTACACCATTGTAACTGAGTGAAACGGGCCCTGTACATCATATTTGCAAAGAAGGTTGCAAAAGCATTCACAAAAGTGTGCATGTGCCCCTTCTTCCGCCTGCTGCCATTTGCTCATGCAAACCTCTCTCACTGCACAGAAACAACAGAGCTACATACTGACAACTCAATTTCACATGCAATTACTTCTGAGTGCAAATTCAGAGGAATGCTGACGCAAATGTGTTTGTGTGTTTTCCTGCATCAGCCTGCTGCACTGATGGGGGCAGGTGGGTGATGACCAACCTGTGCTGGTGAATGAGACACACTTTTAAGCTTACATAGAGTTCTTTCTTGGGACCAGCACAGCAAACTAGGAAGAGGAGAGAAGGAAGCACATCTACTACTGGGAGGAAGTGATGTCTCTCACTAATAATTCAACTTTAAGCAGATACTTGAAAAATTATTTTCCTAAAACTGGAAATCTTATAGTTCTGTCTGGAATTTGGCCAAATACATCATATGTAGGTGAATTTCAGTCTAAAGCTAATATCAAAACACATTAATTGTTTAAAATTCAATTAGTAAGGCATACATCCTACATAAAGTAGCTAGGCATGGTGCATTGTCAGTCAGGTAAATAAACAAAGTGATTAATATCCTGATAGATCTTTAAGCAGGCGTTAACATAAGGGGGAACACACCAGAACACCATTCCGGGGCCCCCTATTTTTAGGGAGCCAGCGTTCTAGGCCCCCTAAAAAATAAGGGAATGTCCTAGAACACTGTGTTCTGCCCCCCTCCCCCAAATAGGGGGGCATACCAGAACACTGCATTCTGGTGGCCCCCTAAAAATAGAAGCACACAGAAGCACACTGCTGTGGAACACATTCTCCTGCCAGCTCGGAGGCTGAAGGGGGTGCACAGCCTCTCCAGGTCCCGGGAACGGAGGGCAAGGGAGAGGAGAGGAAGAGTGGCCGGGCTCGCTCCCACCCACCGCAGTATCCTCTGGGGCTGGCAGGGGAATGCATTCTGGCACAGCACACTCCTGTGTGCATCTGTCTTTAAAGTGGTGCCCCCACATCTGGCAAAAAGTCGGAGAAAATCACCTATTTCATTAACACCTGCCAGGAATGGTGGTGGGGCAGGCATTGGAGGACAGCAGTGGGGGTTATGGTGGGGCAGGCATTTTGGAGGGGGGGCAGTAGTTGGGACGGGTTGTTGGGCAGGCATTTAGGGGCAGCAATAGTTGGGGTGGTGGTGGTGGAACAGGGATTTGGGGGGCAATAGCTGAGGGCTGGTGGTTTGGCAGGTATTTGGGGGTAGTAGTTGGGGTGGTAGTAGTGTGGCAGGCATTTGTGAGGCAGAAGTTGGGGTGCTGGTGGGGCAGGCATTGGGGCAGTAGTTAGGGTGGTGGCAGTGGGGCAGGCATTTGGGGGGCAATAGCTAAGGGCTGGTGGTGGGGCAGGTATTCGGGGGTAGTAGTTGGGGTGGTGGTGGGGCAGGCATTGGGGGGCAGTAGCTGGGCTGGGTGAAGGGGGCCCACATCAGTGTGAGGGGGGTCCACCGATTTAGGAGAGTTCTGGGGCCCACCAAATTATACTTTAACCCCTGTCTTTAAGTATTCAATGTGGTTGAGTTCCTGAACCTGCAATCACATCCATGTGTTTGGACCCTTCTACCCACTCCAGTTCTCATTGACTTCAGTGGAACTTCGTGTAAGTTCAAAGGTCCATCTAGATGGAGCATATTCAGGATCAGGTCCTAAATAGGTACCTACTTAAAATATTCTTGGAAAGACATACTAGTATAATGGATACTATACTATTGTATAGTTACAGAAGTGGGTATATTAAAACTCACTTCAGTTTTGCTAGTTTAACATACATCCCTACAGAAGTCGTAGTAGAAATGAAGACCAATACCAGCAGCTGAATTTGACTCATCTGCCTCTAACTGATTCTGCTTCCATTTACTTAGAAGTGAATGTTGGCAAGATTGGATTAAGGCATGGGCTTTAGGAGCTATAGCCCTGGGGCCTGGCCTCAAATGGGGGGGGTGGCCACAGCCCTGCCCAAATTTGGGCCTTGCCCCCTCCCCTCAGCAACACCACTGGCTCGGAACCCCATCCCCACCCCACACCCGACAACACCACTGGGTCCTGGACCCCACCCCACCCCATCTCTACGCTCCACAGCACCACTAGGCCCCAGATCCCCAGTCAGGCCACAGGCCACAGTTGTTATCCCCTCAGCCCTCAACCCCTCACACAGCACTGGCTGGGTGGCCCACCCCTAGACTGGATGCCACTGTGGGGGGGCATAAAAATGGAAAGCTCCAGGCCCCTTGGAGCCTTGATCCAATAGAAGTAGGACAAGCAAAACCAAGATGATGTATTTGCCTAGTTATTTACATTTCAAGCTTTATCTTACTTATCCTTTTCAATCATACAGTTAGAATTATGACTTCCAAATACAGAAAGTCCATATGCTAAAAAAAGAAAAAAATTAATCAAAACATTCCTAACCAAGTTAAAAGTTTCTGCTGTAGATACAAACAGAAAGGGAAAATATAAGTATTTTTTAGGGGAAAAAATGTAAATACTTGGTAATTTCTGAGTACTACCTGAAATCTAAAATAATTTTCTACATGTGGCTTAGTTATCAGCAACTGTGGTGCAGTATTTGCCTATATAATTTCATACAGAAATATGCATAATGTTTAAAGCATGACAGAGTTAAATGGTAAGTACATTATAAATATCCTCTTCTGCAAGAAATAGGTTTGACAGATCTATCTGAATTTTGCCTTGAGAATCATGGAGTCTCTAAAGCCAAATATGACCTTCCAGCTTCTGTTGCCTGCAGGGGGTTCAGTATTCAAAACAAGAAACAACTTAAATGGTTGGCACATGCTTCTATCAGAAACCTATGCATAAATTAGAATTTTCATGAATGGCACAGAAAATAAAAGCATTGCATATACGTCTTAGCCAATCAGTTTTAGCAAATTGTTTTTGTAAATCATGCTACCTTAAAATTATAACATACTCACATACACATCCTTCAAATAATAAAAAAAAAATATTGCTTTCAGCTTCAAGTCCACAGTAAAACAGACTGGATTTTTTTCTCTACTAATACTGTGTTTTGCACTTCAGACCGACTACATTGGATTGAATTGGAATCATCTTCATTGATCTTCTCCTTTACTGAAAAGGCTAAACAGTATTTTAAACTCTTCTGTCCAGACACCATGAACTTTTCTAGCTATAAGCTGCCAACAGAACAAAATGACAACAGGAAAAAACCCATGTTAATGTTTATTTTCTTGGCAGATGTGAAAACAGAAAACTGACTGGTAGGAAGAAAAGGGATATGTATATCTATAAACAAAAACAGTACTATTGATTATATAGCTCTGAATCATAGCCAGATAATTTACTATTGCATTAAGCTTTTCCATAAAGCTTATTATATTCCGCATGTGATGTAACTTAACAATGTAAATATTGACATTTCAAAGTTAAGACAGCTTCTGTAGTAAGCTTTGTTTTCTTACCCTGCTGTCAAAAACAATCCAAATCACTGTGGTTAAGTTCAGTAGTATTTCAAGGTATTGTCCAGTGCTAGAAAGTTTGGAAGAGTCAGATTCTGCCAGAAATACAGAATAAAAGTAAAACTCAAATGAGAAAATTGTTCCACTGAAAAAATTGTTCTACTGATTTTAGGAATACTATTTGTAGTAAAAAAAGGAAGCAGAAACTAGCTTTTGGCTAAATTCTTCCCTAATTCAACAAATTTACAACAGTGTTGCTGAGAACAGAATTTGGACCATTATCCATAAACAAATATGCAGTATATATCTTGTTTTGAAGTTCATAATCATTCACTTTTATCATCACTGCCAATTTTTAAATCAAGATCAGATGCTTTTCTAAAAGATATGCTCTAGGAAATACTTTGTGGAATTGCTATGACTTATGCACCTAATTTTGAGAATTTTATTTTATTTTTTGAAATGCTTCTTATTTCTGGCCAGAACCAATATTCCACAGTTAGGTTCTGGTAATCAGAATAGTCATTAAAATCATTAAAACATGTATTATCAATACCATGATGAAATATATCAATTAAATATCCTTAGATCAAACTCTAATAAGTGGTCCAGCAGCATTTCTCTTACCTTGCCTATCTGTAAATTTTGAGTTTTATTCATATTTTCCCATCAGTTTGTGTGTAGAGTAAAACCAAAGTTAATTGACACCTGCCAATAAAAATGTTGTCTTAAAAAGTCTTCCCAAATCTTGTATATTTATGTATTCTTAGAAGACTGTTTAACAATCTCATTCTGTTTTCTTGTCTGATATATAAAGGGTAGAGTTAACAAGAAATAAACTGTATGGAATGCTAACAGTGCTCCACAATGTCATTTGACAAGACAAAGTTTCTTTCCTTATTTTGATGTAGTATTAACATCCACAATGATATGGTCTTGTGAAAAGGCTCCTGTGCTTTCCAAGATGCTGTCATTTTCAACTGAATCCCATAAATGAACAACAAATTTCTTACTTCATTTCTGGATATGTCTGAAGAGGAAATGTTTGAAACCACATATTTGCTGAAATGATACTACATTCCAGTATCTGTGTCTATCTGCTTTGATGTGCTTTGTGGAATCATTTTACAAAGCTCTAAACTTTTATGGCATTAATTTAAAGTTGGGTAAAAACAAGTCATCATGTCCATTGAGTAAACTTTGGACTGTAAAAAAAAAAACCCAAAAAACCAAATGACAGTTGCCTTGGGTTAACCAGCAAAGCCAGAATGCATTGAGCATTGATTCTTGACTGAAACGACTAGCTCACAGGCTATATAAACATATTGTGTCATTGTAAGTGGCCTATTTTTTCTGCTTTGTTACTAGTCATACTCTTTCTACCTCCCGCAAGCAAGAAACCTGCACAAAGCTTTCAACCCCGATATGCCATACGTTGTTCAACATGCAGTGCCAGTTTAAAACATTTAATTATAGGGTATGTTTAACGATGAAACAATGTTACCTTAATCGTAAACTTGTTGTGGAAGTATCCTCAGTGCCACTGCTCTGCAGTGAAATAGTAGGAAAGGGGAAGGAATGGCATCATCTAATAACTTATCCTGTATAGGGATAGTAAAATGGTAAAACTTCTGCCACATGACTTTACTAAGTCAGTATTTCCAAGAAAGCAAAATTAATGCTGATGAGTATTCTTACTGACTACATCTTTGTAAACAATTTAAGTCTGAATCTTCCTCTACTGTACAATGTGACTAAGCTCTCCAGGAGATCACTGGCTAGGTCTACACCTAAAATCTTAGTTTGGACTTGGTTAGTCCAAACGAAGTAGTTCAAAAGTTAGTTCAAACTAAGCACATTTTTTAGTTCGAACTAACTTTTAGTTTGAACTAGTCACGCTTTTTTTAGTTCAAACTAACTTTTTAGTTTGAACTAAAAAAGCATGGTTAGTTTTAACCAAAAGTTAGTTTGAACTAAAAATAAAAGTGCTTGGTTCAAACTAACTGCTAGTTCACACTTATCGAGTTCAAACTAGCATGTCTACAGTGTGCTAGTTTAAACTAACCCTTAGTTTGAACTAATTTGCATATTTAGTTTGAACTAACCAGACAAACTAACTAGTTCAAACTAAGCTTAAATTTTTTAGTTCGAACTAGGCAAAGCCTAACGTAGACAGGGTTCAAATTAGTTCAAATTCCTTAATTTGAACTAAAATTTGCTAGTGTTGACATAACCTAAGACACTGGGGAAAGTTCACATTAAAGAAATGCAGCATGATATATTATTTGTTAGCTGCTTTTATTGCTATAAACCATAAGAATGCTAAATTAGTGCAAGTTATAGTTACAGTGACATTTTACCAGTTACACCTACCTGGTAACCTACACTATAGTTTATGTCTTTGCATTCGTCACTGAATGTGACCTGATGTGTGCTAACAGTTTGGTCCTTCTACCTCAAAGTCCAAGGGAGTAAATACAAGAAAACATGTATTTTTGCAGATTACACAAAGCATTTCTATAATAGTCACTGTGGACCAGACTGTGATAACCTTATTCATATTTATTAGTAACTTGCATCCCAAGTTGTCCTCATAAAGTCAAGGTGAGCACTGCAGGAGTAAGGTTCTGTTCTGCGTGAGTTAGTATGACCTGGTAAATAAAGGCCACTATAAATCAGGTATTGCTTAATCTATTCTTATTCATATGGGAGGAACGGGAGAGACCAGGCTAGCAATTATAATTACACCATTTAATAGCTCCAGTAAGTGGTATAATGCAATACAGGGAAGATTTTCCATTTGATTAGATGATTTCTATCTAAAATATTGGTAACTTAAGTTCTACAACTCAAGTATTATTGGACATTTAAAATAGAAGGTGGGAACCCAAGGAAACTGTGCACCTCCAAACAATGCACTCCACTGCACTTGCAAGAATTAACCTTTATTTTATCTGTTCATTCCTTTGCTACATGCATCAGTCACTCTTTATTCTTCCCAAAATATTTCTGGGAAACTCATCACCCCCAAACAAGGGCTCCTTAACTTAGCTAGGGTACCAGGTGCATGATCTTGAGGGTTTATTATAGACAACACTATTCAATGAGTGAGGAATAGACCTTTAATAACACAGACAAGAGTGACTCTCAGGCATGCAGCCAGGGCTGGATTTTGGTGTTTGTAGGCCCTAGGCGCTTTCACTCCAAAATGTGCAAAAAGAGGGGTAAATGCCAATTGAATTACATTGATTGACATGATGCACTTTAAACTATTCTAATGCTAAACCTTATTTTACCTTATTTTTTTCTGCTTTTTAAATTTTTCCCCTCCTTCATAGGCCCTGGCTATGATTCAGAGCTATATAATCAATAGTACTGTCTTTGTTTATAGATATACATATCCCTTTTCTTCCTACCAGTCAGTTTTCTGTTTTCACATCTGCCAAGAAAATAAACATTAACATGGGTTTTTTCCTGTTTGCATTTTGTTCTGTCGGCAGCTTATAGCTAGAAAAGTTCATGGTGTCTGGACAGAAGAGTTTAAAAGATGAAGTGTAAACATAGAAAAGAGAAAAGCCACTATGCAGTCATACAGACAAGCACTTTACAAATGAGTTCAGGTTTGCAATCTTGAAAGACTGCCCATTGGCAGAGAGTTACTAGCAGAATCCCAACATACTTTGACAAGACCTACCCAAATTTCTACACATGAATGAGATGATTAAGTAAAATAAGCTTATTTTGGTTACTCAAAGGGCAGTATGCAGAAAGTGTTCTAGGGATATACGAAATCCCTGATTTTAGTAAGTCTTTCCAAACTGTGTACTTGATACACTGAGAATTCAATTCGTGTCACCTCATTTTTATTATGATTTTTTAAATGGAAATAATATAACCAGATAACTGTTATCTACACTGATACACAACACAACTACAAAGTGCAAGGAGTGAGAAGAGAAAGATTTTATGGTGGTTAGTTCTTCCAGGCACCATTTAGCTAACTTTCCGTTGAAGGGAACTAGCATGATACCTGTGTTTTGTGACTAGATATCAAACACTATGAATAGCTTGTGCAGATCAAGGACATAAAAATAACCAGTTACTTCCAGCTGCTAGTCCTGCATGTTACTCTTACTAACAATATTAGTTGGCACTTTGACAGGGCTTTCCATTTTCAAGCATGCAGAACAAATGTTCTCCATTAATTGGTATGATGCTACAGCAAGGTGGGTAAATATCATGCTTTCCCATTTTAGAAATGGCACAGCGTGTCCTGCTCTCTTCATTATAGCACAATCTTGTTCCCAAGAACATTGCTGTCTGCAAAAAAAAACTCAGGGCCAGGGCCAAGGCCAAGGCTCCGCAACCCTGCTGCCCAGCTGCACCCCAGGACCCGATCCAGCCCAAGACCCAATCTGGGAGCCGGATTGGGCTCCTCCCACTGGCAGCCTGGCCCAGATCCAGCCTCCGCTGCTGCTGGCCAGCAGCTGGCAGCCCATGTCCAATAGGGTCCCAGCTACTGCCATTTGGAGGCAGGCAGCCCCGGCTGGGTTGCAGCCCCCACCACTGCTGGCCAGTCAGCAGCAAGCAGCCCAGGCCCAGATGCAGCCCCTGCCACTGTCTGGCCCCAGCTTGATCCAGCCCCAGCCACTGCCAGTGCTGTGCCAGAGACTGGAGTGGGCTGCAGCTCCTTGGGCCCAGCGCAGTGATGCCCCTGCTTGTTCCCATGAAAGTTCATAGCTAAATTCTCCTTGAGCTCAATGTGAACAACATCAAGCTGCCATAGTGGTGAAAATCAGGAGTAACTCCGCTGGAAGCACTGACGTGACTGAGGTGAGAATCAGCTTCAGATTTTTATCTGCTGTGGGAGAACAAGTGAGTTTTTGTGAAGCCTAACAGTTTGCTTGTTGAACAGAGGCACGCAGAGATTACTTTTTGATTGAGAGCAACTGAGTCTTGGATTATGCATGCATAACCTGTGAGGCATAGCAATGCAGAGGAGAAAGTTGGGAACATGGAGTCCTTCCCCATCCCTGGAACATAATCCCTTGCTCAGTAATGCTGCAGCGAAGTTACAACTGTTTCATTTACACCTGCTGTACACACAGAAGTGCAGAAACATCACCCATTCTACACTACAGAGCAGGATTAAGGGCAGCATTTCTAAATTTGCATGCTGAAAGCTAGATACTATTTGTGAGATCTTCACTCCTGCTCTGTCCTCTTTACACCAATTAAAAGGGCCAAAGTGGTTTCTGCTCTCTGGGAAATGCACCATCACCTATAGGGAATCACTCACAACCTCTGGCACAGGGAGTCAGCTGTAAGCAGTTGCATTCACTTCCTCAGCATTTCTGGTATCAAAGCATTGCATGGCTGAGGTCCTTATCTATAGCACTGCCTGATGACTACTTCTTTGGCTCTGTCACATCCTGTCTTTACCTTGTCTTCTGGGTCCTAGCACTTTTGTCTGGTCAATCCCCTTCCATAGTGACAACAAGCAAAATATCTAAACAAAAACAAAAACAAAACAAACTATCTCAATCATCCATTCTCCTACCACCCCCCCCACACACACACACCTTGGGTTACTAAAGTTTCCTACTTTTCATCCTTACTCCTGAGGACTATAGACTTCCTTTTCTACTTCTTAGGCTCAGTCCTCTCTCCATAGACTCTCTTTTTCTTAGAAAGTTCCCCCACTGCCTTCACTTCCCAGGAGCTCTGGCAGCTTTCCTTCGGGATCACCTTGCTTCTTACAGGACCCATCTGTAGGCTCCCCCAGGAGCCTGAACTGTTCCTTGTGGTTGTTTCTAGTCTGCCTTCACTGTGCCCTTAGCAGAAAGCAGGGACTCTCCTTTCTCCTAGGTCTCCCATGGCACTGACATCTCTTTTCCTCTCTCTACAGCTCACTCTAGTCTTCCTACAACTGGGATCATTAACTATAATCGAGTCCAGATCAGGACCAGTTGAGGCTTAACCTGTGAGGTCACAGACAATGCTAAGCCTGACTCCCCTTACTGGGCCAGCCAGTGGGGGACAGAGGCATGGCAAAGGCACAGCTTCACCACTCAGTGCTGTGTGATTCTTGGCATTGTTGCAGCCATAGGGTACCTCAAAGGAGACTAACATACCTCTGTAGTGGTGCATGAGGGGCTGCAAGGCCACTGGGGTTCAGCCACCAGTGGTCCCCCCGCCAGCCTTGGGCCCTGGTGCAGGCAGGTCAGCGCAGGGGGAGGGTTGGTTCAGGGGCCAGAGGCTGGCTGCGGCCTGGCTGGCTGGCCCCTGGCCCTGGGGATGGTGGGGACAACTAGAGTGTGCAGTACGCAGCCACCGGCATGGTCCACCCTGAAGCCACACCAAGAGCAGGGGTCAGCCACACTATATCCTCAGGGGCCAGCCAGCCAGGCCACAGCAAGTCTGCCCTGCCCCTGGGGCAGAGCAGCAGGCACAATGGCAGCAGGAGAGAAAGCAGAGCCCAGCCTCTGGGCTGACCCACCCCACCCTTGGGAGCAGTCCAGATGGTCCAGGGGCAGGGTAGGACTGTGGAGCTGGACTCTGAGCTGGCCTGCCCCATGCCCCCCACCCAAGGCTGGCAGGGCAGAGAGGCCCCCACATCGTGGTGGCCCCTGGACATGGGCCTGGTTGGCCCATGCTTTAATCATCCCTTGTAGCTTAGGCTCACAAAACTGTATTGTGTCATCTTATAGGCAAATCAGAAACTCCTCTGATATACATGTAGGCACCTACACAACAAGCAGACTGATTTTCAGAAGTGCCAAGCACCTACAATTTTAATTAATTTCATTAGAAGCTACTGTTGTCAGTGCTTTCTTAAAACTGAGCCAAGTTTAACAAAACAGTGCCTAAAATATGCATTTTGGTGAATAACTTCAAGGCCCAAGTATCAAAATTTCCTCCTATGTGGTTATACAAAACCACAGTGAAAATAGTGGTACAGAAGACTTTAGAATTTAGCACCTTCTGTTACCCAGTCTTGTTCTCTACTGAATTTTTCTAAGGGCTTTTATATTAAGAGCTTTTCCTAGGTGAACTGGATTCACCATAAATAATTTCTATGGTTTACTGGTAGTTTGTCTCATCCATGGTTTCTTATGGAGCTGCCACATACTGACTCCATAACTGGTGTTGCACTGTAACACTGGGCATAAATTCTTGTTGTTCTCTAAAAGTAGATGATCAATTGGTGTGAAGTGTCATACTGGATTAATATTTTTACCCTTTGCATTGTCTATGTACTTTTATTTAGATGTGCCTCAAATGTTTTTACATATCTTTTGAATTTGGCTTGGATGACATTTTTCCTTGGATCTGGTATCTATACAAAACTTAGTGGAGAGGTGTATCCTGAATCAATCTGGTGAAATGTTAGATTGTTGTTATTTTTCAATATTTGCAGTTAGTGTCATGTTTTGCTGTTTTTTGTACTATAACTGGAAGTTTAGGTGCTGTATATCTAAATTTTATTGATAGAAACCAGGCATACCCAAGCCTGACATGTCAAGACTTAAATGGCCTGACAGTTTAAAAGTTCCTTGTCAGTCTTTCTCTTCCTGCCAAAGAGAGATTCACAACCCTGCATCTACTGCCCAGCTCCAAACTCTGCCCCTACTTAAGCATAATTAACCACAGGATGCTAATGCACCTACAAAAAATGCTGTGAAATTATTGGGGAAGTGTGATGCTGTCTGGATCTAGGGGACTGTTTATGGTTATCCTTCATAGTAATATTTCATATTTGTAATAATCCATATGTGATATACCATGTTTGGTATCAATCAAAAAGTTGTAATCTTCTAGGAATGATTATATGGTTTATATGTAGGTATCATATCTGTAAAAGATATTAGGAATGTATTAGTTTTATTTATACTCCAAGTTATTTGATTCCAAGTAATCCCAGACTGGTTGTCTTCAAAACTATTGTCATCCTAATGGTCCATTGATTAAGGGGACTCTCAGCTGCAGTGGGCCTAGTAAGAAACCTGTTCGGCCAGTCACCCAGACTGACCATGTGACTCAAATCCATTTGGATTTGTCAAGGACTCTGAGAGCATGGGAAAAGTCAAAGGGGATAAAAGGCAATAGCCCCATCTCCATTTTGTCTTCAGCCTGTCTGCAACCAACACCCGCATATGGAACTATTCTGGTGAACTGAACAAAGGACTGATACCCACCCAAGTGCTGGGTGCATACTGGAGGAATGGGACAAACCTGTAAACTACAGATTCTTCAAGGATTTGCTTTCTATAGACTCTAAATCATTTGCAGATGATTCACTTTGGCCCTTTGACATCTCTCATATTTTGTTTTCTTTTTATATTAATCCCTTAGTTGTAGTTACTAAAGGATTGGCTGGCAGCATGGTATTTTGGATAAGATCCAAGCCTATATTGTTCTGGGTGATGTGGCTGGCCCTTTGGGGTCAGAAGAACCTATTTCTTTAAAAGACCCATAGCTAGGTGGGGACCAGAGAAGCTGATATGCAATAAAGGGGACTGTTTCTATTTTGCTATGGTTGGTGATGACCAGAATGGGGGAATCAGAAGCATGTTTTGTTACTGACTGGGAGACTGGTTGAAGTACCACCTGTCATGGTTTGGGGGTTTGGCTCCTGGTCTTGCAGCTTGCCTTGATTTTCGCACATTCAGAATGTTATCTTAGGAGGTTTGGGTCACAGGAGGGTCATGTGTACAAGTGTGTGGGGGTAATGGACAACTCTCAGGCATCACACAAACCCACAAAAGCAAGGAAATGAAAAGATAAGCCACCCAAGAGTGCACCGCTTTCCTCAAAAACTTCTACATTTTAAAGGTTAAAGTCCATTTTTAAGGTAATTTTTATACATAAGTTATTTAGTGGTTGTAGTCTGATTTATTTTATCTGAACTACTCAAAGTTTCTATTTGCAGTTGCTCTCTGAAGTCTGAGATGGCTGACTGAGTAATATCTGGCTTAAACTAATCTATGCAGAGGCTGTGGATGGCATTGTGCTCTGCAAGGCTGAGGTTAACCACTGCCTCAGAAATAACTCTGACATTATTATGGAGACTGACAAAGGAGGTGCTGCCATTGTCATGAATAAATCCGATTATGATCAGAAGGCTTATAAACAACTCTTCAACATGATGTTTTACAAACCACTTTTCTCTGACCCCACTGGGTAATACCAGAAGGAACTACACCACCAACTCAAGAAAATCCCTGAGGCAGCACAGGAACAAATAAAGATAGATACACCACCAGAACCCATCTATCTACTATCTAAAATCCATAAAAGAGGAACCCCCAGATACCCTATCATCTCATGCATTAGCACTCTTACAGCAGGCTTACCTGGCTATGTGGACTCCCTCCTCTGACCTTCTGCTATCAACACACCTAGCTCTCTTGGAGACCCCACAAAATTCCTGAGAAAAATCCAATCCATAGGTGAGCTTCCACAAAACAACATCCTGGACACTATGGACATAGAAGCTCTTTACACAAACATCCCACAAAGATGGATTACAAGCTATTACAAGAACCATCCCAAATGATGCCACAGCACACGTTGTAGCTGAATTTTGTGATTTTGTACTCACCCACAACCATTTCAGACTGGAGGATAATTGATACCTTCAAGACTCCAGTGCTGCTATGGATACCTGCTTAGCCGCACAGTATGCCAACATTTTTATGGCTGACTTAAAATGTTTCCTCAAATCTCATCCCAAAGCACCTCACCTCTACTTATGCTACATTGATGATATCTTCATCATCTGAACCCATGGTAGGGAAGCCCTTGAAGATTTGAACAGAGATTTCAACTATTTCCATTCCACTATTAAACTTAGCCTGGCATACTCTGCACAGGAGATCCACTTTCTGAACACTGAAGTACAAATTAGGGTGGACACATAAGCACCACTGTATACCAAAAACCTACTGATCGGTATAGTTACCTTCATCCCTTGAGCTTTCATCCTAAACACACCACGTGATCCACTGTCTACAGCCAAGACCTTAGATATAACCGCATTCGCTCTGATCCCTCAGACAGAGACAGACACCTTCAGGATCTCTATCAAGCATTCTTAAAACTACAGTACCCAGGTGAAGAAACAGATAGACAGAGCCAGGCAGGTACCCCAAAGAAAACTACTATAGGAGACGCCCAAGAAAGAAAACAACAGAACGCCTCTAGTCATCAACTACAACCCCCAAGTCAGATCTCTGCAGCACATCCTCAAGGATCAACAGTTTATTTTACAAGATGATCCCTCACTCTCTCAAGCCTTGGGAGACAGACCTCTCCTTGCTTGCAGACAGCCCCATAACCATAAGCAGATACTCACCAGCAACTATAGACCTAACAACAGAACCATTAAAGCAGGCACATATCCCTTCAACAAAGGGGACAAGGGGGTTGGAGAGACGTGGAGGGGTTTGAGGGGCTGAATGGGGTGGAATGAAGATGGGGGAGCTAGGAGTGAGGGATTAAGAGGACTGGAGTGAGGGCTGGGGGCAGGGATCTTAGGGAATGGGATGAGGATTGAGAAGGACTTGGAGAAAGAGGGGTCTGATGGGGGTAGGTTTTTCAGGGCAGTAGCTGGGGTGGGGGCAGTAGCTAGGGTGATAATGGCAGGTGTTTGGGGGGCAGTAGCTGGGGTGGGTAAAGGGGGCCCAGACATGCATGAAGGGGGCCCAGAAATTTAGGAGCGTTCTGGGGCCCACCAAATTATGCTTTAACTACTGGACCAGATACTATGCCTTACACTTCCCTGAATTTATTTTCCTCCCATTCTGTAGGCTACCTATCTTCAAGCATGTGATGAAGTGGTGTTTTTTTTCCACAAAAGCTCATACGATAAATAAATTTGTTAGTCTTTAAAAGTGATACAAGACTACTTGCTTGTTTTGCTGAACTAGACTAACATGGCTACTCTTCTGGAACTTCTCTCCCAGCAGTGTCAGACATAAATCAATGGGAGAAGAGCTCATCCATCTGATAAATAATAGGCAAAACCAGCACTACTTTCATCTAAAATTGCTTATTTATTACATCTCAAGCACACACACACACACACACACAGACACACATGCACGCATGCACACACGGAGTGTAGTAGGTTTAACATTTCAAATGTTTATATATGACTATCATTAAGAAATTATATGGAAGAATCAAGCGCTAGGCTTCATTATGGGGGGCTGTCCTTTTCATCTGCCTGCTGGAGAGCTTAGAAGTCTGATTTTTGCCCAGAGAAAACTTCCTCAGCTTCCTTTGCTTCCTCCAAAGCAAATTCTTTTGCCTACTCTTTTATAGCTAACTCTAAGAAAGTATATAACCTCCTAGTGGGTCACCAGCTCTCCTAATTTCAAGAAGTTACTCATTATCGCACAGCACTTCTAGTCACAACAATATACCAGGGACACTTACTTTCTAGTCACTCACTCTCTTCCTTATTTATAATCTGTTGATCTTCTGTCCCGTCTCTCATTCTGATTAGCAAATTGCAAGTATGAAGCTGTCTAACGTTCCCTCACAAAGGGCTAAGATCATTCCTCATTATGCAGTGTTTGGTTTTCTGCTGGCAGTGATTTAATATACAAAATGGTTGATTTCAGTACTGTCAATTTCCAAGATACATTCAGGAATGTCAAATTCCGGGGTACATACTAGGCTACGTATAAATCATGTGTGTATTTAACTTTGCCAATACTATCTGATCACTAATCAAGTATATTGTGCATGTGTGCAAAGCAAATTGTGTGGGTCTGGAATTCAGTTTCCTTTTGCTCATTTTAATTAAAAGAAAAAAGGAGTTTGTACAAATGAAAAGCTGCCCTTTTGTCTTGAAATACAATGTTTACTCAAGAAAATAATGGATATAATTAGAAGAAAGGTCTATCACAGTACATGTCTAGGAAAATTCATGATTTTGCTTTTAGTAAGATATCTGCAGGCTTATATTAGAGAACCACGTATGAATAGTGGAAATCCTGAAATTTCATCATAGATTCAGTGATTGGAGACTCTTGAACAATACTGTTATCTTTGCCTTACATTTGTACATATAAGTAGTTAGCTCTGTTCCCCAGTATGAGGGGATATCAAATCACCCCATACTACCACATATTGTTAAACTTCACTTACAGAAGCGTCAGGAAGCTTAAATTCCCTCCTGCCTCCTTCAAGCAATGTTTGCAGGATAGCTTTATCAGTTGTCACACCACTTCATCCCTGATGGCATCACATATTTACTGCATCTTTAAAATCTACAGAAATATCTGCTTATTTCCCCCCACTTACATGGGATTTTGAATAGGAGGGAATGTTTAACCAGATTGTTCCTGACCGTTATCCAAAATGCACAAAAGGCGAGGGAGGCAGTGGAAGAATGGAGTTGGGGGTTGGGACAGTGAACACAGAAACATAAAAAGCAGTTTCAGTCTCTCTCTACTCACCCAAAGTTGCACAGTATCTCCAGTTCCTGGCTTCTGTACTTGAAAATAGCAAATAAGGAATATGTTCTGACTGTGAGAGGAGATTTTTTTGTTCTGTTTGGTTTGGTTTTTTTTTTTTTCTAGTTGGAATCTCCGGAAAAAAGGCCTTAATAATTAGAGCATTTTGTCATGTTATTTAATTATACTGACTTGAAGTGACCAGTGGATTAAATAAGTACCTAATCTCTAGACATTTGGCCAAGAAGCCTATAGTTGAAGAATCTGTAGAGATTCTGACTTTGCAAATGAGAACGCCAGTAAAATATCTACCAGATTTATAAATTCCTGATGAAGCCTGGTTTAAGATCACATGATTCTCATTTTGATTTTGTTGTTTTTAGACCACAAATGGACACTAATATTGAAATCCCAAAACACTTTATGTGTTAAAACTGACTTTAATGGCACCTGATCATGTTCTTTTAGCATGTGAATAGTCCCCCCTGCCAAGTTAAGCACATACATAAGTCTTTTGATGAATTGGTACCAGATTTAAGAACCTGTGTTGTGTGAGCTTCCATTGGTCAACAGCAATTCTTACGTAATTTTGCTTCGAAGTACACCATACAGAAACAGAAAAGAAGACAGAATATATAGATTTTTCTCCCTTCATTATATCTCCTTCAAATACAATCATAACCTATTTTAAATACATGACAGATTAAATATTTGTCACTCTGTTTTTGATAGTATGTCAGGCAAATTTTCTGGAGAAAGTCATATTTACATGACTTTCTTTTATTCCTTGATGCAGTCCACTGCTCAGAGATGCGTGTTTTCCAGTGCTATGGGCTACAACATGAGGATTTACATCTCTTTAGAACTGACAGCAATTGTCAGGAGCAGTGATCCCTAGTTAACAGTGACAGCTGATAAAGGTCATCCAAGAATTTAGATAAATAAAAGGCTATGAAACATAATACAGAAACTGCTTTGAGGAGGCAAATTTGCTCCAGAAGTGACCGCCCATTTGCCAAAAAATACCCTTATTACTATAATCTGATACAGTAATATCTAAAAGCAATTCCCTGAAGGAAAAGGAAAATAAGGCATATAAAATTCAAACTGGAATAAGTAAATATGAAACTTTATTATCTCTCTAGAAAGAGAAAATAGTATTCAGATTTGTCACCATTTAAAATTAATCAGTCTCAAGAGACTGTCAGCTTTATAAATTCAGGAAAAAATGACAAACAAAATAGCAGTCATTTCTGTTAACTTTCTTCTGGTATTTTCTCATATTCACCAAAATGAGAGGCCAAGCATATAACTCCCTGAGGGACCCTTATGAGTTATGCTTGATGACTTGAAGAAGAGATGTTTTTTGCATATAAAACATGAATGTTCTTTAAACATCAAATCTTTGTTTTAGAAAACAACTTTGCATTTGTCATTAGTGGATTTCCAGGTTATAGAAATATATCCTTTAAATATATGCGTGTGAGTAACATGTTAAATTCTAACGAATCAGGAAAAAAAAAAAAAACAGTCACTTTCCATCCCTGGTGATTACCATGCCAGAGACCTATATCAACTGAACTGGAACAAATATAAAAAGGTTATTTGAAGCCAAATAACATTGCTGCTGAACAGACAAGGGAGGAAAAAATCTCAGAGATTATGATTTTATGTGAAATTAAATTTGGAGATGGGACCAAAATGAAAAGTTCGAATCTATATTTTATTTCAAGCCTATCAATAATTTTAATACAATAAATTTTAATGTTAACATAAAATGAAACTTCGAGCCTTATTTAAGTGATTTCTGGAGGTATACTGAATTGACAGCTGCTGGAAATCTAGTCCCATTTTCACTAAAATTATGACAGTAATTTGCAGTAAAAGCTTTTACTTCAAATATATTAATTTTTTTGTTTTCAGAGAAGAGTCCACCTGCATGCAATGCACATAGTTTTAGATGGCATGCTTGTGTCTTGATGTTTCTTTGCGCTGCATTTACTTATCCCAATAGCCTACTATTTTCAATGATAAAATGAACTGTCAGGAATGCGCCTCAAGGAATGCGCCTCAAGGAATGCTGACATGACCTGTCTGGATTAGAAGAGGAAATGTTACATAGCAGTAGGATCATGGAATTTTGGGGCAAAAAGTTATATTAAAGATACATATGATCTTGCAATTAATACTTGGTGTCAGATTGCTAAAGATTAGTTACAATAGTGTAAGAGATACTATGGCTTCTGAATAGCCTAGGTAGACATCTCTACCAGTAGCTAACTATAGGGTAGAGAGTAGGTGACTGAGAAGAATAAATTAAAATGTAATACACGTTTTTGGCAAAAGAAATCTATTGTTTTCTGCAAACAATCAGTTTGACCATTGTGATTCTCTTTGGACTACATAATTGATATTGCTGGACAAAGGCAAGCAGATCAACAAGAGAAGACAACTGGCACAAGAAAAGAAGATAGGCAAAATGTCAAGATTAGAGATGGACCTGTACCAAAATGCAGATCCAAACATCCCTGCATTTATGAGTGTTAGATCCAGATCTTCACCTTTGACTGACCCAAACTGCCAGACTTCTCTACTTAGGATAGGATTCTAAAGCCATCCCTCCCCATGGGCTTCTTCATTGATTCTTCAGTTTCTCCACTCTCTTGTCCCAGAAGAAAGGGACTCCAGAGTTCTTTCCACTCCTTCCTGAAGACTCCTTGATTCCAGAATTGCCTTCTTAATCATCACCATCCAGCTCCTTCTCCAGGTAGGCTTTACTATTAATTAAGCCTGACCCATGCTCAAGGTGCAGCCAGGTAATATGGGATTGAGAGTAAGTCACGCTTATCCCTCTCAAAGCTGGGGGGGGCATACACATCTGCATCACAAGGACTAAGAATAACTTTGGTCCTACTTCTTTCAGAAAATAACCATCCACTGTGTGATGCTTTAAATCAAATGTTCAATGAAATTCAAATATATGGGAGTGACCAGGATGGAGAATATATGGGTTTGTTCAGAGTAACATAAGGAGTAAGAAGTTGAGATGGAGGATGTGACCCACAGCTCCTGGGATAACCTTCGGAATGTGCCAAAATCAGGGCAAGCTGCAAAACCAGGGGCCAAACCCCCAAACCACTGATGGGTGGTACTTAAACCAGTCTCCCAGTCAGTAACAAAACATGCTTCTGATTCTCCACTCTGGTCATCACCAAGCATAACAAAATAGAAACAGCTCCCTTTATTGCACATCAGCTCCTCCGGTCCCCACCTAGCCACTGGGTCTCTTAGGCTGTGTTCACACACAGGGGGTTATTTCGATACAAGTTGTTTCAAAACAACTTGTATTGAAATAAGGCATTATTTTGAAATAAGTTAATTCGAATTAAGAAAATGTTAATTCAAATTAAGGAAAAAAGCTCAAAGCGAAATAGCATGTTCAGACAACAGTTATTTCTAAACGAGTCACCGTCGTTTCGAAATAACATATTCCAACGGGATTGTTTTGAAACAGTCGTTTCAAAACAACGTTGTTTCATCACCAAATGGGGTTTAAGTTGTTTCAAAACAATGGTACGTCTTGTGAACTTGGCGTTTCTTATTTCAAAACAACCTCTGTTGTTTTGAAATAAGACTGCCGTGTGAACACATCCTTTGAGATCTCTCATATTTTGTTTCTTCTCTTTTCATATTAAACCTTCAGTTGTAGTTACTAAAGGATTGGCTGGCAGCATGGTATTTTGAGTAAGATCCAAGCCTATATTGTTCTGGGTGATTTGGCTGGCCCTTTGGGGTCAGGAGAACCTATTTCTTTAAGGGTGTGTTCACGCAGCAGTCTTATTTCGAAACAACAGAGGTTGTTTCAAAATAAGAAATGCCACGTTCACACGGCGCACTGTTGTTTCAAAACAACTTAAACCCCATTTGGTGATGAAACAATGTCGTTTTGAAACAATTGTTTTGGAACAATCCCATCGGAACATGTTGTTTTGAAACAACGGTGACTCGTTTCAAAATAACTGTTGTCCAAACATGCTATTTCAC
The DNA here is from genome assembly GCA_007922195.1 of Podocnemis expansa. NCBI lineage: Eukaryota > Metazoa > Chordata > Testudines > Podocnemididae > Podocnemis > Podocnemis expansa. The sequence goes on from ML681963.1 coordinate 119,030,061, forward strand.
TTTGACCTTTTTTGCTTAATTTGAATTAACATTTTCTTAATTCGAATTAACTTATTTCAAAATAATGCCTTATTTCGATACAAGTTGTTTCGAAACAACTTGTATTGAAATAACCCCCTGTGTGTGAACGTAGCCAAAGGGTCAAAGTGAATCACATACATACAAATGGTTTAGAGTCCATAGGAAGCAAGTCCTTGAACAATTTGCAGTTTAGTGCAATTCCTCTGGTATGCATCCAGCACCTGGGTGGGTTTCAGTCCTTTGTTGAATGTAGCAGGATAGATCCAGAGGAAGGCATTGGTTGCAGATAGACTGAAGACAAAATGGAGATGCGGCCACTGCCTTTTATCACTTCTGCATTCCCAATGCTCTCAGAGTCCATGCCAAATCAAAATGGATTTGAGTCACCAGGTCAGTCTGGATAACTGGCCGAACATGTTTCTTCCTAGGCCCACTGGAGCTGGGAGTCCCTTAATGGGCCATCAAGAGGAAAATGGTTTTGCAGACACCAAGTCTGGGATTGCCTGAGAATTGAATAACTTGGAACACACATAAAACAAATACATTCCTGACTTCTAATACAGATATGATACCTACATATAAACCATATAATCATTTCTAGCAGATTACAACCTTTCTGTTGGTACCAAACATGGCATATCACATATGGATTATTGCAAATATGAAATATAATCATAACAGTCCCCTAGACCCAGACAGCATCACAGATGATGTGGGGAAGAGAAAAGAAAGAAGGGAGGGGAGATGAGATATTGTACACTAACCTACAGCATTAATATGATTCATTAGATTTTAAGTCTAGAAGGGACCATTATGCTCACCCAGACTCACCTTCTGCACAACACAAGACATAGCACCTCGTCCAGTAATTCATACATTAAATCGATAAATTCTGTTAATTATAGAATCATAGGGTTCGAAGGGCCCTCATGAGGTCTTCTAGTCCAACTCCCTGCCAAAACAGCAGGACCACTCTCATTAAATTATCCCAGCCACGGTTTTATCTAACCGAGCCTTAAATATCTCCAAAGAGGAAACTCCAAAAATCTCACCACTTCCCTAGGTAGCCCATTCCAATGCTTCACCACCCTCCTAGTAAGAAAGTTTTTCCTAATATCCAGCCTCAACCTCCCCAGCTGCAACTTGAAACCATTGCTCCTTGTTCTGTCCTCCGTTACTACCAAGAGCAGCTGAGCTCTCTCCTCTTTGGAGCATCCCTTGAAGTCCTTGAAGGTTGCTATCAAATCCCCCCTCAGTCTTCTCTTCTGCAGGCTAAATAAGCCTAGTTCCTTCAGTCTCTCTTCACAGGTCTTGTGCTCCAGCCCCTTGATCATTTTTATTGCCCTTTGCTGGACTCTAATTTGTCCATGCCATTTTTGTAGTGGGGAGCCCAAAACTGGACACAGTATTCCAGATGTGGCCTCACCAGTGCCAAATAGAGGGGAACAATCACATCCCTCAATCTGCTGGCAACACTTCTTCTGATGCAGCCCAGTATGTCATTGGCCTTTTTGGCACCAAGAGCACACTGTCATATCCAGCTTCCCATTCACGATGACCTCCAGGTCCTTTTCTCCAGTGCTGCTATTTAGCTGATCGCTTCCCAACCTGTAGACCTGTATCGGGTTTTTCCATCCCATGTGCAGGATTTTGAACTTGTCCATGTTGAACCTCATGAGATTTTTATTGGCACACTGCTCCAATTTCTCAAAGTCTCCCTGAAGCCTGTCCCTGCACTCCAGCATGTCTACCATTCCCCCAGCTTGGTGTCATCTGCAGATTTACTGAGTGTGCAATCTATCTCATCATCCAGACCATTAATGAAAATGTTGAACAGAACTGGTCCCAGGACTGACCCCTGGGGCACACCACTCATTACTGGTTGCCAACTAGACATGGCACCATTAATTCCTACTTGCTGAAACCATTGATCTAGCCTATTCTTTAAACACCTTGCAGTCCACATACCAACCCATGCTTTCTTAACTTACCGACAAGAATGCTGTGGGAAACCATATCAAAAGCCATGCTAAAGTCAAAGTATATCATGTCAACGGCTCTTCCTGCATCCACAAATCCAGTCATCTCAGTGAATCCATGCTGACTGTTCCTGATAACTCTATTTTCCTCCAAGTGTTTCATGATGGATTCTTTGGGAACTTGATCCATGAGTTTTCCAGGGATTGAGGTGAGGCTGACAGGTCTGCAATTCCCTCGATCCTCCTTTTTCCCTTTCTTGAAGATACGCACTATATTTGCTTTTTCCAGTCCTCTGGCGTCTCCCTTTTGCCACGAGTTTTATGAGAGATAATGGCCAGCATGACTGCTATCTTATCGGCCAACTCCCTCAGTCCCCTCGGATGTAATTCGTCCATCTCCATGGACTTGTGCACATCCAGCTTGTTTAAGTAGTCCCTAACCTGACCATCTGTCACCAAAGGCCTCTCTTCTTATCTCCAATCTGCCAGACTCAGTGTAGTGGGCTGGGAGCTGACCCTGCCTGTGAAAACTGAAGTAAAAAAAGCATTGAGCACTTCAGCTTTTTCCTCATCCTCCATCACAAGGATACCAGCCCCATTCAGTAAAGGATCTACAACATCCCTGATCCTCTTCTTGTTATTGACATACTTGTAGTTCCCCTTCCTGTTATCCTTCACATCCCTTGCTAGCTGCAACTCCAATTGTCCTTTGTCCTTTCTGATTTTATCCCTGCAGTCCCGAGCAATATATTTATATGCCTCCTTAGTCATTTGTCCAAGCTTCCACTTCCTGTAAGCTTCCTTTTTATGCATCAGCTCAGTGCAGAGTTCTCTGTTAAGCCATGCCAGGTGCCTTCCACATTTGCTATTCTTTCTGCTCACTGAAATGGTATCTTCCTGTGCCCTTAGAAGGGTTTCTTTAAAATACAGTGCCTTGCATCTTGTCAGTTTCCAAAGGGATAGCCGTGTTAGTCTAGTCCAGGAAAAAAAAAAACATACACACAAGGAGTCGTGTGGCACTTTTCTCCCACGAAAGCTCATGCAAAAAATAAATCTGTTAGCCTTAAAGTGCCACACGACTCCTTGTTGTTGTTGTTTTTTAAATACAGACAGCTCTCTTGGACACCTTTCCCCTTCAGATCAGCCTCCCAAGGGATCCTCCCCATCAGTTCCCTGAGGGAGCCAAAATCTGCTTTTCTGAAGTCCAGGGTCCACGTTTTGCTTCATTCCTATCTTCTTCTGATCAGGATTCTGAACTCTACCATCTCATGGTCACTGCTGCCCAAGTTGCCGCTCACTTCTACGTTTTTGATCAATGCTTCTCTATTCGTGAGCAGCAGGTCGAGACATGTAAGGCCCCTTGTTGGTTCCTCCAGCGTGTGTACCAGGAAGTTGTACTCAACACTCTTCAAAAACTTCCTGGATTGCCTGTGCACTGCTGTATTTGCCTCCCAGCAGATGTTAGGGTAATTGAAGTCCCCCATAAGAACCAGGCCCTGTGATCTAGAAACTTCTGCCAGTTGTCCATAGAATGCCTTATCCACCTCCTCTTTCTGGTCTAGCAGTCTACAGCAGACACCCACCATGACATCCCCCTTGTTTCCCTCCCCTCTAAACTTAACCTACAGACTTTCAACTGGCTCATTTCCACTTCCATAATGGAGCTCTGAGCAGTCATAAAGCTCTTTTACATATAGCGTTACTCTTCCCCCTCTTCTTCCCTGCCTGTTCTTCTTGAACAATTTATACCCATCCATGGCAGAGCTCCAGTCATGCAAGCTATCCCATCACATTTCTGTTATTCCAATTATGTCATAGGGTATGTCCACACACACTCCTTATTTCGAAACAACAGAGGTTGTTTCGAAATAAGGAATGGCATGGCCACACGACGCACGGCCATTTCGAAAGAAGCAAACCGCTTCTTT